>JAEQBH010002435.1:0-220122 GCA_016808115.1 Tetrastigma voinierianum
AACATTGTCACACCTGACCCCGCTGAGCAAACGAGAAGAAACGTGAGACCGTGCTAGGACTCTTTACTTTCTTTAGACATTTGGTGGTCCCAGTCTTATCTTGAATCATATCATATAAAAGATACAAAAATAAAACTACCACCGTATTTGGTATTGTTTGTCCCATTAATACATATGATCTTGAGTCATTTACATATACATATAAAACTATACATTTATTTGCATAATTAGGCGCAAAACCTACGAGGTGATGGACCTACGAAGTGTCTTTGGCCCGGCCCGGTGTGCGGAAGATCCACGGGCGTCCTCCTGCGTACCTACGCGGATTAAACCCCAGTGCTAGAAGCAACACTTAATGGGAAACATATGAAACATGCTGCGTACATGCAATAATACTCTTTGCGATAAGCATATAACGATGCGGATATCTGATGGTAGATATCATAATTTGCATGAATTCATATAGAATACCCAATACATATACTTGTGCCCTCTTGGACTCATACTTATCCAAATCTCCGTAGAGTGCGAGCTTATACTTATACGGTACCGTGGTACTACGAGCTATACTTGTGTAGAGGTACTCGTAGGTGACAGATGAAACGATATACATTACTTTACTCTTATTCATTTTTTAGTCTCTTATTATATAATTGTTTGACTACCTAGACCAGTATAAGAAATGAGTAGGACACTGTTTGTTTGTGAAAATATAGACTAAACCACTCAACTTAACACCTATCTGAGGAACACAATTTCCACAGTAGCCATGTCAAGTGGACTAGAAGTTTTCTTAATTTAATAAAAAGCGATTTATGTTACGGAATTATGCATGAGTTTAGTCTGCTGACACTACAAGTGCATGGGTGCCTAAGTATTAAAAAAAACGGATGTAAGTCTGGAATGTCATTCCTCTGAGAGATTGACTTGGATTCTTAAATCAGCTACTGACTACTCGAATCCATACCATACAGGACCTCGATGATAGATTATATCAACACAAATTTAGGATATTGTCCTGAGGCATCTACAACTTAGGGTATTAAAATAAGCTAATGAAAGTATATAAACTATAATGGTTAATTTGAATCGATTCTACGTAAAATAAGACACTATAAAAGAAATCTTGTGAAACAATAATTTCTACCATCATATTATTTTTCACATTGTGTCTTTGGATTTGGATTTTGTCAAGATGCTGAAATGCGGGTTTGGATTTCTCCATAATTCATTGACTAGAGGTCCCTGCTTCTCTCGAAGACAAGGGTCTAACCAGTTACTTGTGCTGCACAATCTTAACAAGATCTGGGTATTTTTCTTTCTCAATACTTCATACCCATTTCTTGAGACTGCAGATTTCTTGCTTCCCAAGTAAGGTTGTTGCAAAATTTCTACAACTTGATTGATGACTCATCCTTTAAATCTAGTGGATATTTCATTCCTTGATTAGATCTTACTAACATGGAGTTTAGGAGAGCTTTCAGATATACAGGTGATATCTCGGATTATTTAAGTCGATAAATATTCCCTCGACATCAGTATGAGTGAAGCTGAGATTTATCTAAGTGAACTCGAGCTTCAAATATGATTCCTTCAGCTGGTAGTCCATGCTGCCACCTACCGATTAAATGTTCCCTGACTCTCGAGAATCTCCCTCTATGTCACTTTCAGAGGGTCTCTAAAAATCAGGCGGGATACATACCTTGGAAGGGTATTAGATATACTATTGGAACAGTCCATTCATAACTTATCGACGAATAAATTCCAATCAAGGGTAATCCTCTCTCTAATTTATCACGAAAGACTATAACTGTAACAATAAGTCAATCTAGGTATTTGTGCTTCTCAATTCTGAATCACAATCTACAATGGGTGTTGATCAACAACATCCTTGTAACTATATTCCTTGGAGCGAATTCAAAATTGTTTGAACTTCATTGATTCCTAGAAACGTAATTGGAAAAGAGAATAAAAAAATAAATCAAACTTCTGCATTCTAGCAGTACTGGTTCGGATCCAAAAGAAAGAAAAGAAAGAAAAGAAAGAAAAAAATTCTATTATAAAAATATACAACGAGTCTTCCTCCTTTTCTCCCGAACTGATGGGTTTGAAGAAAAAGCAGGCTTCTTTACTAAAAAAGCTAATGCGCCTATTTATAACCTTTAGAAGTGGGCTGATTCAGGCTCCGGGTGGATTCCTAAAACCAATGGCTGACCTCTGTTTAGGTGAAGTGACACAGGCTTGATCAGGACGAAATCTAGTTTTGGCTGTCAAGTGCATGTGACCTCGGGGAACTAGTCGCAGCAGTTCTTTCACTTTGTTATTGCAGTGTTGAGCTAGACTGATGTTTTTTACGTTGCGACTTGTTTTCTTGATTGAAATTTGATTGGTGGTCACGACATGAATTCTTTGTCTACTATCTTAAAATTCATCTGATGAAGTGTGAGAACTCACGGTTCGCGACCTCCTTTTTCTTGTTTCGAGGAATTGGTGTGTGACCTCAGGAGATTCCAATATCCGCGGCAGCTCACCTTTCTTACACATTTATGTCGCGACCTCGATTTGATATTGTGACATCATTTAATTTGTCGACCTCTTGCTTCTTATTCGCGACTTCTCTTTCGGTTGTGACATTTTCGGATTGTCTTGTGCCTTCAAAGCGGTCGCGACTCTTCTTTGATCCTTATTTTCTTGTCGCGGCGATGACCATTGGAGTTCGCGACCAGTAGTTTCTTTAGTGAAAATGCAATTCTGTCGCGACCGCAAGAAACGCTGTCAGCGACACGATTCCTGTTCTTCCTTTTGTTGAAATATATGTCGCGACCTCAATTCCATGTCGCAACATCATTTCTGTTAATCAACTATCTTGATCTGATGCGACCGCGTTTTTGGTAAACCACTAATAATTCTATATCGTGACCTCGATTTCCATGTTCTTGACTGGTGTCTTGTTGTCTACTGCATTTGGTGTCGCGACCTCAATTCGATGTCAACAACTGATTCTTTGTCACAGCTCCCTTTTTCATGTTGTGACTTAAAATTGTTTGTCTTTTCATTGTCTTGTTGCGACATGGGATTTAGGTCACGTCCTAATCGCTTCTTCTCCTTATTTGAAGAATTTAATATGCGAACCCCCTCAAAAAAGCATGTCGCGACATTATTTCTTCTCGTCTGTCGCAACCCTCGTTTATTAGTCAACGTTTCTTCTCCAATTCGGCTTCTTTCATTGAGTGCGTGACATCCATTATGCATTGGAGCCAACAGTATCTTCTTTTAAATTGTGTGACATGATCTTCCTTGAAGCTCCTTCTGTCTTGGTCTCAGCAAGTTTTCCCATTATCATGACAAGCTTTTGTTGAATTGTTATCTTCCCAGTCGTGACCTAAATTCTCTGTCATGACTTCAAAACTGATGTGATACTGTTTTACTTGTCGCGACCTCAAGAATCTATTGCAACCATAATTGTCTTCTTTTGGTGTCGCGACCTTAGAATGGTGTCGCGACATAGAATCCTTCCCCGAAGCCCTTTTACGTCTCGGCTTCCTCACACACAATGTAACATGACTTTCATTCGGTGTAGTATGACTTACGGTGGTGACCTCGATTCTCTGTCATGACCTCGCGGGCCGATGTCTGTTTTCACTTCTAATTCTTCTTTGGAATTTTCAATTACGCTTTGTTTTGCAAATATAAATTTGAGAGAAATAACCATATTACACATAAAAACAACAATTACATTGTAAATAAATGAAGAAAAATGGACTAAATTCAATGAGTTTTGACTCATCGGAACCTGACACAATAAGTACCGAGAAGGTACTATACAATACCCAGGTGTCGTAACCTGAAAGAAGAAGGAGTGCGAAGCAGCGGTGTCAGAGAACAATACTTTTGCCCACGTGTAGTGTGTCGTAGCACTGGCGAGTCTTAGGAAGCCTTTGATTAAAGGCGTGCATGCCAAATGTAGGAACATCGTATGTAGCGAGTGTCGGAAACAGCGAAACTGACGTGCTGCCCGTAACGAAGTGTATCGGTGTCATTCAATATCTAGTCTTAGGAGTCTGCAATTATGTATGTGTTTAGGAACTTACTATCTTATCATAGGGGCATTATGTGGCGCTGGCGGGTGTCAGTTGACTACCCAGATCAACCCGCGGCTGCTCGTGAATGTTGGGTGACTGACCTCTCCACGAAAATCACGTAAGTCTCCTTTGTGGGAGCTCTGCCCGTATATAGCTTGTCCCCAAACAATCCAATATAACATTTATATGAGTAACTTGGCCTCTTTGGCCCATAAAGCAATACTCATAACCATACTATATACCATAGTTACAAGAGTTAAATTTACTCTTATACAGAAATATATTAAAATCTAAAATTCTAATACATGTAACTTTATCCTTAAACCAAACCACATGGCTTTCTTCTAAAAAACGCCTCTATGATGAGTAAATCTACGTCAACTCATAATAAAATAATAAATTCCTAAACAGGTGAGCTAATGCTCGATGTCAGATCACCTAAATGGGTTACTCTCCACCTAAGTACATATCTGATACTCCAATAACACACACTCAAGCCATCATTGATCCTACTTGAATGTCTGGCTGCCATCCCCATGTCTCAGAGGTCCTCACGCTCCCTCACTTGCACACAAAACCGTAACTATGAGAAAAAATAATCATTTTAAACAAAACACATTGTTATTGAAAATACACTACCGATAATCGATAAAAAATATGGAAACTACCAGGGGCGAATGTTTTGGAGAACCTTCCACGAAACAGTGTGGTCCTCATCCGAGAAATGATACGTTGGACGTCTCCCAACCCCATTCTCCGGAAATTCATCCTGTGAAATTCCTTTCGCAACCATGTTCGTTTTGGAAAAATCCATGTCATGCTCCACACACCTAATTCTAAATTGTGCATATGAAATACATTATGCCATTTTAACACATTTTCATACCAATATATCAATTATGAATATATTATCAAATTTGCAATTACACCACATGTAATTCAACAATATCAACCATCACCCAAATTAGCTCTTGACCCAGTCGCAATCGTCTCTCTGATGACCTACACACACGATTATATTTCTATATAATTGTGACATCATCATTAACACCTCAGCATTAACCTATTAATTTCTTTGATCAACCAATAACTCAAGCCGGTCACATCAAACGAATTCCAATGCCATAACACATGAACAGTATGGTCCATTTCATACTATGCTTGGAATTTGTTTTTCTGATCCCCAACGAGGCTTGAGTGGGTGCGTCCCTGACCCTCCTCTACACGGTTCCTCTTGGTGGAGCAGAATTCCATCCCATTTCGGTCTCCTACTGCCCAAAAACATAATTTATTGAATAAATTGTAGTCCAAAAGATCCCAAACAGTCCACACTGTCACGGGCTACCCACGACCTAGATTTTCACATTTGATTCCCAGATTTGAGCCGTCAGCATGACTTTCCACTCACGGCCTCAAACCAACACAAACATCACAAAAACACTTAAATCCAAGAGGTAAACAGTGGATAAAATCCTAACTCACGGAGTTTGTCTGAAACTCCTTAAAACTGAGCCACGCTTTGCCCTCGTCATTAGAACCTTTCTTTTCTTATCAGAAGAAATCGAAGGCCGGTCGCAGATTGACCCAGAAAATCTAGAGAAGAGAGTGCGCCTCTCTCTCTAGAAATCACAAAAACTCTCAAAACCTAACTTTATGCTCTTTTCTGTATGGTTCTTCCCCACGTTTTTGGCTTAATTTGAAGACAACACTATTGGCTATCTTATTTCTTCCTGCATTAAAATTTAAATAATGTCATCCATGTCCGCTTCTCTAGGATTTTGACATGTGTACGATCTTGTTTAATCCATTTCCCATCATTTCTCTATATTACAACATATTGTCACGCTGATTACATGTTATATGTTTTGTCACATCAAATATCATTTTACGGCACCCGATACTCGGTACCTCGAAAAACGTGCAAATTATTGTCTTAGAATTAAACGAATTAAACGGTGTTTGTTAGATTTGAAACGATTCAGCGGTGAAATCCGTTTAGTCTTCGAGATCTAGAAAAATTCGAGTTTTGACCGAAGTGGAATTTTGCTCTTTTCACGAGTGCTGGAATTTTCTCGGGTCTTACACATTAAGTTTGCCCACATCGAACTCGCTTCGCCGAGGCGGCGAGGTACGGTCTAATGTTTCCTTTACCTTACAAACATGAATGGACCCTTTCATACACTTATAGGGTCCTCAATAGTCCATTAGGCAAGTCCTCGGAATACCGGAATAACAAAACAAAACAAAATCTGCAAAAAATTTCCATATGGTGAGCGATAGCTTCTGTTGCGGCATAACCTTTGCTCTGTTGCGGCGTGCTAATCCCGAAAACCTCCGTCTCAGCCACACCACCTGGCATGGCCGCCTGCATATGGCGATGGACCTATCTTAATGTCACGGGATTGCCTTGTGATTTCATCATTTTCCATAAATCCAACAAAAAACCTCAAATAATCCAAAGCACTCTTGAAAAGAACTCCCAGAGTGGGTTCCTAACCTCACAAACAAACATGAAGAGAAATAATTAGGGTTTTTCCAAACCTAAACTCAACTACTTGTAAGTTAGGTTAACTTCTCACCACCCAAACTTGTCTCTCCCCCATATCATAAGCAAGAATTCATGCTCAAGGAGGTTCCCTTTGCTCATCCTTCCATCCCTGGCTTCAGGGTTTGTGACTTTAAAAAATTCTAGGAGTTAGGACCAATTCCTTCATTCGCAAAATGGAACCATAATATCCATACAAACACTTCACCTTAAATTCCATAATATCCATACAAACCCACAGTATCCATACCTTTCCTCTTCTTCTTCTTCTTCTTCCTCTACTTCTTCTCTTCTCCTTTCTTCTTCTCTTCTCCTTTCTTCTTCTTCACGTTTTGACTCTCAATAAAGACCAACAGTCTTATCCCTTTGGCTAATTTTCCTTTTATTACACCTTGGTCCTCAAACTCTCCTCTATTTACAAATCAAGTAAATAGCATACCATCTTCTTATATTATGACTTTTATATCCTGTTTTGACATATTACAAATTTACCCTTATATCTTGTACAAATTCCGAGTTTTGAAAATTTCTCCCCACCAGCAAAAAATAACAATTTGAAAAATTTAAATTATACCTACAAAAATACCTAACATGTTGAAAGCAGACTAGGGTGTATTTTGAAAAAATTTCCCAATTCCCCCCTTAAAATAATTTCATCCTCAAAATTACCTAAGCGAAGAGTGAGGGTACTACCCTCATTAATAGGTCTGGATTTCCCATGTCGCTTCTTCCATAGTGATGTTGCCATAACACCTTTACGGAGGGACTTGCTTGTTCGGCGTGTCTTATTTCACGATGCAGAATAGCTTCGGCTCTTCATTGAAAGTGAAATATTTATACTGCATATCTTGAAGCGGTAGCCAATGCGTGTATTAGGAGCGATATCTCCAGCTATCGCATGAATACATCATGTAATTTATTTAACTACATAGGGAGTGCCAAACTAATATGCGCCTCTTGGTCTGACTCTTTCTAAAATCTCGTAAAATGAATCTTGGACTTAGTTTTCCTTTTCTTCCAAAGCGGAGTATCTTTTTCCACGGAGATACTTTTAAAACACTTTTTCTTCAACTTCATACTCTATATCCTTTCTTTTCAAATTAGCATAAGACCTTTGTCTATCACTGGAAGCTTTTAACCTCTGCTAAATGGTGAAATTTTTCTTCACTGTGTCTTTTACCTGCATCCGGGACCAATAATCTGGGCTCATCGACCTGTCAACACATAGGAGTTCTACATCTTTTTCCATACAAAGCTTCATACGGACCATACGATGCTTGGACGATAAGCGCATTGTTATAGGAAAATTCGCAGGTGGAATATACCCGTCAACTTCAGGAGAAAATCTAATACTCAACGAAGCTTATATCTTCCAACACACGAATCCTGCTTTCAAACTATCCATCTATTTGTGGAGGGAAGCGGTGCTAAAATTCGATCTCGTACCAAAAGTGCGGTATAATTCCTTGAAAACCTTGATGTAAACCGTGGATCATGGTCGGACACTATCGATAAAGAGAATCCCTCTGTCCCAGAAAATTTCCTCACATAAAGTTCCGCTAAACTATCAAAGTGGGTGACCAGTCGGACAGTAGGAGAGAGTGAAAGACTTAGTCAATCGTCACAATTACTGGCTTGCATCATGTTTCCTTTAGATGAGGCTTGGATACCAAATCCATAATGTTATCCCACTTCCATTGGGGAAATTGGAAGGGTATTCGATAAACCAAGCGTTGCGCGGTGTTCAGCCTTTGCTGGCGACCACGTCAAACACTTAAACTGCGTGCTAGAAATGTCCGCTTCAAGTCCCCCTCATACCGAAATGTGTACCACATCACGGTACATCTTATTACCTCCGGGGTGCATGGTGGCTAATATTGTGGCTTTCATATAATATCTTCTTTTTCTTAAATCCATATCATTAAATTTTATAATTTGTTATATGTTATAAAAAACCTCCACTTTCATCATTATATCGGTCTTGTCTCAGTCAGCGACTAACTAAACCTCTTGTAACGGTATCATTTTACGAGCACATTTACTATCATTGCTTCAAATCAGAATTGTAGCTCTGAAATTGAGCCAACAAGAACCATCAGTTCAAGTCTCCAATCATAATCTTTCAAAGTCCATAATCATTTTCTACTTAGGCATCCACCACTACTTATTTGCTTTTCGGTGTTGGTATTATAAATCCATGAGTCTAAACAGATTCTAACCTGCGTTATCAGGATATCAAATCTTTTGAGTTAGCAAATATTTGACTCTTTTGATTAGTAAATTCTACATTTTCTCCGTATAAATAATAAGCCAAATTTTCCAGCGAACCTGTTTGTTTACTAACTCCAGTCGTGAGTGGAGATGGTTTTATTTCATTAGGTTTTCAGCTATGCGGAAGCATAAGCCACTAGTTTCCCATCTTGCATTATCGCGTCCCAAACCTATCCTGAAGCATCAGCGTACATAATATAATCCCTGCAGTAGGTTGAATCTTGCTAGATTACTTCAACTGGTATTTCTTTGAACCTTTCCGTCTTGATTCGCCTTATCATCCCCTCGAACTTCTCATTTGGGGTAATCTTGTAAGTGAGGATGTTACAACTGAAAAATCATAACAAATTTCGATAACGCTATATTGAAAACTGCTCACTTAGTTAAATTACGAGGAGGTTTCAATTCACATTTGCCAATTTTCACTAGGTCCACTCTAATACCTTCCTTGAGATACAATATGACCTAGAATGACACTTCCTTAAGCTTAAAGTCACATTTACTTAACTTTGCAAATAGCGCTTCTCTCTCGAGTTTCTTGTCTGTCCCTCCAAATGGTGTTCATGTTCTGTGCATCTTTAGAATACACCGGGATGTCATCAATAAATACCTAACAAATTGATCCAAATAGGGGTGGAAAACCCTATTCATCATGATCCTTAAATGCGACGAGCATTGGTGAGCCCAAATGGCATTACTAAAAACTCCTGTGGCCCTGACCGGATTAAGTTGTTTCGGGATAATGACCTCTTTTGGGAGTTGATAATATCCCAATCATAGTCTATCTTGAAAGAACCTTGCTCCTTTCAGCCTGATCAAAATAAATCCTCTATTCTTGTAACATATACTTATTCTTAACTAGTTGCTGTTTGTTGCCGTTGAGTCAATCTTTGTCAAATAGTGCCATCTTTCTTCTCTAACAAATAAAGCGGCGCACCACTAGGTGAGACACTTTAATTCGGATGACCGCCCATCCAATAGCTCTGTGGTTGATCTTCAACTCTTTCGGTTCGAGTTAGACCCGCAGCGGTAGAGTGCCCTCGAAATAAGTCGTTCCCAGCATTTGTTAAGTCCGCTATCTTTCGGGTGGTACTCGGGTGTTCTTGACCGCTGGAATAATCCGCGGTGTTTTGAAATTCGCTATCTCTTTTGGGTCCGAATAAAGCCAAGGCTTCCTGACCTTTTCTCGAAAACGTCGGGCCTTAAATTTGTCTTTTCAGTATTAGATTTACGGATAAAATTTTATGCTATTACTTTTGATAGATTAGAACTGTTCTGCAGGACTATTTCTTATCTGACCAACTATGGCCCGATGTTTGGATAACCAATCAATTCCCAATATCAAATCAAACTCATGAAAAGGCAAAGCAATTAGATCAATCGAGAATTCCCTATCATGTACCAATAGGGGATAATTCTTATACATGCGGTTAACTTTAACACTAACCCCGGACTACTTGTATGTGGTCATAAGCTAGCGACTCTACGAAGGCAATTTATCTTCAATTTTGTTCCATGCATATATATGAATCGTAGAACCCGGATCAATAAAGCATACAAGTCCCAATATCAAGAAATTGAAATTACCCGTGATAACCCCTGGTATGTCGGATCTTCCTGACTCTCATAGCATAAGCTTTGGTTGAGTGTGGCTTGCGAGAGAGGAGGCGATTCACTATCCTACGAAGCACTACCTCTTCCGCTTGGCGAGACCACTTCATCCTCTACCCTACTCTAAGTTTGTGGAGGTACGTTTGACCCCTTCTCTACCGCTGTGAGTTTCTAGAACCCCAATCACGTGGACCAGTTGGCTATCACATGGTCGTGTTCCCGCCCGAGCAACCCAGGTTACGTGCAATGCAAAATGATATTTGCATGGCGGTCGCGGGCATGCATGTCTTTCTCTTGTCAGGTTGGTCCTCGATGAACCTTGTATCATAGTAAGTCCTTGTCTCCACCCATTGTATTTGAACCTGTCTTTGAATCAACTTGTGACTCTCTAGGTCTTTTTCGAAGAGGAACGTCTTGAGAACTTTCTCTTTCTTTCTTTCTTTACTCTTCATTTAAGACTTCTCGATTTTTATGGCAGCAACACTTCTTCGTAAAATTCGACATCTAATTGTGTGAATTACCTTTTTATGGACTGTGTAAACCTCCTCCAAATTGTTTATCTGAATTTTTTAAATGAGAATGGATTCGGTGCATGTTACTAAGGCAATGAATTCTTTTCATATTCGACCAGCGTCGGTTCCTTGTCTTAGAATTAATTGCTTCCATTTTGACTCTTCCAGCGTCATCAGTGACAACTGTAGGTATTAAACTTTGTGGCCAAGTAGTCCCGGCTGGTGGATCTGGGCGTTAGTTTCACCGAAACCAGCTTCCACGATCATAAATGCACCTTGCATCAATGAAAGCTGCACGTGTGGCCTTTGGTCCATAGGACATCTCACTTCATCGAGCCTTTCGGTTTTCAGCCAAGCTTCGAAAGCTTTATGAACTCTTCATACTTGGCGTGCGCCAATTACCGCTCATGTACTAAAATCACTTTCGAGCTTGGCGAGTGATCGATCTAAGACCCTTGCCGCTATCTGAAGATTTTTACCAATGCCAGTTGAAGCATATTCATTTAATCGTTGAATCAAACATATCGACTTATATTCTGATCCAAAGTTGACGCTTTTAGCTATTTCATCTCACCGAAGCGCCTACCGAGGTGGGGTCAAAAATTAAACGATATACCATGGGAGACATTCGCATTAAATGAAGACTTATATTACCATATGGGTACATCCTTAATCTAAGACTCTTAGGGAAATGCTAAACAGGCTTTGATGTGCTGTCACAGGCCACATATGCGGATGAAGGGGCCTTGGCTTGTTGGAATTCTTTGCTTGCTTTTCGGACATTGGTGGGCCCAGTCTTATCTTGAATAAATATATCATTTACAAAAATACAAAATAAAAACTACCACCCAGTAGTCTTGGTATTTCGATCTTCGATACTATCGATCTTAGGTCCCATTTATATAAACATACAAGCGCCTGTACACATTTATAATCAGGCGCAAAACTTGTGATGGACTCCCTCACCCTAGGGTTTTAATTTGGCCCAACCGATCACGGAGAAGATCGCGGGCCGTCCTCTTTTGTACCTACACGGTTAAAGTCGTGCTAAGTTTAACTTAGTAGAAACATATGACTTATACGTATACACATGCACTAATACTCATTACCATAAGCATATAACGATGTGATTATGCAATAATGAATTATCATAATTTTTTCATGAATTCATATAACCGAGCAGCGCACGTGCTTACTTATAGTGAGACTTATGCTTGTTCGGATCTCAGTAGGAGTTCTGGAGCTTATGCTTGTACGGAGGTGCAGAGTATGAGTGTCTGAGCTTATACTTGTGCAAGAATGCCGGGTGGGTACTCTGAGCTTATACTTGCCTGGTACTCATGGGTACGTGTGAGCCCTTAACAATGTACAGTACTTTACTCTTATTCATTGTTCGGACTCTCCTTATCCTTATAACTATTTACGACTACCTTAGACCTGATATTAAGAAATAGGTAGGACATAGCACAATAAATGCCCAGAAGATGGTAAAATCTTGAGTCTTTGTGGCACAAACAAGAGTGCGAAGTGATAGAAGTGTCGTGGCACTATTCGAGCTGAAGAGTGTACTAATTTGTGTCGAAACACGGTCGGAGAGTGTCGTTGCGCCTTTAATAGAGAGTCAGAAGTACTTTAAGTAATGTTTGAGCGCGATTGAAGGAATGTCGTCGCGCTGTCGGAAATCAGAAGTACTATGCGTGTGCGCTCACGTGAGAGGTGCCATGTCGTTCAATAATATCTGATCTTGAAGCGATCCTCTGATCGACGGTGGGGGCCACGCAAGTGGAGAGTTATTTGGGGAATTGTTCCGGGATGGAGGATGTCGTGATAAGTAGTGAAGGCCATAATTAAGGGCCTTGTTATGTATAGTAGGAGAAATCTTGGGCTACGGTTCTTAGTTCTTCTAGAAATTTACATAGATTTGGCAATGGATAATGGGAGGTTCAGGTACGTGGAGGCTAACGAGCTATTATGGGGTACCACTGACGACCGACACGAAAAGTCAAGGACTTTTGTTCTGATCTCTTGCTGTCCTCCACCCTCCCTTAATTACTTTCACGTTGGGAACCACAATGATTATGGGCTTGGCACACAAGGCGATGTTGTCATCAAGCGGTTGATTAATTACTTTCTTAAGGTTCTCTAGAATGGCAGAGGCGAGAAAAACGTTTGTTGAGCCATGGTTACATAATTGTTTGTAGTATTGAGGCGAGAGTCTAACCATCCGATTTTCTTTGAATCCGGATCTGCAATAGTGAAGTCAACCTATCAGAGGTTCCAATTTGAAATCTGGCTTCATGAGGATGGTTATGGGAGGGTCCAAATTAGTAGGAGAATTAGGTTGGAAAACCAATTCAACATGAAAATTAATTATTCTCAAAAAAAAAAAAACCTTCTAGATAATATTATATTTTTCCAATTTAGGCACTGCTAGATAAATAATATCCAAAAATGAACCTGCGACTCGATGAGTAGATTCATAAATAGAGCTACTAATTTTTTAAAAAATAATTTGAAGGTCAGAATGGCCAATCCTTTTCGTAATTAAAAATTTACAGTATGAATTAGGTGTAACGATGAGATATGCATGCAGTATCACGTCTACAACAATTCTGAAATTGGTATGAGAAATGAGTTTTAATTGGTCAGAGTCTAGTCCACTCGTTTTTTCAAAAAGATGAGTGAGTCTTTGAATCACATGAATCGATAAAATACATATAGGCAAGAAATAGTTGGTTAAAATACCTCAAATAACTCAAATTTGTAAAGCTAACCTCTACATGTTTCCTTGAGAAAGAATGACTCATTGTGAACAAAATACCACCTACTTTATTTCATGTATTTATATATATCTTTGAATAGAAATAGTTATTTTACAGAAAACAATGAGTATTTTTCCAAATGAGGCAGAGTGATGAAGGTTGGGTTCAAGTTATAGTTCTCAAAAGTCTTTTATCAAATCTCAACTATTGGCAAATGACTTTGAGAATGAATGTAAAAGCGAGAAACCCAGTATATACCTATACATGATAAAACCTTTAAACTAGAAAAAAATTAAATGTATTATACAAAGAAAAATTGAACCATCCTCCCAAACTATTGTTCAAAAAATGCTCTCACGTTCCACCACTTGAAATCTTGGCTCAAGTGGTAAGGATGTTACATGTAGGAGGTCTGGGAGCTTAATCTCTATAAGAACAAAATACCCTACAATGATGTAATACCCAAAGTGATAAATGTCTAAATAAACTTGTTTCTAAAAAAAAAATTTTAGAACCACATCTCAAAATTTCGGCTTTCAAACCACATGACTTAAGTAAGAATTTAAGTCATAGATTTAAAAAAATGAAGCCAAAGAATACCTTAAACCCACTAATACTCTATACTTGATCATGAAGAAAATGATATGCTTCTATGACAAACAAGTGGGAGCAAAAGGAAAAGGAAAGTTCTAGAAAGACATATAATGATACAAAGAATAGCAGCATGTGGGTAAAAAACTTAACGTAGCCTTTAACCCATATCACTCTCAGAAACATATGGCTTGCTCACCTTCAATAACAAAGAAATCCCAATGCATTTGGTATCTGATTTGCTTTGTGCTCTTTTGGGATTTCATTCTTTTCGCTCAATAGTAGGGTTGTAAGCGAAGGAAGAACACAGTTCGATTTTCCATAAGAAACATAATTCTGACATTGTAATGCCAAATGAATAGATGTAAATAAGGTGTATGGCAGCTAAGTGGTATATATGATTTTTACATGTAATATGAATGATTTTATCATATGATTTCTTTGAAACTACATGTTTGGTTTCCTCAAGCACTTCAAGGAAGAAAAGATTATGGAATAAGTGATTTTTCTTTAATTTTTTAAACTTTCTGTAGTGAGGGTCAAGATAAATAAAATTGATTTTTTAAAGAATGATAGATATATGTTAAATATAAAAATTCAAGCCAAGCAAGAACTCCGGAAACATCCTGACCCGATCGATGACACGGCATTGAACTCATTGCTCTATCTATGGTATAAGAAAGCGTTAACGAATCTTTTTAACAAAGATAATGTTGTGACACTTCCAAAAACCAGGGAGCTCAGTTGACTAACCATCAACTTACGAAAATATCCGCCGGATAGCGCATTATATCTGAGTACCCCACCAGCTGTCATCCCATTAATGGGATCCATTCGTGATCTTGAGTAAACATACCTCGCCACCTTTTTTCCATGTTGTGGCTTGAGACTCAAAATTACAATGGATCTTTGTGTCTCAATACCACCGCCAATCCATTCATCGGGATCAGTTTAACCCACCATTAAAATAACTTTTATTTTATTTTCAAAACATATTTACTATGAATTTGTTACAAACCCCATTTCATATCTGACGTATGCAAAACTTGTTCTTTCAGTTTAAAAAGAACTATACTAGCCACAGGTCAACTTTCTTCAACCTCTCGGCCCCGGGCAAGGCCGTCACGGTGTATACCTGCCCGTGAAATGTTTTCCATGAAAGATGACTCATGATGAAGACTCTTATAGAAATTTATTATCCCTAAATGAACATCTGATGTTCACTTGGACACATTCACACACACACACACACACACATATATATATATATATATATATATATATATATCAACATTCCAATATACGTGCAATTCTAATGGAATACTAAATGTCATGTCATGAGGATGAAATTTCACCTGATACATAGAGAAAAAATTTAGTCGTCACTGGACTCCATCCTGCAATCTTGTAGCAATGTGTAGATAACATCCATCGTCGATAATTTATCCAATGATCATTGTGAAAAAAATCAAGTTTTTAAAAATCAAAACTTATTGGTTTTCACTTCGAGGATCGATTTATTAACAAATATGTCATTTTGGGTAGAACGAATTTTAGAGTCTACGAGCTTCACATGCCTTCACCTACACTTTAGCAGACTTTCCGCGAGTTGGACACATATGTATAACCAAAATACCGAGCTTTCACCCGAGGTGTATCTATCCTACTTGCTACTACCCGCACATGTTTTCATGCTCTGCGAATAGTGGAACTCGGCGAACTTTGTTGTGATGCCTCAAACCCATTCATAACCACCAGGATGGTGTTTGATGGCACCATCACTTCCACCCATGAATCGATGTCTCGTGCATATGCAATGCATTATGCCCTTTGCATAGTAATTCATCTCATATGTAATGAATGCCACATATCGGTGATAAATCATGTATCATGGATAGTATGTCCAAGCATATAATTTTCAAACATTTCATCCGATTCCTGTATATTAAAACATATATATCAAGCGAAAAATTAAAGCGCGTTATCGCAAAATCAAGTAATAACACCTTAAAACATTCCACAATTTCCGACCTCACCGATCGACCACCAGCGGACCACCAAAATAGGGCACAATCAGTCCCAAAACATTGGTGAACCGGTCCTGATACGGCCGCCAACCGATGCGTTAGCGAGGACGCGGCACAATCCATGATCGGTATGAAATACGAGCGCCGAAATACGATAAAATCTGGCACAAAAACCAACATCAGCTGCGGCCAGGTCCGGAAACGTGCGCCGCCAACGAAACGCGAGGTCCGATTGCCGGATGATTCAAAAGCCCACCATCAGGATTGCGATGCGGCTGGCTTACATGAAGACAAAGTGATAAAATCATGTTTCCCACTTGAAAATAGTCTCTGTCAGGGTGAGTGTGTAGGATCATGAGGCTTGGCATTCCCATATTTCAAAATTAAACAAACAGCCTGAGGGCAAGGAACCTTACAACCCTTACTGGTGGAAAATAAACCAGTCAGGAAGAAATCTACCTCTTTGACTCATAGCCCTTATCGAATATCTGGACACTTTAGTGAAGAGTTCCGACCAGTCGAAGCCCATGGATTTCCTTTTCCCCCTCTTTTTCTATCTCATTTTTTCTTCTCTTTTTCCTTCCTTTCCTTTATTTGTGCTCCCTCCTCTAGGGGTGAGTTGCCTCACATGTTCTCTATTGACATGCGACCCAGACTGCAAACATACGTGTCACACAATACGTTGCTATACGACCATGTGTCCACGTACCGTTTGCCTTTACCGCAGCGACTCCTGAAACTGTCATTAATATCTAAACTTATTTCAACACCCACGGTGTCACTCATGGCTTGCCATGTGTCTTGTTCACACGTACTGACAGCAAAATTCCATTTGTTCTTGGAAATTCAGTGAAATTGCCTCGTAACTAGATTTCACGAGATAATTCAACAGTGAGGTCCATTTAAGTCATCGAGATCTAGAAAAATTGCGGGTTTCAACCTATATTATAGCGACAAATTCACGTGTTTTCCTTTTTTTTTTTTTTTTTTTTGGAAAAGTTCAAATTACAGGGTTTACATTCTTCCTCTTAAAAAAATTTTGATCCGAAATTCACCATATATCGTCTGTCGGATGCATATGCTCTGATCATCTTTTAGCTGTCAAATACATTAAACAACGTACCTTCATTTCTTAAATGGAAGGATAAGTAATGCATCGTGTCTCGTCCCGTGTTGCCCTCTCCCGGCTCCTCGTCTTTGCCCACAGTACTATACTAATTTACCGTAATCTTGCATCCACGAACTGATCTGGGCTATCCATGATACGCATAGGTCCCTCTCAAGTTCCATCTACATCAACAATGATCCCACCTAATCCACTACGGTCGGATGCGAATTGTACTTCGGAAGCACAAAGACATGGAATACATAATTTGATCATCTGGCGATAATGCCAGTCGATTACGCCAGCTTCACCCACCATCTCGAGTACACCGAGTGGTGTCACCATATGCGCCGGCGATAGCTTTCCCCGCTTCAAGGGTGACCAGTTCCTCTCTCAAGCATCACCTTCAAAGACATGATCTGCCGTTACAAATCTGGGGTAAGCGCGAATGCGTCGGCATAGCTCTTTTATACTTTCGATCGGTGAAAAATGTTTAGTACCACGTCCACGCTTAAAGGTGTCTTTGCAAAAACGAACTATGCGGATCTCTCTCCTACCTCCGTCCAACAGACCAGAGATCGACATGGCCTTCCTTATAGTGCCTCATATATAATCTGTATACTCGCCCGATAACTTAGTTGTTGTAAAAAATTCACTAAAATTAAATGCTCTTCTAAGCCGCATAATCAGATTCATACCCATGCTTATGTCCTCGCGTCACAGATGGTCCTCTGATTGGCTTTGGCTCCATGGGGATGAAAGCGGTGTTCATCATTAATAGGTCCCCATGGCTCTTTGGAAACTCTTTCCAAAATGAGCCATAACTTAGGATCTCAATCGAGATCTTATAGAGCTAGCGACTAGCACTCCATGCAATCGGATTATCTCTCGTATGTATAATCTGTAGAATTTCTCTAGCGTGAAGGTCATCCATACAACTAGAAAGTGTGTCGACTTTATGAGCTAGTCCATGATCACCCACACCGTATCATGCCCTTGCAATGTCTTTGGCAAGTGAGTGACAAAATCCATCATGGCGCGGCTCCCACTCCACTCTAATACCTCTAATAAATAAGTAACCTCCGGTCGCCTCCTCGTGTTCATCTTTACCTTCTAACACATGAGACACCGACAATGAAACCCCTAACTTATTGTCATTCCACCCAATAATACCGGCGATGAAGATCATGGTACATCTTCGTACACTGATATACAGAAAAATGAGGGCAATGGAACTCCCTTAGGATCTCCTCTCTCAAATATGCTAACCGGGGAACCACATTCCTGCCCCTATACCGAATACTACCATTTGTGTGAATAGCCCAGCCTTCATCACTGAAGACCGACCGTACTCCAAATTTGACGACATTCCGGTCTCATTCTTAGGAATCAATCACTCGCTTAGGGAAGGCGAGCGCAAACTCCCCAAAATACCCTGGGTCTAATCTCCATAGTGCAATGTACTATCCCACAACCTCAAGTATCTGTCACTCCTGGGAAGCTATACTAGCCAATACGCCCTGTGACTTCCGGTTAAGCACATCAACTACCACATTTGCCTTACCGGGATGGTAATGCAAAGTGAACTCATAATCCTTTAAATACTCCATCCACCTGCGTTGCCTCATATTAAGGTCCCACTAGGTAAAGATGTATTTCAGACTTTTGTGGTTCGAAAATACCTCGAACTGCTCACCATACAAGTAGTGGTGCCAAATCTTTAAGGCTAAGACAATGGCTGCCAATTCCATATTATGTGTAGGGTAACTTCGCTCATGATTCTTTAACTGCCGAGAACTATAAGCCGTAACCCTCTTGGACTGCATCAAAACACATCTTAGTCTGTTCTTCGAGGCATCACAATACACTGTGTACCTTTGTCCTTTCTTTGGGGCTATCGTAATAGAGCCGAGGGTAAGCCTCCTTTCTTTTCTACTCCCTGAATGCCCTCTCACATAAGTCATTCCACTCAAACTTAACCTCCTTCCGGGTCAATTTTGTCATAGGATCAACTAATCGGGAGAAGTCCTCAATGAACCTCATGTAATACCCTATCAATCCCAAGAAACTGCGTATCTTAAAGACTGACTTGGGTCTCTCCCAACTCATAATTGCCTCAACCTTCTCCGAGTCCACTGAGACACCCGAAGCCAATACCACATATGACCCAAGAATCCACCCCGCAGTTTCTCAAAATTCACATTTTTTGAAGTCAAGATACAACCGATGTGGTTTCTCAAAGCATGGAGTATAACTCTCAAATGACTCTCATGCTCCTCCTCCGACTTGGAGTAGATCAAAATGTCGTCCACAAAGACCACAACAAACTGATCTAGATAGGGATGAAAGACCCTATGCATGAGATCCATGAATGCCACTAGAGCATTCTTCAACTTGAATGGCATTACTGTGAAATCGAAATGCCTCAGATTAATGCCTCTAAACGTTGTCTTAGGGATATCTCGCTTCCTAACCTCAATCAGATGATAACCTAAGTACAGATCTATTCCTGGAGTAGACTGCAGCCCTCTTAATCGATTAAACAAATCATCAATCCTGGTAAAGGATACCACTTGATCGTGAACCTGTTTAACTCCGTCTGCATCACTACTTCAAATAAGGGTCTATCCTCTTTTTTGGAAAACAAAGACCTGAGCACCCTAATTCAGAAGTCTGGTAATCGACCTCAGTTCTTACAACTCAAAGAAGCGCCCATTCTATGCGGCTTCAGAACAGGGAGATGTACTGGTAGGGTGTAACTCAATACAGAAGTCTACATTCCTGTGCGAAGGTAATCCCGATAATTCCTCTGGAAAAAAATCCTTATACTTGCAAACTACTTCAGGTGTAATCTAACTCGTTCCCACCTCGTCCTCCAGGTAAGGTTTTCCACCTAACCCTCGCAACTACATCCCGCGATACCCAAATCGTATACCGACTTAGGAATAAAGATCGTGTTTATCCTCAAACATAACACAAACATCATCCAAAGGTGTAGGCGTGAACCCTCTTACGATCACAATCAATGACAACTCAGTGTGTCGTTAGCCAATCCATCCCAAGGATAACATCAAACTATGACATGTCCATGACTCGAAGGTATACAGTGAGCATAATCTTTGAGATCTCTAACTCACACTCTCGACGTATCAGATTAATACTCACCCTAGTTCCTAAGGGAGAATTCACATACAACCGAATTTTCCAAGGTTTCCAACCCCAGTTCCCCAAATCTTTCACACAAGATGCGACAACAAAGGAATGAGATGCACTAGAATCAAATAACACTCTTGCCCATAGGCGAAAGAGTAGAAACATACTCTGAATAATCGACTAACCTGCAAGCTCAGCTTGAGGTGTAATGGCGTAAACACGCCCTTGAGTCCCTAAAGTCTTGACTTGTGAGCCTGCCTCACCTCGACCGCCCAGCCCATCCGTATGATCAAGGGCTAAGAGGGCCTCGTGCAGCGGCCTTGCCACCGATACCGGCTCTTGGCCCATGGTGGGTGAAGGAGGAAAAAACTGTGTCTGTGTACGTCCCACTGATGACTGGGACTGAGGTGTCCCATAACTCTGGGATTCCTACCTCTGAGGACAATCCGGCCTTAGGTGTCCAGGCTGATGGCAATGGAAACATGTCCTATGCCTTGTCTGGCATAGAGCCCTGAAGTGTCTCCCACTCTGGGGTGATCGACCTTGGGCTTGGCCCCCGATAGTCAGCGACTCGTCCCTTTAAACTGCTATGAGTAGGAGTCCTCACTTCTTCCTCGAGCTGCTGTTAAGGTCAGCTCTCATTCCTCTTATCCTTAACACCCACATCTCGAATGCTCTCGCATCGTCTTACTTCTCAATGGCCATAGCCGCCCCGAATTAATAAGTCCATACCTTATATAGGAGAAGTCCTATATTCTAATTTCTGATGGATAGTTTCTCAATCCATCTCAAACTTTCTCACCTTAGCCATGTCCGTGGCTACATAGTCATTTACTTCAAACAAAGCACCAAGAAACTTAGCCTCATATTCAAGCATTGCCATCATTCTGCTCAATCTGTAACCCTAGCTTTTTGCATGTCGAAAGCATATGTTGGGAAAAACTTACTCATAAAGAGAGATCTCTAATCCTTCCCATGTCATTGCCTCTAAGTCCCTTGAGGCTTTGACCCAATCCCACCATATTTGGGATTCACCCTCTAACTAAAACGCGACTAGCATTATCTTGGTGGCATCGGAGATGATCTCCATAGCCTCCAATATCTTTTCCAATTGCCGGAACCAATGATCAGCTATCATCGGATCCCCTCCTCCCCTGAAGGTTGGAGAATGATGTGCCATGAACCTTTGGAAGTTACTTAACCCCCCTTAGCCCGCCGTTGCACTAGCCTGTGCAATGGTAGCAACCGTTTAGTAGTAGTCACAACACTAATAGCCTCCATAAAGGCTTATTGGTCAAAGGTCGGTGGTAGTGGGTTGTTGCTCCGCCCACTACCTCGGCGCCTCCTTCCTCTTCCTCGACTTTCCATCTACATGTGTCAAATAGAGAATTGAGATTCCTTTTTCTAGTCTAACTAGTTGTGCATATTTTCAATCCTGAACTATTCCATTTATTCATTTTTTGAACCCCTAAGGTCATGTTCTCTAACCCTAGTGTTCATCTTTTCCTATATACATTTTACCATGTATATAATTCACTTAACACACAATCATGTAGCATATTGAGCATAAAACATGAAATGCACCATAAATGCAATGATCTAGGACCTAAGCCCGCTTGCCTTAGGGTGTTCGTATACTCCAAACTCGATACCGCTTCGTGACACCCCAATAACCCGGGGTCTCGTTGACCAACATCAACCCGTGAAATATCGCGTGATAACGTGATATCCCCGTACCCATGTCGCCTAATCCTAATAATCGATCCATTCATCGAGTCCTAGGTAATCACATACCTACTCCCTGACACTATGCTGTGAAGCGAGGTTCGGAATTACCTATGGATTTCGTTTGTCTCGATACCACATTGTCCAATCCCATTCACCGAGATTTGTTTAGCCACATTCAATAAACTTTTTATGTTATTTTCAAAACATATTACTATGAGTTTAATTACAAACCCCATTACATACACAGGCATATGCCAAAACTAGTTCTTTCCAAAGTCTTACAAAAGAACTATACCAGCCTTAATGTGTCGTGGTTTTCTTCAACCTCCTACTTCAAACGAGTTGTCCACTGGTGTATACCCTGCACCTGAAATGTTTTTCCATAAAGGGTGAGCCAAACCTAGTAGAAAGACTCCTACAGAGGTTATTATCCCCCTAAATGCACATGCAATGTTCACTTGGACACATTTACACACACACACACACACACACATGAAATAGATAGTATATATATATATATATATATATATATATATATATATATATATATATATATATATATATATATATATATATATATATCAACATTCCAATAGAATGATGCAATTCTAATGGAATACTACATGCCATGCCATGAAATGAGATGAGACTCACTTAATGCATGAAAAATCTTAGTCATCATAGACTCCCATCACACAATGCGTAGCCAATGTGTGATAACATCCATCGTCGATGAATTTCATCCAATGATCACTTTGAAACAAAATCAAGTTTTTAGAAATCAAAACTTATTGGATGTTTCACTTCCAAGGATCATTTTATCAACAAAACATGTGCCTTTTGGGTGTGCGAATTTTGGTCTCACCAAGCAGCTTCACACGCTTCCTACACTTTCACGGGCTTTCATCAATGGACACATATGTATAACCAAAAATACCGGGGCTTTCACCCGAGTGGGTATCTATCCCTGCTCGCTACTACCCGACACAAATTTTCATGCTCTGCAAATAGTTGAACTCCGCTGAACTTTGTTCAATGGTACTCAACCCACTCATCAACCATGAAGGATGGTGTTTGATGGCACCATGCACTTCCACCCATGAATGCGATGTTCACAGACATAATGCATTATGCCATCAGATATCAACTGATGTCCTATATGTACTGAATGCCATATGGACAATAACCTGTACTGTTTTGACAATTATGTCAAAAGCACATTTCCAAACATTTCATCCACCCCCAACACATTAAAACATATATGTCACAAAGAACAATTAAGTACGTTATCACAAAATCAAGCAATAACACCTTTAAAAATCCACACTCATACCCACAAGCTCTGGCCATACTGCACCACCACAAAACAAGGCACAATTAATCCCAAAACAGCCATGAATCAGTCCTAGTTTAGGCCACCAACCGGTCGTTAACAAACCACCAAAACAGCCCATGAAGTCAGCATGAAATCTGCACCAAAATCAATCCAAAAATTCGGGCACAACAAATGAACAAACTAATTGTGAGTCTTCGGGGAAATCGAATTACAACTCTAGGTTGTAGAGGTCCGATTTGGTGATTCAAAGCCTACATCAAGTTTACTCGATGTAGCTACAACTTACATGAAGGACCTGAGTCCAAAGTCCCTCAGTTTCCCACCCGAAAATCAATCCTAAACTGGGCCGTTGGGATCAAAACAGGCGCAAAAGATTCCCATATTTCGAAATTCGGCCTAACAACCCCTTAGGGAAAAGACACAACCCCCACAGACCTTATGTGTAAAAGAAACCAAATTAGGAAGAATCTCACTTCTTGAGTGTAGCCCTTTATCAATATAATGACTTTACTTAGTCTAACGAGTTCCGATCGTTGGAACGCCGATTTCCTTTTCCTTTTTCTCTCTCCCTTTCTTCTCTTTCTCTTTTTTTTTTCTTCTCACTTTTTTTCCTTCCTTTCCTTTTTGTTGCTCCCCCTCCTCTACGAATTGATTTGCCTTCTCTTTTATAGATTTCTCCTATTGACATGCATGTGGACACATGGCTTGACATGTGTCACACATGCATTTGCTTCAGATGCCTCGGCGACACATGGTCATTCATGTGTCACACATGGCTTGTCACGTGTCACTCACATGGCTTGTCATGTGTCACCCGACACATGTTGTCTCAAAAAATGTGAAATTCTGACTATCTCGGAATTCAATAAAATTTGCTTTGGTAACTAGATTTCACTAGATGAATTCAATGGTGAGATATGTTTTGTAATTCGAGATCTAGAAAAATTCTAGATTTTCAACCTATTTTGTATCAACAAGTTCACCGTGTGCCCTTTTTTTTAAAAAAAAAAGTTTAAATTCACCCGGATTTTACAAATGTCCTTTATACTTGTTATTAGAACCTGGCAACCTCAATTAGCATGGCAAAAGGGGAAGGGGTAGTACTTGAATTGCTGAGGGCATTAAATACAACTTGTGCATCCATTTCCAAAACAACTTTAGAAAGGTGACACCGTTAATCCGGGGATAGAAACTCTCCTTAATCCCCTATAGTCTCACCCACATTCGCACGTAATTTCATGTGAAGAAGAGTGCCATGCGCAGAGAGAAAAGCTCATAAGGAATCACCCATGACCCATCCCAACCTAGTAAGGGACCTATCCTAAAAAACTGTTGCATCAACATTGAACTTAAGCAAATCAAGACTTGGTTTAACCCGCATTACCGCTAGAGTGGCAAACTGGCATCAGCTAGAAGTTAATAGAGGACCTACAAGCTGAGCTTCCTGCCATTGTTTGAGTGAGCTACCCACAACATCAAGGATCTTACATGGTGACCATCGGCTGTTCCTTCAGACCACAATGTTTCGTGAGTCCATAACGACCAGAATAACATAACCGCCAATGAGACTTCCTGCTAGGAGCAAGAACTCATAACTCCACTAAACCATGCCATAATCAATTCATACAGGCCATGTGAAGGGAGAGTGATTAAAATCTAGCACGACAAAGGTAAGGAACATTGAAACAATAGATGCTTCGGGACTCCCTATTTGCAACACACAGAGGGAAGATTGGAGAGATTGGAAGCATGTGATACCTGAGCTTGTCAACGGTGGGAATAATTCCATCTAAGGTTCTCCACATAAAAATACAAACCTTTGGTAGAATACGTAAATTCTGGAATCTCGGCCAAAGAGGAAAGCTGTTAGACACCATGTGTAGTGCCCACTATCAACAATCTGCCTATAACTGAGTAAGATATTAAGGATCGACTCCTTGTCCCTTTGGTTGAATATGTCTCAGATCAAATCCATGTCCCATTGAAGAGAACTTGGAATCATTAAAGCCTTGATCGAGGCATTTTCAAAGGCTGCACCAAGAAGGCTACTGATGACGATGGGATCTGTTTGAGCTAGCCAAGGGTCTTGCTTTACCATAATCTTTGAACCATCTCCAACATGTAATCTACCATGCTTTCGTAGGAGGTCCCTGGTAGCCCAAATACTATGCCAGGTGTATCATGGGTAGTAGTAGCCCATAGAAGAATTCAAAAAACGTGGGAGATTGATAAATCTACCATGCTTGATTGATAAATCTTTTCTACCAAAGAGGAGGGTTTAGTCATCATCTTCCAACCTTGTTTACGTAAAAGGGCAAGGTTAAACTCATGCAACCTCTGAAATCCTATCCCACCCACAACCTTGGGAGCACATAATCGACCCTATCTTGCCCAATGAATGCCACGCCCTCCATTGGACTTTCCACCCAACCAAAATGAGTTGAGCATCAATTCTATATCATGGCACACACCCCGAGGGAGGAGTAGTGCTGACATAATGTAATTTGGCAATGTTTAGACTATAGTTATTAAAAGAATTTCCTTCCCCGCTCGAGTGAGTTTCTTAGTGTTCCAATTATACAGTCTCTTCCACACACATTCCTTTAAGTAGTCAAACGCTCTCATTTTACTCCGGCCTATCATAGAAGGGATGCCCAAATATTGACAATTATTTGATGTCCCTCGAACTCCCAATATTGAGCAAATTAAACCTTGTCGAGAAGAAACCACATTGTGGCTAAAAGAGATTGAAGACTTATGAAAATTAACTCTCTGCCCCAATGCTAAACCATACTCCAAATGGGTTTGTTTCATAGTTATTTGGTTTCAACTTCATTAGCTTTGAAATAAATAAAATAATTGTCAGCAAAAAACAAATGAGTGATTAGAGGAGCTCCACAGGCAATTTTACACCCATGGTTTGGCCAAAAGACTCCTTTACCCAAATAAGGGCACTGAACGCCTCCGCACAGATAATGAACTAGTAAGGAGACAATGGGTCCCCCTGACGTGACCTGCCTAAGCACAATCGGATATAGCTCAGGACCATCTTGTAAAATTGTACAGCTAACCGTAGTAATACGCGCCATTATGAGTTGAACCCAGTGTACATGAAAGCCTATCCTAAGCATTACTTTCTCCAAAAAATCCATTCCACCCTGTCATAGGCCTTTTCCATATCTACCTTTAATGCGGCATATCCCTCATTTCCTTATGTCTTTCGTTTCAAGTAGTTTAGAATCTCATATTTAATGAGAATATTTTCAATGATGAATCTCCGAGTAATAAAAGATCCCTGATTATGTGAGACAACTTATGGCATAAATTTCCAGAGTTTATTCACGATTGCCTAATTATTTTATAAATCACATTACAAAGTGGAGATCGACTAAAGTCCCCCATACATTCAAAATTTTTCTTCTTGGAATAAAGACTAAATAAGGTTATTCAAAGCACAGCACTCGTGCTACTAGAGATTATTTAAAACAAGCTAAGTAACATGCCCTGACCCATAGCATGCCAAAACTCGCTGAAGAACGCTGTGATTACTCGCCATCCGGCCTTAAGCAACTTGTCCAACCGCCTGATCTCAAGCTCTGAGAAAGGTGCTAGAAAAAAAAATCAATATAGGTCGTATCTATTTAAACCCCCTCTTATTTGGAGAAAGGAAACTTTTTTTTTACCTTACTTTCTTCATCTTCTGCCTCTCTTCAAGCCATTACCACTACTAGAGTCACCGCCATCGTTGTTGCTACTGCCATTGTCGATGATATAGCTGACAACGACTCGCTTCGCCAGCTTCTCCGACCGGCGCTCCATGGCCATAGATTGCCGCTGAAGACCTTTACCCCGTCGTGGAAGACTACTACTACTTCTTCCAGTGTTGTTTATGCCATCAGATATGTTCGTCGAAATCTACTTTTTGAATCTCCAACGACTGCTCCAACACTCTTTGTATTGCAACTGGTATGTGCTCTATTGCAACAACCCAGTTATGTTCCAAGGTCTAAACTTATACCACTCTTCAAGAGGCAAATTAATATTAAGAGCAAGTGGTATTCAACACAGGGCATTCCAGTGCCTCTCAAATTATATTTTTCTTTGTAAACTGAACTAGGCCTTGAATGTCTGCAAGTGCACAGGTCGTACAAGTAATAAAGTGGACTCTAGGAGTCCGAATATCATTCCCACAAGGATCTACTTAACAGAATCTTGACTGAGTACCCTGATTACTCAAGTTCATCACTATTTAAGCTACAAATATGAGTGTAAAGATACTGAAATTAATACTAAAAATAAATGTTTTTGGTTCTTTTGTTCTTATGCAATGTTTATGGTCTTTTAAATAATGTTAGAATTTGGAATGGGTTAATTGCATCAAAACATAGCAATTTCCAACAAAGTATAGTCAGATCTGATTAATTGGTCTTTGCTCAAGGGGTGGTTAGATCCTGGCTAACTTCCATAAATCTAACTTTTCACACCCTAAAACACAAGCTCTCAACCAAGTACAAGTGCTTAGGCCATTACTTTTATGAAATGGGTCCCTTAAGTAAGAAATGGCCCTCAAACCAAAGTTTCCATTAATTCCATGACCTAGATGTGATTCGAAGCCCGTAGGGTATCCTGAATCAACAAAATTTATACCTAATACCTCCTACTGCTGTAGCATTGCTACTGCAGTATAGTGGCTCTAGGATCGTTCACTGGGATGGGTTTTCTTTGCGAAAATGACTGATACAGTGAGGCTCAAACCGGTGATTTCATTTTGGATTTTGGGTTTTCATAAAAACATTTGGTTTTGGTAGTTGAAATTGTAGGAAAAAAGAAATAAAAATATAGAAGGAATTCCCTTGAAGCATTAGGTCACTGGGCTTGAGTTCCTATGGTAAATGAAGGGTTCTTAGGCCCTTTTCCTCGCATTGGGGATAACAACATATAGTTACTTCCCGAATTGGATCTTGATTTGACTACAAAACTTGACCCTCAATAACTATCCTTTGAAAATGGTATTCACTGAGCATTAATGGTCTCATACATGTAAAAAAGTATCTCCTTGACTCACCTTCCAATGACTAATAGATGGTAACTAATGAATCTTAATGGATCTAGCAATAAGCATCCACTGAACCCTAAAAGATTATCAAATACAGATCATTCAAGGTGCATCGAAGGGATCTAAACCTAGAGTTCAAAATAAACCCATAAATGTCAGTGAATACCTGCGTTGAAAACATGAGAGTCCCTTGGTTTACCACAGTTCCCTTGCCTAGTGCCTTCTACTTCAAGGAAGGAAGGGATTTAGCCGCTCAACCTCTGAGTTGTCATCCTCAAAGGGTGTTTGGCCAGTGAGAAAATGAGAGAAAGAGGGAAAATGAGAATAGCGGGAACTTGTTGAAAGCTTCCCTCCAAAAATCTGTAAAAAGTGAAAAAGTCTGCTTTACAATGTCTTGTCTGGGGGCTTTTATAGCCAAACCCTTTACAAATTACCAAAATAACCAAAACAATAACTATTACAAGGGGGACAACTGGGAAGAAATCAAAAGTGACAAAATTCAAAAAGTCAAAGCCCGAGGAACATTCAACAGCTGGCGTAAAACGTCATAGGGCTGTAAAATTAATGTACTCGAGAAATTCTCAAGGGGTTGTAGTACCTCGCAACCCTTAAATTTCCAAGGTGCAAGCTTCATTCCCGCACAACTTCTTTTTCTCGGCTTGCGTTTCAGATCAAGAATCGGATTTTCGTAAGGCCTTGACTCAATCCCTATTCCTCAAGATATATAGCCCCCAAAACAACCAAACTTGCCACAAAATTTTATTTAGTAGCCTGCAGGTCCAACATGCCAATTTGTTAATTAGTATGACATATACAAAAAGTGCTTAAAACATAGAGTGCTAAAGGTATAAAACAACACTTTTTAGGTAGTAATCACTCCCCCCAACCGACACATTGCTAGTCCCTTAGCAATGAAAGAAGAAGAAAGCAAATAAAAGCAAGATGAGCTATAAATATATCTACACAAAAATGGTTTTCAAAATCAACAGCGGATAAAACCCAACTACAACTAGTTATCAAAGCCCCCGTCCAATAACCATCTCAAGAAGAGGTGCGATGCAAAATCAATTATCAAAACAGTGTCAACTCCTAGAGAACCAACTCACACCTTCCATAAAACCTGTTTGATTTTATTAGGTTTCAAAAATAAACTGCCAAACTGTTCTCTCCCCCCAACCTAGATCTTATTTAAACCTAGCAGCCTAACCAACCTCAATAAATAAAGACCCAACTTTGTTCTATAACTTCATCTTTTTTTGTGTAAGGATGCAATGTTGAGGGTATCTAACTCACAAATGTCCATGTAACGAGGGTCCACCGATGACTCCCAACCAATTAAGGCTTAGGGCATCAAGTCATAAGGATCTCTCAACCACTAACTCTTCAAGTTTCACCCCAGACTTTTAATGAGATAGAAAAATCCAGCACCTACAATTTGCTAAACTCTACCCATCCATCCATGTAAATTTACCAAAGTCGCTGGACTCCCAACCGCTTGGTTTAAGGCAAATCTGCTTTAAAGACTTCGCCATATACCTCGAACCGGTAAGTTCTCGTGTAAGTCAAGGAAAAAGTGTCACAATTTCTTTCTTTCTTTTTTTCTCTTCTTTTCTTTTTCTTTTCTCTTTTCTTTTCTTTTCTTTGCTTCGAAAAGACTCATTTGTCTTTATTCAAGGGTCCCGACTCATTAGTTAAAAATATTTTAAGTACTAGGCTTCCACTTTTGCAAGGCTTAGAAGGCAAGGCAATTTTTCAGCCTATAAATGAAATCTAATGTGCACAGTGTATGGTTAGTTCAATGTGGAAGAAAAAAGGTTGAATACAATAAGAATTTCAATAGGTTATCTACTCAACTAAGCATAACACCATTCTAACATCAACAACATTGGAACAAAATTTCAATTTCTCGTACTGTAATCTGGGCATTTAAAAAAAAATTTCTGAAAATGAGAAAATGCAAGCATGAACTAGAAACTAAAAACATGAATTATATTGTAAAAAAAAACTAACTAACTAGCAAGCCATTCAACTAAACAAAATAGACTTGCTCAAAACATAAATTAACACTTCCTTCCTTAACTCTCCCCCCAACCAAATTCTACATTGTCCTCAATGTGATTATGGAATGGAAATTTAAGGGAGGAAGTGATACCTCCTTGGAGAAATGCAGCCAGTTGCGGAGAGGAGGAATCACATGAAACAAGAAACAAAAGAGATGTAAAGTGTTAAACCAAAATATTAACAGTGCAAAATATGATCATGCTAAAACAATGGAAATCAAAAAGATAAAAATATGCTTCCCAAAGAGGTCTTATTCACTCCATTTGGGCTTCAAATGATCAAGTTGGAAGAAGAAAAGAGAGGTTAAAAGTGACCAATTGGAGAATTTTAAAAATTATGCCTTTATCGTAATTTCAAAAGTGATCTTTCTAGCTATATTTATATTCTACACTCTCTAAGCTTTCCAACAATAACAAAATTACCCAAAACGGAGTTCGAATAAAAAAGTTATGGCCAAAAGAAACTAGGGGTGAAAAAATTCGTAGCTGCAAAAATTCGCAGGCGCTGTGATTTTTTTATTTTTATTTTTATTTTTATTTTTTTACAGTGGTTGCCACAAGTTTCTAATTAGTCTTGACAAATATTTTTCCCCGCAAAATGGGCTGCGTAATTAGTGCAGGACACATAACCGCTATAGTGAGATCTCATAAATTTTCGCAGTCGCGAATTCGCGGTATTCTTAGGTCGCAAATTTTCAGCAGAACTCCCCAGCGAAAATTTCTTGGTTTTTCCAAGACTCCCCATCAGAAATTAAGCACAAACCTGCAAAAATAAGCCAGGAAAATGAAAAATGAGCTAAAAACAAAGATTAAATTAAAATTAGAGAAAATCTAAAGAGAAAAAACGAGTAAAGCAAATACAAAATAAAATAAAATAAAACAAAAAACAAAAAAGTGAGTTGGGATTACTTACTTTGGCCCCTGTGTGGGACCGAGTCCACTCAACCCATATTTTAAGCCTTGTCTGGTGGTGTTGGTGGAATTCAGAGGCCGAAGGAGTGATTGGGGCAAATATTTTTCATCAAACTCCCTATACTCCACGCCCCTCTTGCGCTTCTAAGATAGTGTTCTCCCTCACCTGTGCCAATCAGGCAAACTTCTTCTGGTTCTTATTTCTCTGATGGTTCGTGCTTGCTACTTAAGTGAAAAACATTGAGCTTCAGTGTCATGTTGCCAAACGTAAGCTGCATGACTCCATTCCAGAAATTGATGATGGCATTCGAGGTAGCCAAGAATGGCCTCCCAAGTATGATGGGCACACAATTGGCTCTTGTATCCACTGGCTCAGTATCGAGCACAACAAAGTCCACAGGATAATAGAACTTATCCACCTTTACCAAAACATCTTCGACTATCCCTTTTGGAATTTTGACTGATCTATCCGCCAAAGACAAGGTGATGGTGGTGGGCTTCAACTCTATCCCTAATCGTCAGACCGAGGCGGCAACAAATTGACATCGTCCCTAAATCTAATAATGCCCTTTCTAAGACAAGTTCCCCCAATGTTCACCGAAATGGCAGGAGATCCCGGGGTCTTTATATATTTCACTAGGTCTTGCATTGATGATGGAGTCACCCGTCTCCTATCAAGAAAGTCGCTTTTGTCCAGACACCTAGTCCTCTCTTTACAGTGCACAGGTCTTTTAAAAATTTGGCATATGCTGAGACCTGCTTAATCATGTCTAGGAGAGGGATGTTGACTTTCACCTGCCTCAACACTTCAAGAATCTCAGTTGGGTTATTCACCTTCTTTTGCCTCTAAGTGCTTGAGGGAATGGTGGAGGCATGCTCTTTTTCATCATGTCTTCCTTGATCACTATCTATTCTAGCACCTCATTTTGCCCTTCTTTAGCTTCATCAAGTGGTTTAGGCACTTATTGCTCAACGTTTTTTCCACTTCTCAACGTGATAACTGCTTTTACTTCATCCATCTTAGGAGAAATTTCACTGGCATTAGCTACCTAGAGGATTCCTTTGGGATTCTGTTGGGTTTGTGAAGGGAATTTGCCCTATTCCTGCACTTGCTGCTGATTAGTGAGCCTTGAAATGGAGTACTGCAGGTTGTCTATTTTTTGAGCAATATCATTTTAGAGCCCATCTATTCTGTTGTTCAGGGTGCTCTCCACAGTATTAATTCTCTAAGTCAACTGCACATTGATTGCCTTCTGCTCTTCCACAAAGTTACCTACCACCTTGCTCAAATTTAGAATGGCTTGCTCAACTGGAGATGTTGATTATGGTGGTCAGGGGTTTCGAGACGAAGAACCATATCGCGGGTCGCGGCAACAAGGGGTGCATACTGTGGAGGCTTTGGTTTCCAAGAGAGATTTGGATGGTTCCTCCAACTAGGGTTATAGGTGTTTCCATAAGGTGCATTAGTCAGCCTGGTATTGACTAACAAAATTGGGGCTTGATCAAAGAAACAATTCTCTGTACATCGAAATGGTAGGACACTCGCTTCTCCCACATGCTCAAGCATCAACAAAATGAAGCATAGCTTAGCTTGTATAGGGATTTCAGTCACTGCTTGCACCTCATGATGGTTTCTCATTTCTAACTCTTCCAACCTTCTAACTAAGGTCGAAAGCTTGGCCTTCATGTCCAAGTCTCCTAGAAGGGAATACATGCCACCCTTTGAGTTGGACTAAGGTCTCATCCTCTCTACCTCCCTTGGGTTAGGTTCATCCCAACCTTTGGATGCCCCTACCACATAATTCAAGAAATCCATAGCCTCCTCTGGATTCTTGCTCAAGAAGTCTCTTCCACGCATAGTTTCCAACAAATGTTTCATGGCAGGAGACATCCCATCATAAAAATGGCTAAGTAGCATCCATGTGTCAAAGCCATGGTGGGGACAAGCATTGAGGGCTTTCGTGTATCTTTCCTAGTATTCATAGAATTTTTTTCATTTTCGTTGGCTGAGAAAGTGGAGATTTTCCCCACACAGATCGTTGGTTCAAATATAATGAAGAACTTCTTTGTAACCCAGCCTACATTTCCCGTCCAACAATGGTCTCGGGTCCTGTGGAGTTTACCAAATCTTGGCTTTATCCCTTCAAAGGTCAAAGGAAAAGCTTCAAATTTCATTAAGTCTAAAGTGGTAATGTCCTCCTTGAAGGTGTTGCAAACCTCTTCAAATTCCCTGATGTGTGTATAGGGGTTCTCACTCTCCACACCATGGAAAGTGGGAAGTAGTGGCACAAGATAAGGTCTAACAACCATGTCCTCAGTTGGAGGCACAATGCATGAGGGTGCACTCATTCGTGGAGGGTGTATGTGGTCCCTCATGGACCTAAATGCATTGAGGTTCCTCTCCATTCCCTGCTGACTCTGTTGTTCTTCATGTGGAGGTTCCATTGGATCAAAATTCAAGTTCACTTCAAAATATGTTTCCTGTGGAACACTAGTTTTCACTAATCTGCCTTTCGTATTCCTTGTCCACTGGAACATAAACTCCTACATGCAAAAAGGACAGCACCAACAAGAAACAAAAACATAGACAGTAAATTGAAATTAATCAACCTAGTAGTAAACTACTATAAAGAATGATAAAAGAAAGGAAATTCACCAGTGCTTGTGATGAGGATCACAAGTGTTCAGCAAGCTATCATTTGCACTAAGGCACCATCCCCGGCAATGGCGCCATTTGATTTGAAGCCCGTAGGGTATCCTGAATCAACAAAATTTATACCTAATACTCCCTACTACTGTAGCATTGCTACTGCAGTATAGTGGCTCTAGGATCATTCACTGGGATGAGTTTTCTTCACGGAAATGACTGACAGTGAGGCTCAAACTGACGATTTCATTTTGGATTTTGAGTTTTCATAAAAACATTTTGTTTTGGTAGTTGAAATGCTAATCAAAATGAAATAAAAATATAGAAGGAATTTTTAAAGCATTAGGTCACTCCGGGCTTGAGTTCCTGGTAAATGAAGGGTTCTGTGCCCTTTTCCCTCGTAGATTGGGATAACAACATATAGTTACTTCCCGAATCGGATCTTGATTTGACTATAAAACTTGACCCTTAATAACTATCCTTCGAAAATGGTATTCACTGAGCATTAATGGTCTTAGACATGTAAAAACATATCTCCTTGACTCACCTTCCAATGACTAATAGATGGTAACTAATGAATCTCAGTGGATCTAGCAATAAGCATCCACTGAACCCTAAAAGATTATCAAATACGGATCATTCAAGGTGCATCGAAGGGATCTAAACCTAGAGTTCAAAAGAAACACATAAATGTCAGTGAATACCTACGTTGAAAACATTAGAGCCCCTTGTTTTACCATAATTCCCTTACCCAATGCCTTCTACTTCAAGGAAGGAGGGATTTGGGCTACCATCCTCCGAAGCCTTTCATCCTCGTAGGGTGCTCACTAGTGAGAAAATGAGAGAAAATGAGGGAAAAATGAGAAAAGCAGGAACTTATTGAAAGCTTCCCTTCAAAAACCTGTAAAAAGTGAAAAAGTCTCCTTTACAATGTCTTGTCTTGTAAGACCCGAGAAATTCCAATTCTGGAAAAATGGTAAAATCGTAATTTCGGTTAAAATCCGAAATTTATTCTCTAGATTTCGGATGACAAAACGGATTTCACCGTTGGAATCGTCTCGTGAAATCTAGCTAGCACGCCGACTTCGTCGACCCGAGACAATAATTTACATCGCTTTTCAAGGCATCATCTAAAAGCCGTAAAACGAAATGTGAGGTGACAAAAGTCACCTATAACATGTACTCATGTTACACATGTTGCATGAGTAAAAAAATGATGAAAATGGACGGCCGAGATAGTGCCAAATGTCGAAAATCCAAGCTTAGGGACATAATGGCTGGGCTATTTAAATTCTTAAACGAGGAAAGACAAACGGAATAGTCGTTTTCCATTTGAAAAGGAGAAAAACAAAACGTGCAGGGATAGGCAGTAGCCGATTTCCATACTTTTAGAGAGAGAGTGTCTTCCTTCTCTCTAGGTTTCTGGGCAATCCGACCGTCGAAATTCTTCGGAGCAAGAAGGAAGTTGTTCTACGCGATGAGGCCTACGTGTGGACTCAGATTTTGGGAGTTTTTAACAAACTCCGTGAGGTAGGGGTTTCATCCTACTTGAGTTTTACACTTTGTTTAAGTGTATTTATGATGCTTGAGTTGATTGAGGCCGTGAGTGGCCGTTTGATCTGTCCCAAACCTTGGAACCGAATTGTTAGAAAATTTTCAAAACCTATCGTGCAAATTCACAGGATCGTCCAATGGATGCTCAAGAGCATTGTAAAATTTGTGAAACAAATTGCATTGTGATGTGTATGAGGCCGAAAATGGCTATGGAATTCGGTTTCACAAAGTGGAACCAATGTTGGTGATTTGCCGGGAACAGTAACCCGAGGGTTTCACTGTTCATTTGAATAGTATTCACAAAATATTTTTGTGAAATAATGTGTTTTGTTGAGTAATTCAAATTGAATTGCTCGTGGTTGTTAATTAGCCCACGTGAGCTAATTTTTGGTGTAATGGATTGTGAAATTACATAACATGTTTGTGTGATTTAAATTATGTGAATATATGCATGATTATATATTTGCATGTGTGATATAATTGTATTGAATTGGCATCATGTATCTCATATGCACTGTGTAAGCAACCCTAGAAAGATAGAAGAGCTTACAGGTGATTTATCGAGAGTGGTTTCGAGGGTTGACTACACACTCATCGAGTGTCCATTACAATATCGAGGGTAGTCCATATAACATATCAATCGTCAAGTCGGCCCAATTGATATACACGGAGGGCTGTCCACTAAATAGATAATCTGAAATGGTCCAATTACTTGTAATTCTGAGGGTCATTCCACAATTAAAAACAAATATCTTTGGTTTGAAAATAATGTTTCTCATACGTGGTTTAGGCAAGTGAGGGAGTCGGTGAGGACTCGGGGTATGAGTTGATCATGTAGACATTCAAGTAGGATCACATTTACTTGAATGTATGTTTTCATTGAGCATTGCATATGCACTTAAAAGGAGAGTAACTCCATTGCTAAGGGATTCCACCATCGAGCATTAGCTCACCCTGTCGAGGGAACTATATTATTTCAGGTACAGGGAGCGCGCGAGGAGATGGCTCATCATAGATGTCGCTTTAAAAGAAAGTCAAGGTGGCTTTGGTTTTGACATGTATTACATGTATTAGAATTCTAGAATTTTAATATATGTCAGATAAGAGTAAATTTTTAACTCAAACTATCAGATATAGTCTGGTATATTGATGAGTATTGTGTATGGGCCCAAGTGGCCATTTCTTTTATCATGTAAATATCTTATAATGTTGATGATTGGGACAAGGGAAATCTGGGCAGAGCTCCCCTGCATAGCAGACTCGCCCGATTTTGTGAATCGTGTCGGGTCACCCGACCTTCACGAGCATTCCGCGGGTCGACGGCAATCAACCCGACACCGCTTTCACTACATGTCTAGGGCTTTATAGCCAAACCCCATTACAAATTACCAAAATAACCAAACAATAACTATTACAGGGGGACAAATTGGGAAAAAAATCCAAAAAGTGACAAAAAAGTCAAAAAGTCAAAAGCTACAGGAACATTCAACAAAGGTCAGAAAGTTTCACAGGGGCTACTGCAAGACATGTAAATTTTCGTTAGGGCTACGAATTCTTTGCAGTTCTATGAAATTTCACAGGTTGCGAATTTTTGCAACCCTTATGAATTGCCAGGGTGCAAGCTTTCACTGCACAAGTTCTCTTTTTCTTCTCGGGTCAGGCTCAGATCGCAACTCGATTCTTCATGCCTTGACTAACTCGTCTCAAGATATATAGCCCCTAAAACAACCAAACTTACCACAAAATTTGATTAGTAGCCTTGCTAGGTCCTTAACATGCCAATTGGGTTAATTAGGGCGATTACTATGCAAAAAGTTCTTAAAACATAGAGTGCTAAAGGTATAAAACAACACTTTTTGGGTAGTAATCAGGATGAGACTTGATCCTCAAACCAAGGTCAACAAATCCTATCCAACACAACTTAAATCACTATCCTCTGATTAATTCACATCTCAACTCAATGGACAGAGGTTCAATGCCTTCGAATTAAAGAGAAAAACAACACTCCAATATTCCGCTAAGAACAAAACAATATGGGATTTAGCTCTCTAAATCACACCTCAATTGTCACTTTGAGGGGATCTATGAGAAGAGATCTTAAACAACAAAATTAAGGTCTATTATAGAATAATAAAGCTTAAGTGAAACAAATCCTAATTCAGTCATATAAAAACTCAATCAATCATCAAACCAGTAATTAATCGGCAATCAGAATTAATTCAATCAATTCATCCAAATTAGTTAGTCTTTCAACTTCCAAAATTTCAAACATCAATCCCAAGCTAATCAGACAAGTTCACAAGGTTCGAAATAAAAACATAAAGTAAAATGAGAAAGAATTCTAATGCTTTGCTTCACCAGCAATAGCTTATTTAGCTAAGTTAGATAAGCTTTGAAGGTCCCTTCCACAATTCCTTCTTTTCCAAGTAATTATGAAGTTGGTCCCCAAAAAGCTACGCACTCTACCCTAACAGCTTCTATTTATAGGCCTTAATGATTGGGCCTTGAAAATGAGGCAGATAATGTGGACTTAGAAAAAGCCCAAGGATCTGCCATAGTCATGACTATTGTCGCGACATTTCTGTTGTGATGTCGCGACTCTACTTTTGGTGTCACGACTCTACATTTTGCTTATTTGTACAATGTCGCGACTCTGGGTGTCAATGTCGTGACTTTGCTATGATGTCGTTGTTGAGCTGCGGACTCGAATCGGAAATCTTCTAATGTCGCGCCTGTTCTAATGTCGCGACTAAAAACATGTTGTGGCTACCTCATTATTGTCGCAACTAATGTGGTGTCGCGACTCAAGAGTAGGTGTTGTGACTCTGAATGTTGTCGCTAAATTCTAATGTCACAACTCTTTGATGTCGCGACTCTTTTCACCCGATGTCACGACTTTGATATGATGTCGCGACATTCCTCAACTAATGTTGCGACTTTGGAATTTTGACCACTTTTTGCTTCTTTTCTTACTGTTTTATTTGTTTTTCATGATATTCCTACAAAAACACTAAATTTGATGAAGTATTCATAATTTGCATTTAAAACGAGTACTCAACATCAAGAATCATGCAAAAATGGATAAAAAATAACCATAAAATTCATGCTTATCAAACTCCCCCAAGCTTAAATTTATGCTTTCTTAACCAAAGAAAAGAAGATTTTATTGTCTACAATCAATCCAAAACTCAATGAATTTTATGGCTCATTATTTCCCACAGCAGTTTGCATAAATGATGGCTCATGATTAATCAATTGTGAAGAGAATTTCTAACATGCACTTCAATCATAGGATCAAATTACTTGTATTTCAGTTTAAGCACATACGGATAGCTCTCACATTTGCATACAACTTTAGTTTAATGTTCTTGAATGATTGAGTGTGTGCTAGTTGTGCCCTTTGAAACAATCAACAAGTTAGGTATTTTTATGAGATCTAGGGGTTGTTATGGATGTTCTGATATGATTTTAGGTCCCATAGGGTTGTTGGTCAGATTGTCCTCCACTAATGTAAGCATGATAAAACCTTCAAGATTAAATAGGTCTTTAAATTTTATAATGTGAGGCTTAGGTAAGGGTAGTTGAATAGGAATTTTTAGGCTTGAACTTACCCAATATACATATTCTTTCTTTTCTACCCATGATTGCATTTTCCATCATTTTTTCACATTTTTTCCTTACGCTGTCAAATATACTTCTCCCAAACTTGTTTGGGTACATCTTTCTTGTTATCTTCTTTCTACCATTAAATATTCATAATTTATGACATTCTCCTCACAAAACCACAACTTGTTTCTCATTAACTTTTCGGCCAGGTTCAAGAGAGTAGTGTAATGTCCAACCTTATTAAGATTTCCACCTACCCCTATAGCAAGCTTTAAGTCAAGAACTTAAGCTCGATTGACATTAGGGGGCACAGTGCTGAAACACCCCTATGATTCTAATAACCGTGACACCCCTATCTCGGGGTCCCATTACAACCCGTCAACTCGAAAAACCCGGATATTTCTGGGTGTCCCGATATCACACTCATTTGCCTCTCATATATTGAAACCCATTCCCCGCATATTTAATTCACAAATATAAAAAAATATATGATTAGACTATTTAACCAACAATCCATTTAACTGTCCTTTTATACAACAAAAAGAATACATGTTCTGCTTGAATATAATACATGATAAAAACAAAACAAAGCCTCATCTGGCTCTCATCCCGCATGTGGTCCTATACGGTCGACGCCGCAATCTAATCTCAGACCTGAGCGGGGGTCTCACGAGACAGGTGAGCAAAGCCCAGTAGAGAATGACTCCTATAAGGGCTACTCCCCATCTAAGTGCACATGCAATGGTCGCACAACAAACACACATCTAAGTAAAATGTCTACATGAATGTCATATGTCATGCATGAAATGTCATCATGCCCATATCCCGAGTCACTCACCGGTCGCCTCTCACACATGCATATGCCAAGTGTGAAAATCACATCGGTATTACTAATGACCCATGTATTGAGCCCTCACCGCTCCAAGATTCCAATACAAGGCGCAATGGCAACTAATCCCGAGTCAATCCCGACTCCTATCACACAACTTGAAGTCTATGTGATAAACATGACCGTGTGTCTTCTTTGGGCAAATGTAACTTTTTGATCACACCGTGGGTCTCTATACCCATGATCCGTGCCACCGAGGGTTAATACTCTTCGCTCGCTCAATAAACATTATTTATATTTCTTTTTATGTTTTAAACTCTGAGACATTTATTGGACGTCGTCCAAAGTATGAGCTCACTACCCATTCATCAACAATGATGATGGATGATCACACCCATGCACGCACACCCAACATAATGCGATGTCACTGTGCATATGCAATGCTAATGCCACCGTGATGTTCTCATATGTCACATGTATGATGCAATAATTGGCACGGAACATTCTACTCAATCGTACTTCTCATGCCAAGCGTACCATGTAAAACATATATAATTCACATCCACAGTTAATACATTTAAATACACATATATTAACATTCACATATTCAACATGTTAAATTCACCAACAATAACACACAAAAAAATTTCACATAAAATAGTTTTCATTCCCTACCATACTACTTTAAAAATCTAGACTTAGTCCGGAAATTTTAGTCTCACTTGAACCAAAAAATTCAAATCCCGGCCTCGAAACTGCCCCAAAAAATAGTTCAGCACAAAATCCATGGCTAGTCCCGGCTCTAGTCCTGAACTAATCACCCATGGCTATGGGCGGCCCAACACCGGAATATTATTTTTTACCAATTTTATCAATTTTACCAGTTCCGGACAACAACCCTGGAATCAAAACTAACCTCAAAACCCGTCATGCACAGTCCAAAAACCAGCCACAACAAAGTCCAACATGCATTTTCTAGCATTCCGAACCAAAACCGGCCTGGATACCTACCTTCAAAACCCGATCCCGGACTATCCGAAAAACAGTCTCATGGCCGAAAACTCAGTCCTGTGGTCGGGTCTAACCCACATGGTCATTTACGACCCTTAAATGAAAAGGAACCCGAGTGGGAGAAACCCTACCTCTTGGAGCGTGAAGCACCGAATCCTTCCGTTCTTGGTACCTACTCGTAGCTCTCGTCGAGTAGACCAACTTTAATTCTAGGGCTACCGAACTTTGGGACACCGTAAAAAAATTTGGACAACTTTTTTTTTTTTTTTTTTCCTTTTTTCTTCTTCTTTCTCCACGCACCCTTTGTTCCTCCTTTCTTTTCCTTTTATAATATTTTTTTTTCTTTTTTGCTTTCTTGCTCTCTACAATGAATTGTTGATTGCCCCCCTAAGATATTTTCTTCAAATATCTTAGCTTGTGACACTTGTCACAATGGTGGCCATACATGCATGTGACAAGTGTCACACAATCAGGGTCTCTGGTATTTCTCCCACACCACCCATGTGGTGATCCTCCATGGTGCCATGTGGCATAAGCTCATGGTGCCATGTGGCACAAGCTCATGGTGCCATGTGTCACCAGTGCCATGTGGCATCATGCCAAGTGTCACCAGACACCTCGTGCCTCGAAAAACATGAAATTCCGACTGTCTCCGAATCCGACAAAATTCGACAGAGTAGCTAGATTTTGCGAGACGATTCCAACGGAGAATTTCGTTTCCTCATCCGAGATCTAGAAAATTTCCAGGTTTTAGCTCACAGACTATTTCGACAAAATTACCGTTTTGTCTTTCGTAAAATGAAATTTTTCTCGTTTTTACAATAACTCTACATGTAGCTACAAGGCTTGACTTACTCAACCTGTTTTTTCTCAAATTTTTCTTTCTTTTGTATTCCTTCCACAGTTGCATCAGCAAATTTCTTAATTAGTTTACTTCCAACTTCTTTGCATTTGACATTCCAGATTTTCCCCAAACTTGTTCCTTATCCCTTTTCTGGCACTTCCTTTCCAACATATTTTAGGTGTTGGTTTCTTTTCTCTCATACATTGATGTGAGAATGGCTAATGTGATTTTAGTTTCAAGAAAGAAAATAAGGCTTCATTGGCTCAAAATGAGGTACTAAGGAAATATGCAAATGCATATCAGCAATAGGTAACTGAATAAGCTCAAACTTTCCAAGGATGGCCTAAATAATTTCCTGATGGTTATGCAAATTTTAGATTTCACCTTCTCGACACCCTTCAACTAGTCTCAGGACCCGTGGAATGGAAGATGTTGTTGATCTCATAATGTTTCTCTAATTAGCATTTCAGTTCTAAGGCACAAACCATGTGTAGATCCAAGATACTAAGAACCGAACTATATTAGCAATATGGAAACAATCTCATTGCATCCTGTTTTAATCGATCATATACCATGTTTTTAGTTATTGATCCCAGCACAATTTTTAGATTCCTTAAACTTGGTTTGCCTCATTTTCAAGTTCCCATTTTTTTTTCTTAATAGCACAATACGTATATACTTCACTCTTTATCTTTTCTACTTTTAGCTCAAAGACTTTCAAGAGATATTCAAGACAATTGAATTCCCAATCATTTATTACAACAATCAATACATTCTGAATTAAGTATGCCTTACATATTACAAAAATAAAAAATTAAAAATAAAGCATGGGAAATAAGAAAGGAAGGAAATGACACAATTATCCACATATTTCATAAACTGACTTTCATTTACAAAGAACAGAATTACAAAGGAAGATAGATACATTTATTTCACTTCTTTTTCTTATGATGGGATTTGGAGGATTTGATGTTAACTTGCTCATATTGGTAACCAACTTGAGAAGGAACAAATTCAGGGATAGAGACTTGGGGTTTTTCAATTGTTTTATCACCTAAGAACTTGTTTGTAGCCCATCCCATCCCCTTACATTCTAATCACTCATTCTCGCTCTCCCCACCTTGAGTTTGAGTGTACCTCTCAAACCCTCCTCGAGCATTGCGGTACATGTTTCAAATTAGTTATAGATATCCAGACTCTTAGTCCATAGTTTCTCCGTATAATTAAGAGAGGCTTCCATCTCTTCATCTCTCTTCTTGATTGGATCCCCGATTTTTTTTTGGTGTGCCTTGTATAGGTAACCAAATGCATCAGCCTTCAAGCAGCAATTCTTTCCATCCCATTTTCTCTAAAGATCTTCAATAACTCTTTTATCCCTTTTTATTTTTCTATTTACAAATACTTTTTTCTCTTTCCTTCAATTCAACCCTGCTCTTTGTCTCTTTTTTTTCAATTCTTTACTCCATTCCTCATCTCTCTACTTTAGGGCTGCTAATAAGGTGTTTTATCTTTCTTTTTTTATTTGATCCTCCAAGTAATTATCTCTCCACCTCATTTCTTCTCTGGTCTTTTCATCCATCTCTTTGAGCTCTTCCTTCATTTCTTTTAACATAGCTAGTAATTGAGAGTTGCTATTGTCTTCAGTGGTAGCTCTCATTTTTCCTTTAATTCTTCGCTTTAGTGTAAACAGTTGTTTTGCACTTGAGCTTTTTCCATTTGGGTGAATCACTAACTGGACAACATTAAACCTCAACAATTCTGCCCAAGAAATATATGCAATATTGATCAAATAATTTCAAACAGAAAATAAACCAATTCATGAATCAAACCATTCCCACAATTGAATTAAAGACTAACTAACAAACACACCAAAATATTATAAAAACTACTTAAGCATCCAAAATAACTAAAAACTAAATAAAGCAAAGATAATCCAAAAAAAATAAAAATATCCAAAAACAGGAAATAAGTAAAGTGTTTTAGGTGTACCATATTGAACCAATAAAGTAGAGTCAGTATAATACGGGGAAAACAACACCCCCAAACTTAGAACCAGCACTGTCCTCAGTGCAAAATAAAATCAAGAAGTGAAAAGAAACTCCCCTAAAAAATCATGCTAATCCTCTTTTATCATTAGGTCATCTACAAGGGTGATTAGCTACCTCATATAAAGGAGGCCAGCAGAAGTCGAATGTGCTGATGGAAGTCGGCTGCAGTAAAACGATGAAGATGCTGGTCCATGACAGAATCGCATCATGCTGATAATATGTCTTGTGTTGCGCTCCGCATGATCAACCTACATCTCAGCACGGGGCGCCACCATCCCGACACAAATCGGGAGCCTAAAAAACCTCGTCAGAGGCACCTAGAGGTCGACAATGTCATCCTCGTCTCGTAATCCTCCCCGCCCGTTGTCCCACTCCGTTGGGGCGCTCTTCTCTTCATCCTCCATATCATCTAGGGTCTCCATCCTTCCCGATTTCTGGCGGCAAATGGGAGTCGATGGTGGATTTCTCCTAGACTCAAGCATCGTACTTCAAAGAATCCCCAAGACAATTACGATGAGAGGTGGATAAGGGTACAACTCTCTTAGGTAGATTTGATAATCCCACTCTCTATGACATGGCTGACATCAAATTTGATTCCCTAAATGATCGCATAAAGCAATATTGTCTTATCCTTGGTCACTGTGGACAGATGAAGGCTGGGTTTGAGTTTGGCATAGACAAAGTTATACCATAACTTTGGGACAAGCTTAAGGGCCTTCATTTGGAATGTCATCACCTCTAATATAGAAGGATGGCGCTTCCATTCACCCCGTCCCCTTGTAAGGGATCTCATGATCTGCTAATAATCTGTATTCTGAAATAAAGCCCTATAGGCTTCACTGTCATCGTCCACCAGATTATACAGTCTATTTATCACAGTTGTGCTGAAGTCAACCCACTTCCCTCGTACGTAAACTGTGGAACCAAGCTGACCCTACAAGTTAGATTGGAATTCTCGAACAACTGGAGCTATTCTGGGTGAGGGATGCTGGCACAATTTGGTCCACCCCTTTTCTTGGATTATAAAGTTGAAGTAGACGTTGGAGTTCGGAATTCCCCGCTCAAGAACAAAGGTCATGTTGTAGAGAGAGTCATGATATAGCCTTTCCGTATCACAGGTGATGAACTTCTTAGGGTCGTCGAGAATAGGTTGAGGCGCCCGTGAACTAGATTCGGTCCTCTTTCTTTTCACCGAGATTGTTTTCTTGGCAACCATTGAGAAAGAAGGAGAGTGGTGTGGAAATACCGAGTTTTTAGAGGGAAGGGAGAGTCCAAATGGTGTGTGAAATGAAAAATAGGACCTTTGGCATCTATTTATAATGCCCTAGAATTGGGAGTGTTTGCCTAGGCGAAGCACTTAAAATGTTGAACAGTCTTGGGAGTTCACCTTGGCAAAGGCGGACCTTCACCAAGCCAAAAGCCATTGGGGATTTTCCTCGATGAACTTGAGAGTGTGCCAAAGGGGGCTAATTTCCTAGGTGAAGGGATCCTTCATCAAGGTGAAGGTTTTCCTTCGCATTGGCAAACCAATGTGTTTCACCAAAATAGACTTCTGGTTCGCCGAGGTGAAGGTGCCTTCACCAAGGAGAACCGTAATATCAAGGGCCAATGAAACCAGTTCCTAAAATACCATTTCAAACTATGGCTCTCTCATTTGTTCTAAACTTTACATTTAATTCATTAAATTCAATTTGAAGTTATGGCTCTCTCTCTTTTGAAAAATGTCATATTTTTAGTCCACCCCAAAAACTCAATTTCAAATAGGTAAACTCCGACTCTTTGTCTTCGAGTAAAACCTAAAACACCCAAATCAAACACATCAAAAACGTAATCAAAAAAATAGAAAATAAAATAAAACAAGAATCCCCAAAATTAGCAAAAGGAAATTAAGAACAAAAATAAAAAAGAATAAGAAAATTAAATGGAAGAAAGGAATTTTTACAAAGCTTGGTTGCCTCCCAAGAAGCGTTATATTTAGTTTCAATAGCTCGACGAATTCGTGTCGCACCGCTGGCACTCAAAGAAAATGAAGAATGCAGGTACTCAACCCGTAAAATGACTCATGGGTTCTTTGTCGAGTGCCAATACATTTTGAAATAAGATTCTTAAGGTGGATGGATGTCTTGTGCTTTATTTTCTTTGTGTTTACAGTAGTTGATTTTTTAGTTCCTTCAACTGATAAATGCTTTACATCCACTATCCTCAGAGATGGCTCCATTTCATTTTGGTCAACAGTTGATTTTATGCTTGAATTCAGCTCATGTCCCCATTGTTCTTCATCCGGTGAGGTACCACTTAGGCTTTTCACAGTTGTTTCTTTAGTGGTTGTTTTCATGCTCACAACTCCATGCATGGGTATAGCTTCTACTCTCATGCACCCTTCATTCTCTTTCTTCTGAAGCTTGTCATTTTGATAGATGCTCAATTGCATTTTGTCATCTCCAACTCTTAAAGTCAATTCTCCACTTTCTACATCAATAAGAGCCCGACTTGTGGCTAGAAAAGGTCTCCCGAGAATGAGGGGTACTTTTTCATCCTCCTCCATGTCTAACACAATGAAGTCCACAGGGAAAATGAACTTGTGTACTTTTATGAGCACATCTTCAATAATACCTTTGGGTGAAGCCATTGATCGATCCGCCATTTGAAGTGATAGAGCTGTCGATTCAATTTCCCCCAGATTCATCCTTTTAGCTACTGAATATGGTATCAGATTTATACTTGCTTAAAGATCACATAATGCCTTGCTGAATGCTTCTTCCCCAATGACATAAGGTATGGTAACACTGCCCGGATCTTTGAGCTTTTCAAGGAGCTTCTGTTGGATGATTGCATTACAATTTTCAAACAAGTTTACTGTTCCATATGCTTCTAGCTTCCTTTTGTTGCTCATTATTTCCTTCATAAATTTCACATAATTAGACATTTGAGCCAGAGCATCAACAAACGGAATATTGATCTCGAGTTTCTTGAACATGTTTAGAAACTTGGCAAATTGTTCATCTAGCTTGGTTTTTCTGAATTTTTGGGAAAAGGTAAGGGTGGAGTGTATAAGTGAGGGTTGTTGGGACAAGTCATTCTTCCTAGGACAAATTGATCCGATTTGCTTCTCTCCCCTCGTTATTGCTGACTCCAACTCCCCTTTCTCGCTTTAGCTTCCATACTTCTAATTTCAACTTCTCCCTTTCTCTTTTTAGATTGCTCATCTTCATTTGAATTCTTCTTCAGCTCTTCAAGATCTTTTCCATTTCTTAAAGTAACAGTCATGCATTGCTTTGGATTGGTTTCAATATCACTTGGAAATGATTTTTGGGGATGTTCTCTCACAGATTGAGCTAATTTACCCATTTGAGTTTCCAGATTTTTTAGAGATGCCCTAAGATTAGCCTGATTTGTCTCCATGTTCTTCATACATGTGCCTATATTTGCTTGATTATGCTCTAGATTTTTCATGCACATCCCCATGGTTGCTTGAATATTTTCTAGGCTTTGTAATGTGCATTCCAAAGGTGAGTTGATTGTTTTCCAGCTGTGTAAGAAGTGACTCATTGCTCTGTTTCATCTCATTCATTGCCACTAACAACTCATTAACTCCAATTTTCCTTGTGTTCCCCTGATATTTTGAGCTCAAAGCTCCTTGATTTTGGAAACCCGGAGGTGCCATGGTGGTACTCAACTGATGGGGCTCATGCGGAACAATCTCTTGATTCTCGTATGACAAATTCTCATGGTTTCTCAGCTCAGAGTAGTAATGAGATGGGAAAATGTTGTTATGACAAAATGAATAACTCCTATTATTCACATAATTCGCTTCTTCAATCTAAAGTGGAGTATTCGCCATAAAAGCATTCTGAGTTTGCATGTATGCAATCTCCCCAAGAGTCGGTTCCTTTGGAGCTTGTTGATTTAATCTGGTCATTAATGCTTAAAATTTTGCCTCTAAAGATGATATTATATCAATTTCATGGATTCCCCCTTGTTTTCTACCATCACCTCTCTCATAATAAGGTTGGTAATTTTTCTTGGCCAGCTCTTCAAACATCAAGTTAGCTTCTTTGCTATTTTCATAAAGGATGAACCTCCACACGCATCAATCCAGTGCCCTTTGCCGAAAGAAGTTGAGACCATTATAAAATATTTTGCACTTAAGCACTCAGCTCATATCCATGTTATGGGCATCTTCTCAACATCTCTTTGAATCTATCCCATGCATCATAAAGCGTTTCTTGATCACCTTGTCAAAATTGTATGATTTCAGCTCTAAATTGTGAAGTCAATTGTTGAGGAAAGAACTTGATCAAGAAAGTCTAAACGAGAGTCCCCTAAGTATCTATTGAACCTGGCATCAAATTGTTGAACCAATTCCTTGCTTTACCCCTTAGAGAAAAAGGAAATAGCTTCAACTTGATCACATTAGCATCCACCCGCTCATCTTACTGTGCCACACCACATGTGAAATTTAACAAGTGTCCATTGGGACCCTCCGAAAGGCTGCCCCCAAACTGTTGTTGATAAACCATGTTGACTAATGTAGGCTTCAACTCGAAATTATTGGCATCTATAGGCTTATTGTGAATTCCTAAATAATCTTCATTCATCATCGGACTCCAACAATCTCCCAGTGTCGATTCTCTAAGTCCAAGCATTTCATTGTGGTCCAAACGACCCTCACTTAATTTGTCACTGTTCTAATCATCCATTTCTACGTTAGCAGCTTTCGCTTTCTTTCTTCTGAACAAATTTCTTTCTATTTTAGGATCAAGTGGCAATAGTTCAACGTTGGACTTTCTATGTATGTACGATTAGTACCTGAAATTAGAAAATAACACTCGAAAACAAAGTAAAAATACTGAATACAAATGAAACTAAATTAAAAATTAAAATTAAAATAAGAGAAATAAAACAAAACTCCTGTAGAAAAAAGATTTTTACATAAATTAGCAAATGTCTCTTTTGCTGAAATATTAATCTATTCCACTTAAATAGTTCTATTCCCCAGCAACGGCGCCAAAAACTTATTCTAATCGCATGTATATAATTAATAAAAACCAAATCCGCAAGTGTACGAATCACAAGTAATATAGTGGTTTTTTAATTAAAAACCCCAAGTATCGAACCCACAAGGAAAAATTGGTTTGAATGGAGATTAAGTACCTCGGCTACTAAACAATTTCACTATCTAAGCGATGTGACTGATTGGGATGATGATTAACTAAAATAAAAACAGATTAAACTAACCTAACTCTCAAAATCAGCAACAATTGAAGGACGTGGAAAAGAAAACTTTAATGATTAAATACTAGGGCTAGTTGTTTCCATTGATGGGTTTATGACTTATAACAAAAAATACTGATTAAAATGAATATATCCTTATGCTTACCCAAGGAACCCGATATGAGGTTTACACTTTCGTGTCGCCCCTCAATTTCTCACACCTCATTCCTATTCTCCTTTCGGTCCTTCTAGGTCAAACAATGTGATACTAGTTCTAAGGCAAATCAATCCTTGTGAACTCTATTGGTCTCCTTTAGGTCCTTACAATAAAGTTACCCGGGTTATGTTTCAATTGATCTCCTTTCGGTACTTACGATTGTCACATAAGATTGAATGATGTCCCTCTTAATAAAATCCACCTAGTACTAGGCATTTCTAATTTCCGAGATCTCTTGATTTAGTTAATCCATTTTAACACCAGGACATTAGAGGTAAAATTAATTCTATGAGTGCTCCACGTCCCTTTAGAACCCCTTGATCTCTAGGTCTCAACTTCACCCTCTAACATACAATAATAATATAAAAACATGGACAATAAAGGAACCACATACATACAACATCAACACAAGCATAGATTCACAAAAATCATTCAATAAAACTATGTCAACCACCACCTCAACCAGCCCTGGGGTGGGAGAAATTAGCCACTCATAGCAGCCTCAAAACCCAACAATATCATATCAAAAAATGAGCTCAAGATCAAGTAAAACTAAAAACCCTAAAAAATAACTAAGCCAAGAGAGAAAACCCCATAAATAGGAGTATGCCCCGCCTCCTCTATGTCTCTCTCCTATTTTTTAGGTCTATTACAAGTATAGTATATGTACTATTGGGAAATGGGCCAATTATTGAGCTAAAAATGGGTACATTTATAAAATCTCGTACCGACGCTCTTCACCAAGGCGAAGAGACGGTCTCTTCCTGATGTGGTATCTGTCGCTCTAGGCGAAGGAAAGCTTTGCTGAGGCAAGCTATTCCTTTGCCTAGGCGAACCCGAGAGTTCTTGTGCTGTAGATTCTGCCTTCTTGTCTTTCAGTTCTTCCTTTGCTTAATTTTCATTCATTATCTACAAAAAATTGAATAATAAGGGATTAGTGTAATATTGATGAATAGGATGTGAATCTAGCATTTGAGTTATATAAATACATGAAAAACACACTCAAAGTGCAGGTATGATTCACACCGAACACTTAGTAAGAGCCTTCGTACCCGGAATTCAACTAATCCCATGACATTCCATCCTCGAAATTGATCTCCCTCATATTTGGATCATATCCAAATCTATTTTATATTAGCTCCACACTTTTCTAAGTGTGTGACCCATTAGGTTCCCAGTTATGTTAACCACTTTATTCAACTATTGAATCAAGCAAGTCATGAGCAATATCTAGCAAGACATCATGACCCCTAATTGACCGTAGAGTTAGTGGTTTGACTACAAACCCTTCCATAGACAATTATCGCTCAATTCATTCTTTGACCAATCTATACCCCACTCGGTTCAGAGCATGGACAAAGTGTAACTCCCACTATACTGGCTACACCACATCTAGCCCAAGTGATATTAAATCTTATCCTCAGACTCATTACTCATCGGTTATGCACCTAAAGACACTCTTCATAGCATTTCCACTATGGCCAAAGATTCCCAAGTAATGATCCCGATAAGAGGCCATAGGCATACCCTCCCTCTATTGGGGGTGGTGAATCCTTTGCTGGCTACTCAATGACCTTCGAACACCTCAAGCTATACTTGACTATCACCCACCCGAAGAGGGACCTCCAAAAGGCAACATGGATCGAGGTCAAACTATATAATCAACATCCAAGATATCCTTAAGATCCTCAAGTCTAAGGACACATGCACCATTTCTATGATAAGACAATCGTCTACATTTAAATAGATAATTCATATGATAGTATCATGGAAGGTCTCCAATGTACTTAGATACTCTTAGCACGCATCCATATGTCAACTCTAATCATCTCATGATCACAGTTTATAAGATCCTCTGCTTGATCCAATCAAGGAGTTTGACATGTGCTAGTCTGTCCGGATCAACAATGTCCAATCTCGTTAATTATATGACTATGGATAATTTAGATACTAACATAATGACACATGATAAGAATCTTATTATCATGATCTCATCATGATTTCCTTCATGTTATGTTATGTGGCATGGACTTCATTAATTCAATTAAAGATCTATATCAATTTGACATACAAATATCCAATTAATGAAGATGCCTTTCATATTAAATAATGTGTAAGTGTACAAAAAGTGCTAAGGGCGATTGCCTTTAGAGCACTTCTCTAACAAACTCCCACTTACACTAAAGCCATTTTCCTTTTGTATCCTGCCACTCAAGTAGGATGTGAATCATACTTCTTCTAAGGAAGTGGCTTAGCCAAGAGATCAAACATATTCTAACTAGTGGACATTTCTCTATCTTTACATCATGATCACCAAAGATTTCTCAAATCAAATGACACCACCTTAAGTACTAGTTTGGACCTTTGATGAGACCGTGGTTCCTTTTGCTTTCACAATGGCTCCATTTTCATCCAAATACTACAGTATCAGATCAACAATGCTAAGGACCACTCTTAGTTCACGAATGAACTACCTTGTCCAAACCCCTTCCTAAGCTGCCATCAAAAGTAATGATGTACTCTAATTCAGTTATAGAATCCACAATCATATCCTGTTTGGAACTCTTCCAATTGATTATGCCACCATTCAATGTGAACATTTAGCTTGATTGAGATTTAGAGTCATCTCCATCAAATCAACAATTGACATCTTACCATAAGATCCGTATCTCCATCAATCAAGACAACCTTGGTCCTTCTCAAGTACTTGAGAATATTCTTGACAGTCACCTAATGACCCTCACCTGGGTCCAACTGGTATCTACTCGCAACTCTCAGAGCATATGATACGTCCAGTATAGTATATTACATAGCGCACAAGATTGATCCTATAGCCGAAGCATATTCATGCATGTCCTCTCATACTATGTCTTTAGACACGTGGACTTAGAGAGGGTGATCCCACTAGACATGGGAAGGTATCCTCTCTTGGACTATTCCACGCTAAACGTCTTTAGCATCTAAGCTATGTATGTAGACTATGAAAGACTAAGCAACCTTCCTGGGCTTCATTCCCTTTATGGGACCTATATATCCCCAATATGTAGGTCGCTTCCAAGCGTCATTCATTGAGAATGTTCTTGGATAACCAATATATTGACCACCTGTAAACACCAGACTTGTTTCCATTAAGTAATATGTCATCCACAATTAACACTATGAACATGTGTAGTGCCCCTTCTTCAATCCGACCTCGATCGCGTGTCCGAACTAAACTGATGTGCCTGATACCATCTATCCTGTGACACCTCAACTTAATTCCTATATCGCTTAGGTGTCATCATTTTTTATTTATTTATTTTATAACCTTTAAGCTTGTTCATTCATATAATGTTAAACACTTAACTCAGACTATATCCCAGAAGAAATGATTACAAATATATACAAGCTCCATACATGGAAGTGTCTTAACGCTTACATATTTACATTGCTTACAAAATAAAACAAAATATATATACAAAATAGACCAAAAGGTCTTCCAGTGGGCACCTAGTGATGCGTGGCCTTTGGACTCCGATGTGGATTGTCATAACTCTAGTTTCCTTCAGACTCCACACAAATGAAAACACTGTGCCACCTTACGCCTTAGTGGGAATTTATACATATGGACGACCCATAGCACGGATCATCACACTTCTATACAAATGCATATACTTATAACACCTATCACATTTACATATACTTATCATTTCTCATATATATACTTTTTCATAACAAGTTTCATTTCTTATCATATTTCATATACTTTTCATGTCATCTTTCTTGTAATTGTATACTATCATCCCATAGCAGTGCTATACTTCTCATATCATGTCAGGTTATTTTATACCTTCATTTGCATATATTTCTATTACTTTTCTTTATGTTTCATGTCCGCATAAACCTTAAAAGTGGATAAAGGAAACTATATGGCCCGAAGGTGCCAGACTTCACTGTGCGAAACAAATGTTTATAAGGGCCGAAGGCACGCGACACAGTGAGACAATGACCATCTATAAGGGCCCGAAGGCGCTATTATCATTGTACGAGACAATGACCATATATAAGGGCTCGAAGGCGTTGTTATCATTGTACGAGACAATGACCATCTATAAGGGCCAAAAGGCATTGTAATGACCCAAACAGGGCCAACTGATTAGTATGCTGCAGACTTGTTTTTCCCTAATAGGCATGCCCATCTATCCCTACTGTGTTCTACATCCCATGTGTATTTTATGTCTTCGCATATATATTCCATATTCCCGACTAATTATTGTCATTGCAATCATATGTGATATATATATATATATATATATATATATATATATATATATATATATATATATATATATATATATATATATATATATATATATATATACAATCATTTATTTGAATCTTTGCATTTTTCATATCTCATTATATGCATGAATAACTATGATTACCATGTATGCTTACTATTTTCATGATTTCTGGTCCTAATATGAGTTCCACTTTTATCAAATTATATATGGATGCATTCTTGACACAATGGTCTTTCCATAGACTCTAAGAACACCCGAAACGGAGTTCAGAAGAAGAAGTTATGTCTTCCGAAGTTGGAGGTCACACATGACTAGCTAATCCTAGCCAAGCTGACCTAGAAATACTATATTTCAGCAGGGTTATGTTCACCTACTGTCCTCCATAGGCATATAGTTGGAATATTGACTTTCCATAGAGTCTTAGAACACCCGAAACGGAGTCCGGACGAGGAAGTTATGACCTTCCGAAGTTAGAGGTAACACGTAGTCAAACCCAGTCGAGCTGACCTGACCTGACCTGGCCAAGCCGCACTAGCCAAGCTGCACTGGCCGAGTTGCACTAGCCGAGCTGCATTGTTCAGGGTAAATGGACCATAACTTGGTCTACAAAGGTCCGAATTGAGAAATTCAAAAGCCTAACATCAAGTTCATTGATGTGGCTACAATTTACCTGAAGGACTCACTGCTAAATTTCCTATATTTATTTCCCAAAAACCAGTTCTAAGGTCCGTCTAATGCGTATGATCAAACATAGGGAAATTTTCTTGGTTCAAATTGCAACCAAACCTTTCCCAAAACACATATATAGGAGTCTTAGAGCTCTTCTCAACTCAACCCTAACAAGAAATGAGTTTGGGAGTTTCCAAACCCAACCCATACACAAAATAGAGGGTTCCAAACCATGTATCTATACTTTCTATACCAAAACTAGACAAATTTTATACACAATTCATAGCCTCCATACTAGAATCCATACCCAAAGGAAGGATCCCATACTCCTCTTATACAACTAGGGTTTTACCAACCCAACTTTCAACGAGTCTAGGGTTAGGATGAATTCCTAACTAAACCCTAGAACTTGAACAACAAATATCCATACAAATTTATAGTATTCCATACTATTCTATACAAAATTCATGGCATCCATAAGCAAACTAGACTTCTGTACAAGACATTCAGTGGCCTGGGTACTGGATTCCTTTCTTTTTCCCTTCTTTCTTCTTCTCTTCTTCTTTCTTTCTTCTATTCCCGTTTTTTGCTTTCTCTTTCTCCAAGACCAAATGATATTTATCTCGGCTCCTATCCTCATTTAGATTTTATCCCCCTTTTATTTCACTTGTTCCTCCAACTCTTCTAATATTTGCAAATCAATTTACAGCATTTTTACAATAGCCTCTCATCTTCTCTATTATTCTTAATTTAACTTATGCATATTCTGTAATAGCATACATGAACTTATTAAATAAATGAGACTTCTTGGGTCCTGAATTAGTAAATGGCAATTTACCCTTAACTTTTGTATTAATTCCGGGTTCTTGCTTATTTTATTTTTTATCTTTATTTTATTCCGAAAAATATACTTTTACTTTTATTATACCCTAAACATGTTATAAAACTGTTAGGGTATAATTTGGGGTGTTACAACTCTCCACCCTTTAAAAGAATTTCGTCCTTGAAATTCATACCTGATTTGAAGAGTTGTGGATACTGTGCTCTCATAGTTGCTTCTGGCTCCCAAGTAGCTTCTTCTCTATCGTAGTGTTTCTAGAGCACTTTCACTAACGGCACTTGTTTGTTCTGCAATTGCTTCACCTCTCGAGCCAGAATGGTCTTTGGCTCCTCATCATATGACAAATCCTCCTGTACTTGTATCTCTTGCACTGGTAGTATGTGTGACTCATCAGAGCGGTATCTCTGAAGTATCGACACATGAAACACATCGTGTAATTTGACCAACTCCGGAGGGAGTGCCAATCGATAAGCCACAGGGCCAATACGTTCCAAAATCTCATGACCTGGCGAATCTTAGACTAACTTGCCTTCTATAAAAATCAAGGATTTTCCTCCACGGAGGACTTTTAAGAAGACCTTGTCTCCCCACTTCATATTCACATCTCCCTTTAGGTTGGCATTATACGTGACTCCTGCCGATCACTAGTCGCCTTTAACCTCTTCTGAATAACCTGCACTTTTTCTTCCGTATCTTTCACTATGTCTGGGTCAATCACTTTATGCTCATTTAACTCCATCCATCACATAGGAGTTCTACATTTACGGCCATACAAAGTTTCGTATGGTGTCATACCAATGCTTGACTGAAAACTATTGTTATAGGCAAATTCCATCAATGTAATATACCTATCCCAACTTCCAGTGAATTCCATTACACATCCTCGAAGCATATCTTCGAGTACTTGAATCAACCTCTCGGACTGTCCATCTGTCTGCGGATGGAATGTTGTACTGAAATTCAGCCTAATACCTAAGGTTGACTATAGTTCCTTCCAGAATCTCGAGGTAAATCGCGGATCTCTATCCGACACAATAGACAGCGGAACACCATGCAATCGCACAATCTCATCAACATATAACTCAGCTAGTCGATCCATAGAATAATCAATCCTAACTGGTATAAAATGGGCCGACTTTGTGAGCCTATTAACAATCACCCAGACATAGTCATGTTTTGTTGTGTGAGGGGAAAACTTGACACAAAATCCATGGTAATGTTATCCCACTTCCATTGAGGAATTGGAAGGGGATTCAACAAACCTGTTGGAACTTGGTGTTTAGATTTAACTTGCTGACACGTCAAACATTTAGACACGTACTCTGTCACATCTCTTTTCATTCCTTTCCACCAATAATGTTGTTTCAAATCCTGGTACATCTTATTACCTCCAGGATGCATGGGAAATACCGTATTATGAGCTTCAAATAACAACTTTTTCTTTAGCTCTTTATCATCTGGTACACATAATCTATTCTGGAAATACAAATTTCCAGCTTCTCTTAATGAAAAATTAGTCTTGTCACCATCTCTAACCATCTGTAACTTTTCTGTAGTTTCTTCTGGCTTTTTCAGCATCTATAATCATTTCTTTAAAACAGTTGCGCTCTTAGTCGAGCTAACATAGCTCCATCATCCGCTAGTCTCCAATAATCAGAGTCAGAAGGACATTGCTACCACTGTCTTTCAGCTTAAAGCAACGACTACTATATTAGCCTTTCCGGGGTGGTAGTCTGTGATGTAGTCATAATCCTTAAATAACTCTAACCACCTCCGTTGTCTCAAATTTAACTTTTCACAAGAAGGGCACTAGACTCTATGATCGGTGTAAATTCTATAATTTTCCATATAAGTATGGTCACACATTTTCAAATAGCATTATCGCAACCAACTCTCAAATCATGAGTGGGATGATCTCGCTCATGTGGCTTCAATTGTCCGGACGCAAGGCCACCACTTTCCCATCTCTGCATTAACACGCATCCCAAACCAATGCCCGAAGAATCACGCATATACAAGGTATAATCTTTTCCCCGAAGTAGATTACACACCGGTACTCAACCCAGCATCCCTTTCAACTGTCTAAAACCATTCACAGCATTTGTCCGTCCACCAAACTTTATCTTTCCGGGAGTAACTTGGTGAGCCGGGAGAAGCTATGACGTAAAAGACTCTCATAAATCTTTTTATAATAACCCGGCTGTGCCTAAGAAACTTCTCACCCTACATTTCGAGGTGTAGTTTCCAATTCCAATGGCCTCAATCTTGCAGGCTCAACTCTTATACTCTCGCTAATAATATGGCCTGTGAAGAAACCCTTGTAGCCAAAATTATATTTTGCTGATTTACATGATAATCTTTCTTAGTGTCTCGCAGACTATTTTCAAATGTTGTCTATGTTCCTATGCATCCTTAGAATACACCAGATACACAAGAAGACCACTACAGTCTATCTAAATAGGTCAAACAATCCCATTCATTAAACTATGAATGAGGTTCGCATGAAGCTAACCCAAATGAGCCACTAAGAACTCCATGGGGCTATATCGGGTTCTAAATGCGGTCTTCGCACATCTACTTTACCTCAACTAATATCCCTCGATCGTAGTTCATTCTAAAAGACACCCGCTCCTAATTGATAAAAAGATTCTCAATTTCTTCGCAATTGGTAACAAAGTTTCACTGTCACCCTTGTTGATTTGTCGATAATCATCGCACGATCTGAGTGTCATCTTTCTTTTTCACACAAAAGGTGCACCTTAGGGGGATACACTGGCCTGATAAACTTTATCCAAAAAGCTCAGATCGACTCTTATCCTTTCAGCCTCCGCTGAGTACATCCCGTACGGAGGCCCTAGGGACATAAGGGGACTATTCCTGGTACACTACATTATGGCTAAGTCCACCTCCTCTCGAGTGAACACCTGCACCTCTTCGTGGAATACATATGAAATTCGCTACCACTGGACTTTTCACGTCAACTCGAACTTTCTTCGAGTCAAGTATCAATTTCCACAAGAATGTCTCACATCCTTTCCTCATAAATCTCCTAGCTTACATATATAGTGGGAGAGATCACATTGGAGACATGGTACTCGATCCAATGCCTTGTGCGGCTTGTCTCTAAATCGCATCTCAACATCATCGCCTTTTGTCCACAATCAACGATAGTCAGTGCTGTAATAAACCAATCCATTCCCTGCAATCAAGTCAAACTCTCATAATGGTAAGGTTATCAAATCAACGAAACTCTTGTTCAGATATAGTCAAAGGGCAATTTCTATATATGTTATTCACACTAACACCGCGTCGCAATCCGACTAGTCACATGCATGTCATATGCTACTTTCTCCATCACGTACTTTGTCAAATACATGCTCCATGTGTACATATGAATGAGATCCAGGATCAATCATCGCATATCCAAGATTATTATAAAAGAAAATATACAACATAACCCGTGAGTATCCTAATCCTCACGAGCCTCATAGCATATGCTCGCGTTAGTGTTGTAGGCATAGATCTATCCACCGCTTTCCTTGAAACTATGCCTCGCCCTCTAATGGCCGATGGGCCACTACGACTCTTACCCGATCGTGAGTCAAGGTGCGTGGTGAAGCCGCAGATCTTCCTCCACACTTCCTTCGATCATTATCCCCTAACTCTCAGGGACATTGTGATATCAAATGCTCAAGGCTTCCAACACTGAAACATCCTCCTGTCAATAACCTGCAAACTCCCAAAGGCCTTCTATAGCAATGAGGGCATTCGGGAATTTCTCCCTATCCAACCTAAGAACCCTCTTACCAATACTAAAGCAAGTATCAAATCCCCGCCTTCTCCTCTCGTAGAGCTTTAAACCCTATAGTCCTGATCGAGCCGGGGATTCTAGCTCTTTTTCCCGAGGAGGACGGTTCCTCTAGCAAACTTCTTCTTTGAGATCTTTCTTTGTCAGCTTCCTTTTCTACTTCTATTTTCATCAAGTAGCCTAGACCAACTAATAGAAATCCACTATTTTGAGAGAAGTCATAGGTGCCAAATATCTCTTGATGGAATCATGTAGTCCATCCTCAAATTGCCTATATCAAAATGCCTCGGTGAGGACCAATTCCAGTGCATATTTGCTAAGATGGCTAAATTCTTTCATGGCCCTGTACCACCACAAGCCCCTTGCTTCAAATTCAAGAACTGCTTTCCACTGGACTCCCTATACATCTCGCAATCGCACTTCGCCTCGAACTCTTGGACAAAGAACTCCCAAGTCATGGATTTGGAATCCTCGACTTCTATAATTCTAGTTTCCACTAATCATATGCCTCACTCAGATGAGGAGATCGCGACATGATGCTCTCTAATCGGGAGGGCATCTAACCTCTTCCAATACCCTTTCTAGCTTTTCTAACCAGACCGGCTTTTCTGACTCTTTCAGTGTTCAACCCATGGAATTCCTCACTCCATGTCTTCTTACTGTGGTCCATTGATTTCAGAGAGGTCAATTATCCAATACCCGAGAGCCATGTTCCTACATACTCTCAAGAAGGCCTCCGTGGCTCATTAAGTATATTACATTCTAAAGGCTCAAAAGCTGATAACCCTTGTTCCCTTGGGTTAACACTCTCAGCTACTTCTTCAGCTGAATTTGGAGGACAATCCATCTATACAAAACACAAGGAAATCCACATCATGCCAACACATTACTATGTAGGCACATCCTTAATCTAAGACTCTTCTAGAAACGCCAAACCTAGGTTCCGGGCTACCATTAAACCTGACGCCCCTTCTTCTCGATCCAACCCATCGGGCGGTCCGAATGTAATCTGATGCTCGATACCACTAACTCAGACGCCTCAACCAAGCAATCCTGTCAAGCGAGGGTGTCATCATTTTTTTTTTATAACCTTTAAGCTTATTCATTCATATAATGTTAAACACTTAACTTGTACTGTATCCTGTAGTAGCGGATTACAAAATATATACAAGCTCCATACATGGAAGTGTTCAATGTTTACACATTTACATTGTTTAAGCAAAATAAACAAAATTACATATACAAATGTAATTCAAAAGTGTCTTCCAAAGCGGCACCTAGTGATGCATGGCCTTTGACTGCTGATGTGGATTGTCCCGCCCTCTAGTTTCCTCTTCTGTACCTACACGAATGAAAACACCCATGCTAAGCTTTACGCTTAGTGGGAATTTATACATATGGATGACCCGTAGCACGGATCATCACACTTCTATACAAAAGCATATACTTATAACACCTATCACATTTACATATACTTATCATTTCTCATATATATACTTTTTCATAACAAGTTTCATTTCTTATCATATTTCATATACTTTTCATGTCATCTTTCTTGTAACTGTATACTATCATCCCATAGTAGTGTTATGCTTCTCATATCATGTCATATATTCTATACCTTTCATTTGCATATACTTGTCATTTTCTTTTATGTTTCATGTCTGCATAAACCTTAGAAGTGGATAAAGGAAACTATAAGGGCCCGAAGGCATTAAAATTTCACCGTGCAAACAAGGTCTATATGGGCCCGGTTGCGCCGTTATCATCATATGAGACAATGACCATCTATAAGTGTCTCGAAGGAGCCAGAATTCAACTAAACAGCCAACTGATCAGTATGCTACATAATTTGTTTTCCTCATTAGGAATGTCCATCTATCCCTCTACTAGTTCTGCAGATAATCTATGTGTATTTTATGTTCAAAAGATATATATCTCATATTCCCTAATTAATTATTGTCATTCCTAAGAATCATATTGTGATATAGGTGAGGTAGATATATATATATATATATATATATATATATATACAATCATTTATTTGAATCTTTATTTCTTTTTATGAATCTTCATTATATGCATGAATAACTCATTAGTGCCCCAAAAGTGCTATTTGGAAGCCCTATTTATTGTAGGTTTTGAGCACTTTTTGTGTGTACTAATCAACCTAATTAACCCGATTTGTACATTAAGGTCCCTGGCTTATTCTAATTGATTGAATTTTGTGGCTAATTTCGTAGTTTTGGCAAGCTATTTATGCCAAATTTGTTGAGTCGATCCAAGCACGAATTCGCGGAACTTGCATTGCGCATCAAATCGTATGAAAGACGAGCGTAAGAAGAGCAGAAAGAAGTGTGCGTGGGTGCAAATTTTCGCATCACTGGTATGTAATATTTCGCACCACTATGCGAAAATTCCAGACTGTGAAATTTCGCACTGCAAAAATTTTCTCCTGTAAGATTTTTGACTTTTGGTTTTTTACCCCTTTTTCCCATTTCGTCATTCCCGTTTAATGTCTTTTGAGGTGGTATTTTGGGTATTCTACCTTATTCTGAGCTCTCTATATAAGCTCAAATACTTTGTCAGAAGGGGAGATTCATTTTTTTTTCGCTTGGTTGGAAATGGTATAATCATGTAAGCTTTCCTACAAGCCTCTCTTTCATTTTCTTTGTTTTCCTTTTTTATATTCTTGATCAAACACCCCTCGAGGATGACAACTCAAGGATGATTGCAAACCCCTCCATCCTTCAAGAAGAGGCTACTGGCTAGGGTTTTCAGGTAAAATGGACGGTTCTCATGTATTTAATGCAAGCATTTATGTATTTATGTCTCTATTTCATAATAGGTTTAAATCTCTTGATGTCACCTTGCTAACTGCACTTAAGTGTTTTTAGTATTCAAAGTGGATGCTTATCGCTAGGATCCACTGAGATTCATTAGTCACATTTATTAGTTAATGTAGGTAGATTTAGAGATAGATTTTCACCGCCTCGAACATTTATGTCCAATAAATCTCTATATTTCAAAAGGAAAATTATTAGGGTTCGCTTTTGATAGCCAAATAAAGATCCACGGCTTGGGAAATGACTTGATAGGTCATCCCCTAACGCGAGGAAAAGGACCCGAGAACCTCTCATTTGGCATCTTAGGACCCCAACCCTAGTAGCCCATGTTTCAAGGGAGTTCTTTCATATTTTAGCCCGCTTTATTTTCTACCACAAACATTTCAACCCACTATTTTTACAAAACCTTAAAATCCAAACCGAATTCACCATTTTGAGCCAACTAAAAATCATTTACACGAAGAAAACCCATCCATGTGTTCGACCCTAGAGTTACTCATATCGCAAAGAGCTATGCTACTATAGAGTGAATTAGGATTATAATTTTGTTGATTCCACACCCCATCAGGGTACGATTCAATAACTATGATTACCATGATGCTTACTATTTTTCATGATTTATGGACCTAATATGAGTTCCTTTTTTATCATATTATATATGGATGGATTCTTGACACAATGGGCATTCCATCGAGTCCAAGAACACCCAAAACCTGAGTCTGACGGTTGGGTTACATCGCCCAAGTCGGGAGGTCAGGCATGACTAGCTAATCCACGAAATGAATTCGAAAAAACTAGATTTCATCAGAGTTATGTTCACCTAATGTCCTCCACAGGAATATAGTTGGAATCTTGACTCAATAGACTTTCCATAGAGTCTAAGAACACCCAAAACAGTTCGATGAAGAAGAGACCTTCTCCGGTTGGAGGTCATACTTAGTCAAACCCAAATGAAATGACCCGACTCGCCGAGATGACCTGACTTGGCCGAGATGACCTGACCTGGCCGAGCTGACTCGACTTGGCATAGCTAATTCAACGGCCGAGCCAGATCGCCGAGTCAGACCGGGTCAGAAATGCATCGGTGTGCTTGCATATGATCAAATATGTGTCTTCTTGGTTCAAATTGCAACCAAACCTTTCCCAAAACACATATATAGGAGTCTTACAGCTCTTATCAACTCAACCCTAACAAGAAATGAGTTTGGGAGTTTCGAAACCCAACCCATACACAAAATAGAGGGTTCCAAATCATGTATCTATACTTTCTATACCAAAACTAGACAAATTCCATACACAATTCATAGCCTCCATACTAGAATTCATACTAGAATCCATACCCAAAGGAAGGATCCCATACTCCTCTTATACAACTAGGGTTTTACCAATCTAATCTCAAGAAGTCTAGGGTTAGGATGAATTCTAACTAAACCCTAGAATCAAACAACCAATATCCATACAAATCTCATTCCATACTATTCTATACAAATTCATGGCATCCCTACAAAACCTAGACTTCATACAAATATTCATAGTTCCATACATGTGGATCTTCTTTTTCCCTTCCTTCTTGCTTCTTCTTCTTCTTCTTCTTTCCATTTTTGCTCTCTCCAAGACTGTACACGAGATATTTATCTTGGTCTTATCCTTATTTGATTCAAATCCTTTTTTATTTCACTTTGGTCCTCCAACTCTTCTAATATTTGCAAATCAATTTATGATACTTACAAAGGCCTCTCATCTTCTCTATTATTCTTAATTTAACTTATGCATATTCCTACTTTAGCATATGAACTTCTTAAATTATGACCCTTAGGTCCTGAATTGGTAAATTATTAATTTACCCTTAACTTTTGTATTAATTCCGGGCTCTTGCTTATTTTATTTTTATCTTTATTTTATTCCTCGTATAGATTTTTATTTTTATTATACTCCTAAACATGTTATAAAAAAAACTGTTAGGGTATAATTTGGGGTGTTATGTTTAATTCGCATTCTACCCATCCTTGTACACACAAGGCTCATCCGTATTTTGTGAGAAATCAAACTCTTTGATTGTCTCATCAAATCGGATATTCTAACTCCTAGATGCTTTATCTTATAAAATGGATCTCTAAAGTTTGCATATTTTATTGTGCCGTTTAGTGGAAGACTCTTATGTCATACACACATCCTTACTTAGGTTTCCTTTATGAAAGTCATCTTCACATCCACTTGCCATATCTCATAATCATAATGAGCAAGAATGGCTAGGAGCATCCTTATAGATTTAAGCATGGCCACTAAGTTTAAAGTCTAGCCATAGTTAATTCCTTGTCTTTGACGATAACCCTTAGCCATAAGCCTAGCTTTATAGGTAATCACATTACCTTCCATGTTAGTCTTCTTCTTGAAGATCCACTTGCACCCTTTGGGTTTTATCCCCTCAGGTGGATCAACCAAAGTCCATACTTGGTTGACTTACATGGAATCCATCTCTAACTTCATGGCATCAAGCCATTTATCATACTCTGAACTATTCAGAGATTCATCATAGGTAGTAGGCTCATTGACCTCTGTGGACAATACGTTTCACTATTCACTTATGAGAAATCTATATTTCTTTAGAACAATACATATCCTACTTATGCTACGATCCTGCCAGGTTTCAAGAATCTACTACCACTATCAACATGAATAATAGTCATGATTAGTTTCCATTGATTTTGTAAGTTCATTTGAGCACTTTGAACTTCACCAAGTTCACCCTTGTTCCCACCGTCTTCTCTTAGAAGAAACTCTTTCTCTAAGAAGACTATATACTTTGAAACAAGCAACTTTTGTTCCAAAGTTTTGTAGAACTGATATCCAAAATTTCCTTAGGAGATCCTATAAATAGATACTTGTCGGATTTAGCTTCCAGCTTGTCTGATACTATCCGCTTCACATAAACAAGACAACCCTATAATTTCATGTGAGAAAAATAAGGATCCTTATTAGTCCATATCCCATATGGAGTAACCACAATCAACACACTCAGTTAACACTTAAATGTAGGGGTCCATGTGCATGCCTCTAAGGTGACTTGAGTAGATCTACCTTGCCCTTCATAGACCTCACCAAGTCCAACAAGGTTCGGTTTGTCCTTTTCACCACACTACTTCATACGGTGTGTAAGAAGGAGTCCACTTGGATAAAGTCTCATTATCCTAAAGATAACCTAGAAACTCTTAAATTAGCTCATATTCCCACTGATCTCATCTAAGTGATTTGATACTTCTCACAAGCTTTTTCTCTGCTTCATATCTAAATTCTCTAAACTTTTCAAAAGATTCAGATTTGTATCTCATAAGATACAAATACCCAAATCATGAATGATCATCGATAAAGGTAATGAAGTAGACAAAACCACCTTTGGCATTAATAGACATAGGACCACATACATTGGTGTGTATTAGGTCTAATGGTCCATATGTTCACCATTTCATAGTAAGGGTAACCTACTTCATTCTATTCATCAAGACCTGACACGTGGTCAAATGTTTCATGATCAAATGACTCCAAGCAACCACACTTGTGTAACTCCTACTATGAAAACTTTCACTCATAAGGCAACAATGCTATGAGTAAGATGATTTCATATTATCTCCCTTTGGCCTTTAATGTCATTAATATTTAAAACATTTGGACATATCTAATATGCAAATCCCATTGCTTGATGTACCGCCAGCATAAAATACATCGTAATGTAATAACAATTGTTACAAAATATAAATAAAAAAAAATTATTTTTCAAATAGGAATGTGACACCCCAATCCCAGGGGGTCCTTTTTTTTTTTTTTTTTACCATATATAGTCTGGTCGCGACAGAAATCTTGGTCGCGAATATATACTTATGTCGCTGCACTCAAATTTAAAAAGCAGCCGCCTTGTCGTGCGCACCCGGCCTGGTCTATCATGCAAGCATGAAATTCTCTATCGCAACGCAACATCAAGAATTACTATCGTAATGGGAGCATCTCCCCGGCCACGAGTGCAATGCTCTCGCCGGGCGACGTTGTTGCTCGCCTAATTATCGGAGAGCAGAGCGCTTATGTCGCGACATGGAAAACCCCATGTGTCCTTGAACTTTCTTCGCTGTGGATTCGAGCACCTCTTTGGGACACAAGCTTAGACAACTCTGTCACGACATCAAATTCTCTGTCGCAATGTAGACTCTCTTGGCCTTTTCCCCAAACTCGGTCGCTATAAGAAATTACTCTATCGTGACCTAACATCCCCTGTCTAGGCCAAACTCTGTCTCGGCGTAAGAATACTCTGTCATGACATAAAAACCCCATCCAAGGCTAAACTCTGTCGTGACACAAAAATACTATGTCACGACATAAATTCTCTTCACCTTGGCTAATTATGTCATGACATAAAAATATTTTTCACGACATAAAAACTCTTAGTCTTCACCAAATTCTATCGCGACATAAAAACATTTTGTCGCCACATAAATCCCTACCCATGGCCAAACCTGTTGCAACACCTGACCTCTTTTTGTGGTCGTCTTGGTCGCGACATGGAAACCTTTATCGCGACATCGTCACGACAGAGAAACAAAGCACTGTCGCAACATGAAAATACTATGTCGCGACCAAGCAATCGCCTCTGTAGTTTGTTAGGAACCGCCACATAGGAACCCTTGTCGTGACACAAGACCAGAAACTCTGTCGCGACCAGGAAACCCCTGTCGCAACCTAAAACTTGCCCAAACCTGCAATAGCCTTTTTGGCATTTCCTGCACCTCCAGCTTTTTCCCAAGACACTATAAGTTGTCACAATGGCCCAGGCATAATAAAGATAACATAAAATATGTGGGAAAACCTATCAAACTGTATTAAACAATTCAAAATGAGTTTTATTACAACTCTTCTCTTTTACATAACAAGAAACTGGATAACTGTCCAGAATTTTACAAAATACATAATAAGCCATGGTTACGGCCTCTTACCATTACACATCGTGATGAGTTCAATCTCCGGGGTACCTCCAAGACCTAAAAGTGAAAAAATATTTTCCCACGGCCGGGGTGAGCCATGCCCGGTAGAGGAATTCTCCTAGAGGCTACTCCGCTAAGTGCACATGCAATGCCATGATTCAATTATTACAAACAAATTGAGCAACAACATATGCATTTCTACATGAATGCTCACATGTCATGCCAATGTCCCAAGCCCTCACTGACTCCCTCACACATGCACACGTCATGTATGAAAAAACCTTCATTTCCAAAATAAAAGATTTTTGTTTCATATTTCACCCTGTATGCCTTCAAAAAATCGCGATTCAAAAAAGACAGGTCTTTATGGTAACGAACTTTCCGGGTTTCACTACAGGTGTTGTACACCTTCCTACACTTTCGCGGACTTTCACCACTGGATGCATATGTTTGACCAAGAATACATGCCTTTCACCTAAGGGGGTGTCTATCCCTTCTTACTACTACACGACACAGAATCTTAATCCATGGGACTCTAGGACGTAGTCCCTTTTTTCAGAGCCCACTGATTAGTGCCCAAAAAGTGCTATTTTGAGCCCTATTCAAGATAGGTTTTGAGTGTTTTTTGCGCACTAATCATATGAATTGAGCCAATTGTCATGTGCATGTCCACTTAGTGCTACTGATTAGGTTTTAAGATTGTTTTGGATAGTTTTGCAAGTCTTGGGAACTTCAATACAGTTTGGCTTCGATGGTGCCGAATGTGAGAATCTCTCGTGATTTCTACCCAAGCCGAGGCGATGAAATGTCAAGTTGAATTGAAAGAATTGAAGGCAAACAGAGATGAAGAAACAATGCGGTGAGGCAAAGCAGAGGCAAGCAGAGGACTGATTTTCGCAGGTATCATGGTAATTACAAGGATCATAAAAATCTCAGCAATCATAGCGAAAAATTGGCATCCTAGCGAAATTTCGCTATGCCCACCCTCGCTAAGTTGTTAGACTGGCTAGCTTAGCCGAAATTTCGCTATTATTTAAATTTCGCTATGCTAGCGAAATTATCGCGGCATAGCTAAAATTTGAATTTCCTCGAACTATGCCTTGTTTTTTTTCGCTATGATAAGCGAAATTCTCAAGATCATAGTTTAGTACTCACATAGCGAAAATTACTATGCTAATAAATTTCCGTGACAAGAAAAAATTTACCGGCCTGGTGTTTTCGATGTTTTGATTCAAACAACCACGCTTTGATTAATTACCATTTTGTCCCTATTGTAATCTCAGGCTTTAGGCATTTGCCATTTCACACATTGTGGTTGGCTATATAAGCTCCCCAAAACTTCAGAACCCTAACTTCCACTTTATGCAAGCTCAGCCTTTAGTTTTTAGGGTTTATTTCGTCTCTTCTCCTTTCTTCTCATTTTCTATCGCCAAACACACTCTCTTTAAGGATGACAACTCAAGGGATGCTTCGCTGCTTCTCAAAGCCTTAAAGAGGAAGGTTGCTAGCTTCGTTGTTGGTGGTTTGGCAAAGGTCTCATGCTTTTAATGATCGCCGTGACATCGCATTTATGGTTCCAAACTTTCCAAACCAGTGGTTTGACGCCATTTAACGCCTTTCCTTTCTGGGTCAATACTTGTTATGTTTTAGTGGTTCAAAGCATTCTTAATGGCAGATGCACCGATATCCTTTAGATGTCATTTACGAGCCATTGAAATGCACGAGGTTAAATGCCAGGTTTCAAACCGACTAGGACATTGAATGCTTAGTATTTGAGTGGAATCAAATGTGAGTGGTTCTGTGGTTAGGTTTCATAGCTAAACAAAGATCCGTTTTGGCTTTCGACTATATGTCATTTGCCCTAATGCGAGGAAATAACCTGTGGACACCTTAATAACCCCATTTTATCAAGCTAGTGACCCAAGCCTCAAGGTTACCTATATTTCACACCTCGCCTTAAGCTATTTCAGCTTATCCAGTTGAACAACTAACCCTGCTTTAAATTAAATCCAAAAATCCAAATAAAAGTCTCACCATTTTCAAACATAAATGCGAATCATTCGTGGGATGAAAACTCATCCCCGTGTTTGACCCTAGACTGCTTATATCATAGTAGTTTTGACATACAGTAGGGAGGAACATAGGAAACAAATTCGTTGATTCCGGATCACCCTATCGTGGCACTAATCAAATGGCGCCGTTGCCGGGGATGGTGCCAAACTACGATGGTGAGTTGACATGTACTTCAGAATCCACATTGCCAAGTGTGTTGGTGACTCTTTAATCCTTTTTGAATTTCATTTGCTTTAACTGCAAGTTTTCATCGCGCTATCAGACTGCTTTTTGTTTCTTGCGCCGCTTAACTTCTTTTATTTAGCTAATCACTGATCCATTGGCAAGCTTCTTTGCTGGTGTTCTTTGCTGTGTCTCATTTTTGTGTAACAAATATTTACTCACCGGGATAGAGACAAGCCGGGTAGACTCGCAGCGGTTTATATACTAAATCGATCAAAGTTGTGAAGTAAGTGTACAGTGAAAATACGGATCCTCTACCCGAGGAACAGCAGAGCCTGTTACAGCCCTATGGAACTAACAGCATACAGGTCAATGAGGGACCACATACACCCTCCTAGAGTGAGTGCACCTTCCTGCATCATACCACTCCCGATGACATGGTGGTAAGACCTTATTTGGTGCCCCTACTTCCCACATTCCAGGGAATGGAGAATGAGAATCCTTATACTCATATCCGGAATTCGAAGAAGTATGCACAACTTTTAAGGAAGGAGTGCCCGATATGGATTTGCTCGCCGGAAGCATTTCCTCGACATCGAAAGATAAGGCCGTACTCGCTCAATTCATCGAGGTCAAGGACAATTAGAATCGGGCCCAACTTCGCCGAAGTTTTTGAAGAAGTTCTTCAGTACAACCAAGACTAACAGTTTGAAGAGACAGATCTACACCTACTCAGCCTATGACAATGAGAAGTTTTATCAGTGTTGGGAAAGATTCATGGAGACCATCAATGCATGCCCACACCATGGTTTTGATACATGGATGCTAGTGAATCATTTTTATGATGGTATGTCTCCAACCATGAAGCAACTTTTAGAAACCATGTGGAGGAGACTTTGAGCAAACACCCGCATGAGGCCATGGACTTTTGAACTATGTGGTCTAAAACTCTAAGGCATGGGATGAACCGAATCTGCAGTCAAAGATCGAGGCCTTCTAACCACCCGTAGGGGGCATTTATGCACTTTCCGAAGACACGGAGATGAAAGCAAAACTTACCACGTTGACTCGAAGGTTGGAGGAGCTGGAAATGAGAAGCCAGCACGAAATGCAAGCAGTAAACGAGTTACCTGCATCTCAACCATCTTGTTTTGATTGTCAGACAAATAGTCATCCTGGGGAGCACTGTCAAGAGCATGCCCATGTACTGAATCAAAATAAGCCACCCACAAATGTCTGCAGCATACGGCAACACCTATAACCCTAATTGAGAAATCATCCAACCCGTCATGGAAGCCAAAACCCCGCGATATATCCCTACAGAACACATCGCCAGCTTGGTCTAATTTCAACACAATAGCCAGATGCCTCCCACCTTCTTCTCCCGGGCTGAAAGCAAAGTAATCCCGACTTGGGCTAAAGTGGTAGGCACGCTTGCGGGAAGAAAGAAGGTGTTGAATGTCCGCATCTAATCAGAAAATTATACGAGAGCTCACTAACAGAAAATGGACTCGCATGCACTCTAATATTTCGAGGTTGTTCAATTCAGCAAACAGTGTGGTTCAAAAGGGAAATCTCTTTCCCACACCGCAAAATCGTAAGGGAGCGTATAGAAATGTGCTCAACCAATGATCCAAATGTAAGAATTGATGAAGTCAAGGCAGTGGTGACTTTGAGAAGTGGTGAAGAACCTGAGACCACAGCTCCCGCTAAAATTAACGCAACTCACAAAGAATCGATCCACCGCAGGAAGAACAATCAGCAAAGAGGGAAGAGGTGAAGACCAAAGGTACCCTCCATTCCCATAGCTCTCAAAAAAAGAAAATTCGTTAACCAAACTAAAAATGTTGGAGGTTCCACGGCAAGAAAGTTAACATCTTCTCCTTGACATGATCAAACAAGTCCCCACCTACGCAAAGTTCTTCAAGGATCTCTATGCACAGAAAGAGGCCTCAATGTAAACAAAAAGGCCTTTTTAACTGAACAAGTGAGTGCTATCATTGAGTGCAAGACTCCATTAAAATATAAAAACCCGGGATGTCCAACAATCTCAGTTAATATTGGAGGCATTAGTGTAGAGAAAGCCTTGTTAGACTTGGGAGCTAGTGTGAACCTTTTGCCATATTCCATGTACAAGCAGCTTGGTTTGGGAGAACTGAAACCCACTTCCATCACACTATCACTAGCCGATAGGTCTATTAAAATACCGAAGGGGACCATTAAGGATGTTTTAATACAAGTGGACAGATTCTACTATCCAAAGGATTTTGGTTGTACTCTGGACACGCAGCCTACTATGCTGGGAGCCAATCATGTGCCCATCATATTGAGGAGGCCATTCTTGGCTACTTCGAATGCCATAATAAACTACCGGAATGGGGTTATGCAACTCACATTTGGGAATATGACCTTAGAACTCAATATCTTTCATTTGAGTAAAAGGCATATGCACTCGCAGGAGGGACGACCGTGGGCTAGTCTCAGATAATAGATGCAATTCTTGAAGAACAGGCTAATGAGCAACAAATGCAAGATGTGCTAACCCTAGAGTTATCCGAGTGCCTTGGAGAGCAACAAGAACCTCAATGCATGAGCTTAGTGCAGGGGTACTGGAGGAGAAAAATAGAAATCCTACTCTCTCGCCGACCGGTGATCTTAACCAGCGGAACCTCAACAGCTAGAGCTCAAACCCCTTCCAGTTGAGTTAAAGTATGCATTCCCGAAGAAATGGGTACGTCCAAGCCAGGATTTCATCACTCGTCGACCACTTCACAAGAGCATAACTCCGCCGCACCTCCTCGTGCGAACAAGGTGCATCGCGGGAAAATTTCGATTTAAAAGGCATAAACCCAACAATCTGCACCCATCACATTTATTTAGAAGAAGAGTCTAAGGTCGCAAACACAGAGGAGGTCAATCCTAATGCAGTGAAGTAGTTCGCGATTGAAGTCCCGAAATTGTTCAAGCCTATGATATTTACCCATTTCTGGAGAAGATTTGGCGTTTCAACCTGCAGCCTAAGAAGAAGGAGTGACAACCTGTAAAATGAAAAGGGTGAAGAATTGTCTGACCCACTTACGCCCGCCTGGAGGGTGTGCATAGATTATGTGAGGCTCAATGAAGCATCAAGAGTGATCACTTCCCGCTACACCATCGATTAGCTCCTTGAGAGAGTCTCTGGACACCCATTTTATTGCTTTTTGGATGGGTATTCAAGGTACTTTTAGATAGAGATTGCACCAGAGGATCAGGAAAAGACCACCTTTACTTGTCCATTTGGCACATATGCTTACAGGAGGATGCATTTTGGTCTTTACAACGCCCCAGCCACTTTTCAGAGATGTATGCTTAGTATGTTTAGCGATATGGTGGAGGTATAATGGAAGTATTAAGATGGATGATATCACCGGTATATGGAGGTGATTTTGAAGAATGTCCGACTAATCTCGAGGCCATCCTACTGCAGGTGCATAGAGAAGAACCCGGTGCTCAATCGATAAGTGCCATTTTATGGTTAACCAAGGAATTGTACTGGGGCACATTATTTCCAGCAGGGGAATAGAAGTTGACAAAGCAAAAATTGAACTTATTTCCAAACTGCCATCTCCAACAAATGTAAAAACAGTTAGGCAATTCCTTGGTCATGCAGGCTTCTATAGAAGATTCATTAAAGACTTCTCGAAGATTGCTAAACCCCTCTACAAGCTCCTAGAGAAAGATGCTAAATTTGTGTGGGAAAAAGAATGCCAGGAGAGCTTTGAAGAGCTGAAGTCCCATTTGACCACTGCACCAATAGTACGAGCACCTAATTGGCAGTTGCCTTTTGAAGTGATGTGTGATGCAAGCGATCTTGCTATTGGAGCAGTACTTGGCCAAAGAGAAGATGGAAAACCTCATGTAGTCTACTATGCAAGCAAAACCTTGAATGAAGCACAAAGGAACTATACCACTACAAAGAAGGAATTGTTGGCAGTGGTCTACGCATTAGACAAATTTCGAGCATACTTGGTTGGGTCTGATATAATCATTTTTACAGATCATTCCGCTTTGAAATATCTTCTGACCAAGCAAAATGCCAAAGCGAGACTTATCCGATGGGTTCTTCTGCTTCAAGAATTTAACTTGCAAATTAAAGACAAGAAGGGGGTAGAGAATGTGGTAGCAGACCATCTTTCAAGATTAACGATAGCCCATGACACTCATATGTTCACCCATCAATGATGAATTCTCAAGAATCTCTTATGTCGCCGAAAGCTCCTAGTATGCTCACATTGCCAATTTCGCAGTCAGGAGAAACCCCATCTCGACGGGAAAGAACAGGATATGAAGTACTTTTGCGAAGATCCACTTATTAATGGAAGAGCCTTGCTGCAAATATCAGGCATATCGATAATCGTGAAGTGTGCCCAGGAAGAACAACAAATTCCCGAGCCACCGCCACGAGAGGACCGCGGTGGTCACTTGGCTTCCCCAAATAAGACAAGAATGAAGGTGCCGTACCGGGTTTCTACCGCCTTCACATTTAAAGAAGCACACCAAATGTGTCTGTGTGTGATGGGGATGCCAAAGACTCTGGGAAATTGTCTCACATATGATGCCAACCCACTTTAGTGGTCGAGCTGGCTGTTCGGGGGCATCGATTTCTACGACCTTCCCACATCTTATGGTCATACATACATACTGGTGGGAGTGGACTACGTGTCCAAGTGGGTTGAAGCAATCCCCTGCAAAACCAATGACCACTGGGTGGTGCTGAAATTCTTAAAAGAAAACATCTTTTCTAGGTTCGGGGTACCAAAAGCCATTATTAGCGATGGAGGTCTCACTACATTTAACAAACCTTTGAAACCTCATGGCTAAATATGGTGTGAAAACACGAGTGCCACCTCACTATCCTCAAACAAGTGGTCAAGTAGAACTTGTTAACAGGGAGATTAAGACCATTCTAATGAAGGTGGTAAACAAAGAATATAAAAGACTGGTCCATCAAACTGCTTGATTCACTGTGGGCCTACAGAACAGCTTTCAAGACAATCCTTGGAATGTCCCCTTATCTGTTAGTCTATGGTAAGGCATGTCACCTTCCAAAGGGAGATAGAATACAAGGGCATGGTAGGCAATCAAGAAAACTGAACATGGATCTAAGTAGGGTCGAGTCAAGAGATTCCTTTAATCTCACTGAGTCGAAGAAATACGAAATGATGCCTACTTAAATTCGAAGATTGCAAAGGAAAGATCAAAAAAATGGCATGATCAAATGATAACTGGCAAGAATTTCAAAGAGGGGGACCAAGTCCTCCTGTATGATTCCAAACTCCATCTATTTCCGGGCAAGCTCAAGTCGCGATGGACGGGTCCATTCATAGTTCAGCAGGCATACCCCAATGGTTCAGTGGACCTACTCAATCCAAATGATAATAGGGTGATCAAAGTCAATGGACGTGAGGGTTGGCCCTATGTCAGGCGTTGGCATCACGTGGGAGGAATTCTCCTTCTAGACCCTCCCTGAGTCCCATAGTCCATACGTTTAAGGGTGGCTCCTCGCTGTCCTGTAGCTTTAACGATCTCACGTTTAGTCGATTAAATTTCTTTTGTTTAAAATTTTTCAGAAGAATCGAAGCTCGCATTTGATTTTGCCAGGTTAGCAAATCGTACAACATCAACCACTGGACAACCTTCCTGCCACCATGTTTGAGGAGGTACCGTTCCATCCTCTAGTTTTTTTTTCACTCCCATGTCGCCGCTAGGAGGTAATTTTCATATTTTCGGGAATTTACCGCTATACATGTCCTGTAGTGCCCAATTTCGTTTTTCTTTAATTTTTAAATTGCTTTTTGTGTCTCCATTTTGTGTTTCTACTCTTACCTTTAGTTGAAGAATTGAAGCCCTGTATGTTACCTTAATGATAGAACAATTCCATGCATGATTTAGTTTTTGGTCAATTGAAGTTCCAAAAGATACTCAACTCGAACATTCCCCCCTTAGCTAATTCACACACCGCACACCGATTTACCAATAGTCGGGAGAAGCTATATACCCTTTTTCACTTTGCAAAGCCGGCCTTAGATCTCGTGACGACCCATAATAGTTTAGGTTACCTATGGGCGAAGGCCAATGTAGTCTTCCAAATAAAAGAAAAAGAAAAAAAGAAAAAGAAAAATGGGGTGCCGTGACGCTTGCCTTGAAACCCGAACAACACGGTCCGAGGGTATATGGCAAAAGCCTTTAAAGCCCGATGCCCTAAACCTTAATTCGTTGGGGGTCATCGACTTGGGTGTCGCCACCCGTGAACGGGTAGAGTTTAGCTGCCAGTGCTTAATTCTCAAGCCACTGAAGTCCTGTGGGTGAAGCCCTGTAGAGCTCAGGGTCGGGCTTGATCCTTTGGCTTGATGCCCTAAACCTTAATCGGGTCGGGAGTCACTGCGGACCCTCGCTACACAAACTTTTGGTGAAGTCGAAGTTTTTAAAGATTGCGACCCTACATTGCAATAAGGAATAAATAAGAGTGTACGTCCTATTTAGATTGGTCAACATTTTAAGGCTACGGCAATAGGCTAGGTTTGGGAGGAATAGCTTTGCAATTTATTGACTGCTGGTTACCTTAGGAACAATTAGATTTTGGTGGAAGTTCGTGTTGACTTCCCTTGGAACCGATGTCAGCTCTCTAAAACTCGTTCTTATACGGTCTTTGTTCTTTCATGTCGGTTTTCGCTCGTGGTGTAAATGGTTCATATTAGTTGCAAAGCCTATCTCAGACATATACTTTTGAACAATATACACTTTTTTGTAAAAAAGCACAAAGATGCATACCTTTATTGTTTTTAGCATTGCCGAGGGATCAGCAACGCACGCTTGACGGTGTGATTAGTGCCCAAAGTGCTATTGAGCCCTATTCAAGATAGGTTTTGAGTGCTTTTGCGCACTAATCATATGAATTGAGCCAATTGTCATGTGCATGTCCACTTAGTGCTACTGATTTGGTTTCGAGATTGTTTTGGGTAGTTTTGCAGGTCTTGGGAACTTCAGTCAGCAAGCTTGGCTTCGTATTGGTGCTGAATGTGAGAATCCTCGGTGATTTCACCAAGCTGAGGCGATGAAATGTCAAGTTGAATTGAAGAATTGAAGGCAAAATGAGATGAAGAAACAATGCAGGAGGCAAAGTAGGAGGCAGCAGGAGGAGGCTGGATTTTCGCTATGCATTGCAAAAATTTCAATTTCGCTATGCCTTGTTTTTTTTCGCTATGATAGCGAAATTTCGCTATGATAGCGAAATTTCGCTATCATAGCGAAAATTTCTCATTATCATACAAAATCTCCCGCTTATCATATGTAAAATTCGCTATGCTAGGCCAAATTTCCGGCATAGCTAAAATGCTTCGCCCCGTTTTTATGTTTTTGATTCCAAACGACCACGTTTTGATTAATTACCATTTTGTCCCTATTGTAATCTCGTATTTTAGGCATTTTTGCCATTTCACACATTAGGGTTGGCTATATAAGCTCCCCAAAACTTTTGTAACCCTAACTTCCACTTTATGCAAGCTTTCCCGCAGCTTTAGTTTTTAGGTTTTATTTTGCTCTCTTCTCTCTCCTCTTTCTCTCATTTTCTCGGCTACCAAACACACCCCTTGAGGATGACAACTCAAGGGATGCTTGGCTAAGCCTCAAAGCCTTGAAGAGGAGGGTTGCTAGCTTGGTTGTCAGATTTATGTCCTCATGCTTTTAATGATACTGTGCATCGCATTATGGTTCCAAACTTTCAAACTGGTGGTTTAATGCCATTTAATGTCTTTCCTCGTCAATACTTGTCATGCTTTTAGGGTTCAAGCAGCATTCTCACGGTGATGCACTCGATATCCTTTAGATGTCATTTACGAGCCATTGAAATGAGGTTAAATGCTAGGGTTTCAAACTGGACTGACATTGAATGCTTAGTATTTGAGGACTCAAATAGGAGGGTCTTGGGTTAGGTTTCATAGCTAAACAAAGATCCGATTTTGGATTTGACTATATGTCATTTTCCCTAATGCGAGGAAATAACCCGAGGACACCTTAATAACCCCATTTTATCAAGCTAGTGACCCAAGCCTTCAAGGTTACCATTTCACACCTCAGTTTAAGCTATTTCAGTTATCCAGTGAACAACCAACTCCCTGTTTTAAACTAAATCCAAAAATCCAAATAAAAGTCTCACCATTTTCAAACATAAATGTGAATCATTCGTGGGATGAAAACTCATCCCCGTGTTCGACCCTAGACCGCTATACTGCAATAGCTTGACTACGACAGTAGGAGGAACATAGGAAACAAATTTTTGTTGATTCCGGATCACCCTACCGTGGCAAGAATCACCCACCATTTAAACACCAGACACAGTGTTCTTTCATGCCATGCTCTCACACTCGTTTCACACGATGTCCCCATGCATATGCAATGCAGAATGTCATTACATGTTCTTTCATGTTACATCATGATGAGAGCTACATGAAACATTTATGATTCATGGATAATCATATCTACAGCATACAATTTACATCCATAACACAACCACATCAGTTCAGCATATATCCACATGATTTTTCACACATATGCATGTCATTCAATCAAGCAACAACACACAAAATTGGATCTTCATGTTCAGACCCAGAACAGTACACACAGTTCAGCATGTCAGTCCATGTCCAGCATTGAGACACTACAAAATCATCATATTCAAGCCCATATTTGCCAGCAAGTACCACCTGCTTCAGAACTGCAATTCTGAGAACATAAAGAACCCTTAAACTGGTCCGTAATTCACCAACAGTTTAATCACAACTGTTCTTGCACCAGCCCAACTGTTAAGGCTACACCTCATGGACATCGAATGGCCCTTAGACAAGGACTAACCAGAGTAGGAGAGAACCCCTACCTCTTGGAACGCAGTCTAGCTCGCTTCCTCGAATCTGGGCCGAACTCTTTTGCTTGTTCGAACACCGGAGACCGCAGATGCTGGACCTCCTTTCCTTTTCCCCCTCTTTCTTTCTTTCTTCTTTCTATCTTTCTCCCACTCTACCTCTTTGCCCAGGCGTAAGACACCTTTATAAATCCACCTTGACACATGGTAATCACTAAGCCATGTGGCCTTCACATCACTATTTCCTCACTCATTTCTCATGCATGATGACACTCGATTTACAAAGCCAAGTGTTCAATCGTTTAGTGCCACATGGCACGTGTCCTCGTGCCACGTGTCACCGTGTCATTCGTCCACTTTGCCTCGAAATACATGAAATTCTAACTATCCTGAAATTCGACTTAATTCAACTATGTAGCTAGATTTCACAAGACGAAATCAACGGTGTGGTTCATGTCATTATCTGAGATCTAGCAAAATTCCTAGGCTTGCAGCCTATACTGTAACGATAATATATCGTTACACTTTACCCGAGTCCTCACAAGGAAACTGGAAAAAGTTCTTCATCAATGTTGGGACATAACAGAAATCATCCAAATTTAAACAAAAATAACTAAGCAGGTTCAAAACATAAGTCCATATAGAAATAGTCGTGAACTCTTGCAATCTATTGTCTAATTTGAAAATCTGACTCTCCCTTGTGAGCTCTCCCTATCGCTTCCCAGGCCCTCGTGATACCAATCCATATGTATGAGCCACAACTGGTATCATATACCTAAATGTTGTTAGGAGAAACGGTATCAAGCATGAAATTCTGCATAAAATATCCATCTTCAACCACAACACATGAGTAAATTTCTAAATGAAAAAAAAACTACCTTCTAGGCATATGTGATAAAGAAGAACAAGATAAATCTCATAGATGTTGTGATAACCCATAATTTTTAAAGGGTTAAAAATAAATAATTATTATTTTAGATTAAAATAAGGGTATAAGGGTAATTCTCTTATGAAAACCTAAGTATAAATAGAAAATAAAATTATTATTAATAAAATCTGAAGCTCTCCATAAATTCTCCTCTCTTGATCATGAAACCATGGAAAACCTAATTCACCAAACCTAGGGTTTGAAGAAGTGATTTCAAGAGAATCTTAGAAAACCTAAGACGTTGAATCTAGGGTTGAAGAAGAGAGTTCAAAAGGTAAGACTTTTATTTAGTTAATCTATTTATTTAGTTTCTAAATCCGACAATTTATTTATTTTGCCTTGATTTTGAATCAAACCTTAAAGAAACATGATTTAGTTTGAATTTGAAAAGGTTTTATATATATTTTTAGTTCCATTAAATGATTCCGAATAGTTTAGATGGTTCGTTTTTCTTTTTCAAAATTTCAAAATAAATCCTGATTTTATTTATTTAGGTTTTAGAACAAAAGATTTAGAGATTCATGACTGTAAGTTTGTTCTTTGATGGAAATATGAAATATCTAAGAATTTTAAAATATAAAAAAAATTTGAAATTCTCAGGTATAGAGATTGGACTCAAGGAAAAAATCCAAATAGGTAGATTGAAACAAGATCTTGAATTGAAAATGTGAAATAAATTGTTGGATTTTAGGGTTGGGTCGCCCAAAATGGGTCCATGACCCATGATCCAAGACCCAACTTGATTTTGAATTAACAAGCAAGAATGGAAGTTAACAAGCAAAGCACAAAATAATATATATAAAATACACTAATTCTCTCATATCTACCAAAAACCAAAAACAGAAGAAATTTAGATTGTGAAAGTGGCATTTCATTGTAATTGTCGCTTATTCGATCCAAATAGTTGAAACAAGATCTCAATATTCTGGTCAGATTTTTACTCGTAAGTATCCATTATCTCTATAATAAATTTTCAACTTTGGTAATTTTATTTTCTTCATGTTTGCTTTCTCTCGTATTGATTTAACTTCAAGTTTGGATGTGTTCTAATGATGGAATTGTCGAAAGGATCGCCGAGATTCTCGATTCCATGAATTTGTTGTCAGTTCGAATTTTTGAAAATTTCGTGGATGCAATTGTTTCATGCACCGCCGAATCGCTCGCTCCATGCGCTTTGAACTTATCGAATTGTCTGCAAGACAATTTTAAAATTGTCGAGATCAATTTTTGAAAAATGACATCTCGTTTTTATTTATTGATTTTTATAATCATCATCACAATTCAATGTTGTATGTGAATAATTAAAAATAAAAAAAAATGTTAAAACTTCACTATTGCCGAACGGATTGCAAAGAAACAATCATCTCTTCTTCTTTTCGGTTCCCAGATTTGGGTGGGCGACCTCTGATGACCACACACAAAAAAAACATCTTCACCCAACTCTACTTCAATCTAGCCTCTAGGCTCAGCCCCATTCCCTCGTAAAGGAACTCGTCAACATAACATTTTCGGGGTAGTTAAGAAGTTGTCGATCTTAAAATTAAATGGCCATGTGTTGATTACTCGAGTGAAAACTTAACACCCGGCGTGCATCGAGCGCTATGCGAACCGCATTAGCCTCTCATTTGCGACATCAACTGTGCAGTCTTCGATTTCCTCTCTTGCCACTTCTATCCGCTCCTCAGGAATCCTATGAGCATAAATTTGATAACAAAATTGTATTGAGAAGTAAAAAGTCCAACTCCTATCTCTGAAACTTTTTTTATTATTGTTTTCCATGGCATTCAAGTTCCGATGGGATGAGAGGTGTCTAACTATTAATTCAAAATCAAGTTTACTTTTTTAATTTTAAATATATAAAACTGGAAGGCAAGTTTAAACCGAAGCGCTTTTATTTAATATCACAAAAAAATATACAAACTTTTTTTATTTTTTGAGATATTAGTAAATCATATGACTTTTAATTTTTGATAAACGTATCCGCTTAAATATGAATTAGTATTATTTTATCGTAAGTGATAAAATAATATACTAATAATTGTTTAAAATTAAAATTATATGATTTACAATTGGTTAGTTGGACTTTTTTTTTTGTGCATTCCTTCTTTGTGCAATTATTATTCTGGGTGAATTAATTGAGTTTTTTTTCTCTGTATATGTACAAAAAAATAATTGTTAGACTCATTCGCACACCGCGAGTCATACGAACTTATGCGCAAAGATTAGAAGTCATTAGGCTGACTGAAGAGCTCAAAAATCTCCAACCTAATCCAGCAGTTTTTAAGGAAGACTTTGTACATCTTGTGAATTATATAATCAAGCTTCATGAAAAAATTCAAGAATTGATTTGGGCAGGAGAATTAAAGATGAGTTTGAATTGGATGAAATTGAAGGTTTTGAGAAATGTTTTACCAACAGATTACTAAAAAGGCATTCTAGATTTCTTATTAGATAAGAAAATGAAGGAAACCAAACAGTACAACTTTGTTGTTCACAAGTTTGTATTGGTCTACTTAAAAAGTCTAAATGTGAAAAGGGAACTTAGGATTCGGGAAATTACTACCTTAAAAATTTCTCATAATATTCCTGGTAGAAAGAATAAGCTCAAGATTAAGTTTCCTAAAGAGCTAAATAATAGATTCATTAGCCTACTTCCAGTGCTGTTCGCATTTCGCTTGTAAATATTATGGATGTTTAATATTTCATTAACTTGTAGTTGTTTGATATTTTATATATATATAATATAAATATTCAATTTATTTCTAAAGTACCCTTGAAGTTTGTTTTCAATATTTATGATTTATATTGAATTTTATGATAATTTGTTTACTTGAAATCGTATGTTTTGATAATTGTCTTTGTATATCTTGCCTAATTAATTGGCTTAGTGATAGTCTCACATTAGGGATTTAGAGTGATGATTGAAACGAGGACTGATTCTAAACCTACATGTGAGTTATTTCTAATGCGATTAATTAGAGACTAGGTAGATATATGTGTATGGATGAAACATTAATACTGTGCAATTTATGTCTTACCATAGAACTTCGTGTTTCTACAAACACAATGTCTTCTGCATCCAAAAACATTATCGCTGAGCTTAACAAAGGTGAAAAGCTAAATGGTGATAATTATGAGATTTGGAGCATGAAGATTCAATATGTGCTGGAAGAGCAAGAAGCTCTTGAGGTACTCAATATTGTACTGGATGAGCCTGAGGCAGGGAATACGGCCTAACATAAAAGGGATAGGGAGGCTTTTGAGGCAGGGAATACGGTATTCAATATATATATATATATATATATTTTTACCTCGTGGAACAAAGTGTTCAAACAAAGGACTAACAAGGCTCGCCTCAAAACTCGGGTCGGGGTGCACCGTGCGCACACCCAGAACCCAGTCACGCGCACATCAAGGCCAAGCAGCGTCTAAGTCAGGCGCCGACGCGCCGCGATAGCAAGCTTGTCGCACGCATGTCGCCCGCACAGCCAGCGTAAGTCTCGCACTTACTGGGTGTGTGCTGGTCACGACACGCCCAGCAACTTCCACCCTGTGTCGCGACCAAAACCTGTGTCGCGACAATCGAACCGACCACGCGAAAGGTCCCAGTCGCGACATCAAAATCTGCTAGGTCGCGACCGACCGCTCTGGGTACTTCTGCCTGAAAGCCAGTCGCGACATCAAATTCCAAATGCGACCCTCCCGAGACTACCCTATGTCGCACTTCAATTTCATGTCGCGACATCAAGCTTTCTCGCCACGTTGATTTCTGTGTCGCACACCAAAAACTGTGTCGCTACCTCCCCACTTCACCCATGTCGCTGGTCTTCAAAATGATGCTCGCGACATCAAGTCCAAATTCTAGCCAAGTCGCGGACCTCGTGCCAGGCTCGACTCAGCCCTCGGCTCCCTCATTGGGACGCCCTTTACCGCGACCAAAACCTTGGTTATCGCGACGCCAAACCGTCGCCAATCCGGCCGTGTCGCGGACGCATACTATCGCAACCTCAAGTCACGCACCGTGCGTCGCTTACTCAAGGTCATGTCGCGACCTCAAATCATTTTCCCCAGGTCACAACATGAATTTCATGTCACGACCCAGGACCCTTCAGTCCTAACCTCAGCCAGGTCGCGACACCAAAAAGGATGTCGCGACACCAACTCTTCCAGTCTAGGTCGCGACGCCAAAACGATGTCGCTGACCGCCTCGCCTCGCCCAGCGTCGCGCTGAAGCCGCTTCGTGTTATGGGCGGCGCTGAATGCCGTGCGCCGTCGCTGCCAAGACATGTCGGCACTGTTGCATGCGCCGCTCGCGGTCGCCTCTCGCCTCGCTGCACTGCCGGCTTCCCACACGACCTCAACACTGTGTCGTGACCTGCTAGAAATTGGGAGCAACATTCCAAGCCGCCAGACAAAAAAATTTTTTTTTTTTTCAAACCTCCAAGAGCTTTCCCGCTACTCCTGGTGATGCGTGAGCTCAACCCACTGCTATTTACCCACTCAAAATTTATGAGTTAAACTTTATTTATTTTTTTTTCATTTCTATCAGTAGCCTTCATTGCTACTTCCTTCATGCAGTAACTTGAATACTGCATCCATACAACAAAAAAAATTTATTAAAATTTAATTTTGTCATCCAATAAACCAAATAAATTGTTTAAAATTTATTTCATTTATTACTTTCTTTGTTCCAGTTTACACACTGTAAACTCCTAACAGATTTTCCAACACATCATGTTTTTCCTATGTGCTAATCACTAAGCACACAAACAATTTATCAAATCACACGAAACACACCAAACACATGCATGCAGTGTCCTAGTTTTGCCCCGTGATTTCCTAGGTAATCTCATACCTAAACTCAACATCGAACCACACCTAGTGGCGATGTTATTACACCTCAAAGACTATAGCCTAAGCCCAAATCCCCTCAAGCCCTAGGTAGTCGTATACCTAGGCTCTGATACCAAGCTGTGACGCCCCAAATCCCGGGTCCGTTTGACCACCCACAACCCGCTAATACCGTGGGATGCCTGCAACCCACCCGACACTTATTTAAAACAGCAGTCCCCTTTGTACCTGAGAGCTCTACCCATACATCACCTGTCCCAACATCATGAAATCCACCATATGTGTAGAACGGCCACTGGGCCCAATAATAACAATACTTCATCATAATACAAATTAACTATATCCAATAGTTTCTTCAAAAGAAAGTTAATCAATTCTCTTTTATACAACATATATTAAAATTCTAAAATTCTAATACATGTATACATCACAAAACTAAAGCCACAATCCGTCTTTTCTTCTAAACTCAGCCTCTAAGACGAACCGTCTCCTCGTGCGCTCCCTATACCTGAAAATATGTTCCCTCGACAGGGTGAGCTAATGCTCAGTAGTGGAATCACCCTGCTGGCTACCTCCACCTAAGTGCAAAGACAATGTTCCAAAATAAACATACATTCAAGCAAATGCATGATCCTACTTGAATGTCTACATGACCAACTCGCATCCCAAGCTCATCGACTTTCCCCACACTCGCTAAGCCTTGTATGAGAATTATGATTTTGTTAGTTTCAGGGACAACTCCGACGTGTATATCAATTAACTGGGTCGTCCCGACGAATGATATATTATTTGTTTGTGGACTACCCTCCGATGAATATCATTTGGGCCGCTCCGACGATTGATATTTTTCAATTTGGACTACCCTCTAATAATTAATATTTTTAGACAACCCTCCGAAACATTTTCTCTAGACTCATCTCATGCACTCACTCCTATAGTCCTTGGGGTGTTCCAAAGGCAGCATATAATGTACGATGCCACCCAATACAAGCCTAATCACATGCAAATATGTAAACATGCACATATCCACATAATATCCAATCACAATAATGTCATGTAATTAATCAATTCATACATCAAAATTTGCTCACTCGCTATCGATCAAAACACGAGCAATTCAATTAAAATCACTGACAAACACATTTTCACAAAACATATTTTCGTGTCAATTATTCCAGTGAACAAGAAACCCTAGGTTTACTTCGCTCCATCACTCATCAATTCATTGGTTCACTTTAGAACCCGCACTTACCGCCATTTCCGCCTTATACAAAAACCACAATACCATCCATGGCATGAATCACAACTATTAGACACCTAAATACCAGAGCGGGGGCCACGGACTGTAAATTGGGTTCCATATTCCCAAAACACCGGCCTCCTGAAGTTTTGGGACCGACCAAACTACTCGCCGACCAACTCAAACATCAACAAGGTACTTAAACAAAGAATAAAACTCAAATAGGGAGAAACCCCTACCTTTCGAAGTTTGAGGAAACTCCCTAAATCTGGTACCCACGCGAAGCCCTCTCCATGTAGAGCAACTCTCCTTCTTGTCCCGAAGACCGCCGACTGTCGGATCGCCCGTATTTCTAGAGAGAAGGAAGACTCTTTCTCACTAAAAAAATGAGATCCAAAGCTTCCTGTAAGATCTTTCCCCCTTTCCACGTTTTCCTTGCTTTTGGTTTAATGAAGGAGATGGTTACTATTGACTATTTTGGCATTATTATCATTTAAATCAAATCCTATAATGCCATCTATTTCCTTCTTTTCCCAGTTTTTATATTCGGCACTATCTCGACCATCCATTTTCATCTTCTTTCTACTCATGCCACTCATGGCACATGAGTACGTGTTATATGTGACTTTTGTCACATCAAATATCGTTTTACGGCACCCGAATTGCGATGCCTCGAAAAATGTGTCAACTCCGACTATCTCGGAATTTTACGAAATTTTACGTGCTAGCTAGATTACAGATTCCATTCCAACGGCAATCCGCTTCGCCATCCGAGATCTAGAGAATAAATTTCGAATTTTTAACCAAAATAACAATTTTATAATCGAAATTACGATTTTGCCCTTTTTCCATAAATTGAAATTTCTCGGGTCTTACAGGAATTGATGTGAAAATATTCTATTTGAATTTTATATGAAATTGTTTGGATCATATTTGAAATTAAATCGATTTGAAATAAGTTTGAGAATGTTTTGATGGAAAATTTTGAACGCTGTTCTACCACATTTGAATACAAAGGTTTTAGAATAAAAGAGTTTCATATTTTTCATATGATTGGAAACCTTTTAATTCATGAAACTGTATTAGTATTTTTATTGAGCTTTAAGCTCACTCCCATTCAACATCCTTCGTGTATCTTTAGTTTCACTGGCTTGTTTATGACTAGGCCGGGATACGCTATCATTATGATTTAATTAGAATTTTCTGTTATACCATGTTGAACTAATAAATTCATGTTTATGTGGAATGTTTGGTTTTGGAAGTTAATTGAGAAAATCACTTGGATAATAACATTCATTTTTTTATTAGTTCATAGTTGGAATTGGGAGATTCTAAATATTGTTATATTCTGAACAACTTTATTTGATATTAGTATTTGAGATTTGCATATTTAGAGCTACAATTTTCTCTTGGTCCCTTCTATAAATTTGTAGCTCTATCTCTTATGATTCTTTACCAATTGGAATCAATTCATTTGGATGATTATAACTTAATATATAGCCAAAACAAAAACAGGGGTTTTACCAAATTTTGACAAGATTTCCTTTAAAAACCCAACATTCTCCTTTTACAACAATTCCTCAAAAACCAACATAGAATTCTACCCAAAAACAACTGCACCACACTTGTATTGGTGGTTTAGAACTTATAACCAAACCCTAGGTAAAAATCCCAAGAATTCATACCAAGGTCCACCAATCCATACAAAACCATAGAAATAGGAAGAATTCATTGTTTATCTCATACCAATTAAGGTTTTACCCACATGAATTCAACAAATCTAGGGTTAGGGTGATCTCTCAACACAAACTTAGAAAAAATAAGGAACTAATCATCCATAGAAAATCCATACCAAAAACCCTAGACATCCAAAATACACATAATTGCATACAAAAATTCAAAAATTCATACCTTTTTGCTCTTCTCCCTCTTCTTCTTCCTCTTCTTCCTCCCTTCTTCTTCTTTCGCCTCTCTTTACGGTTGGCTCTAGCCAAAATGAGACCAAAATGAACTAATTTTTTGTCTCATCTCTTTTTTATATCATCATCTTTGCCTTAATTTCAAGTTGGTCCTCAATCACTTTAATATTTGCAATTCAACTTATGTTATTTATATAATGGCCTTCTCTCTTCTCATCTTATGTCCTTTATGTCCCATTTTGATCAATTACAACCTTACCCTTGTTCTAGTATAAATTCCGGGTTAAATAAATTTATGATTTCACACCAGAATGAACCACACAACTCCCAAAATACTACACACACTTGGTGAATTTATGTGCCCCTACTTGCTACACGTGCATCGTACACCTTCTCGAGACATGCTACAATATTTATTGACAAGTAAATATTTTATTAAGATTTGAGAATTTATTTAGATAAGGAATGTGATTAGGCTAATTTTGAGCAATTATAGGATATAAAATTTAGATGACTTTTGGATAATAATATAATTTATAAAATATTATTAATAATATTTCTTTTTAGTAAAAGATTTAGTTCACATTAAGAGTACAAAATAAACTATTGAAAGGAATATGAGTTTTATAAAAATGTGAAAACTATCTAATTAAAAGGTTATCATTTGAAAAGTTGTCAATATGTTTGTATGAATTATAAGAGATCATGTTAATAGAATAAACTTTATAAATCACAAATTTTATAAAATATTTAGAAACCTATTAACTTTTATGATTATGGATTAGAAAGTTAAAAATAATACCATTGCTAAGAATATTAAATTAGGAAAGTTTTAGGATCCCTAAACTTATAATTTTAGATAAATATGTAATGATGGTAGCTTCTTCCTTATTATGTTAGGGGAAATACTTTCCTTGAGGTGAAAATGTTCAAATTATACTCTTTCAAGGCTTTTGAGTACTCCTTTGAGGCAAAGGATATTAATACAACTTTTGCAAAATAAAATATTATATATGTTTTTGGGTAAAGATTATCTATATAGTTTTTTTCGAAAAATATATTTATTTGAATGAGAAAAAGTTTGATTTGTTTTATTACTTTGATTGTCCATGGATCAAATAGGGATTTTGCATGAAAGTATTTTGAGATTTGTTTTGTTTATGAAAGAAAATATGGAGATATGATGTGATTTGAATTTTTTAATGAAATATTTTACTCTGGTTAGTTCGACCCTGTCAACGGAAATGATAGTTGACACTATTCGGCCCTTATCAACGGGAATTATAGTTGACCTTTATATTCCTTAGAAGAGAATGTAATTAATTTGAACCACAACCTCTAGGGGTTTTAGTTACAGGTTACTAGTACTAGTAGTGTTTGATTCCATCCACCTTAAAATGAAAATTTGCAGGTAGCTACCCATTTGAAAATCCCACATGGTTAGACATCATTTGAAAAAGTCCCACATGATTGGGTATCATTTGATATTTGTTGACCAGAGGAAAAATGTATTTGATTTTGGAATTGATATGAAAATATTCTATTTGAATTTTATATGAAATTGTTTGGATCATATTAGAAATTAAATCGATTCAAAATAAGCTTGAGAATGTTTTGATGGAAAATTTTGAATGTTCTACCACATTTGAATACAAAGGTTTTGTGAAAATTAAAATATCTCATATTTGTCATATGATTGGAAACCTTTGATTCATGAAATCAGATAGTATTTTATTGAGCTTTAAGCTCACTCCCATTCAAGTAACATCCTTTCAGGTATCTTAGTTTCGCTGGCGAGTGATGACTAGGTTGTGGGATACGCTGCCATCGTTAGGGATTTGATTAGAATTTTTCATATACCATGTTGAACTAATAAATTCATAAGCTATGGAATGTTTGCCTTAAAGCACTGAGAAAATCACTGGATAATAACATTCATTTTATTAGTTCACAAATTGAATCGAGATTCTAAATATTGTTATATTCTGAACAACTTTATTTGATATTAGTATTTGAGATTTGCAGATTTAGAAATAATTTTTTGTCGGCATAAAATTAGAATTTTGAGAATTAATAAATTTAGAAAATTGTGCATTTACTATGAACAAGTGTTTGGTGATTGGACTCAATCCATTTACAAGAAAGGTTTATGTCGTTTCATACTTCGAGCCTTTGGGCTTAAGGTGTGAAATGATAGTCATGTACCTAGGGCAAGTTTCGAGGCATGATAGAGTGGTATCGAGCTTATAGTTTATGATCTTGATGGAAACTTGTTTAAGTTTGTCTATGGGGATAGTTGAGTGACGTGTTAGTTGATAGTTTGTCTTCGTTTGTGTATTCTTAGCATTCTTTACAAGTCTAAGTAGGCTAATTGGTTTTTTGGTGACTAGTCAAAGTTCATCACACTCTTTTGCCCTAGCACGCTTGTCGGGTTTAAGGATATAATTTACTAATATGAATTATGATTTGATTTTGCCACTTCTATGTAACATGTCATGATGGACAATATGGTCATTTGAAGTTATCTTGTGATGATTGGTTAGAAGAATATGTAATTAACTTAGGTACTCCTAATTCTAGGATTTTATGTAATTTGTAGGGACGAATTAAATAGCTTCTTGCTATTTATTTGTTGATTGTTTTGGAAAAATGATGACTTTCCATATTCTTAGTTATCTTGAGTTTAGTTTGAAGTAAAACATGTGGATAAATTGTTGCGCATAAATTTAGCCTTACAAGGTAGTTTTTTTCTTAAAAAGGTTGTTAAGAATTTTGGTCAATCTGATGAGTGATGAAAACAAATTGAAATTTGACAGGTCCTAACACTGCTATTAAAGTTTGAAGTTTCTTAGGATTTATTTATTACTACAAACAAATTATTGAGAGATCTGTACGATCATCCTATATTTTGAGGTTGACATAGAAAGGAGTTAAATTTGATTGGTCTAATGACTATGAGGATAGCTTCCTAGAGTTGAAGAGCAAATTAGTAGCAACCTCTACTGGACATTTTTATCGATTCAAAAGGATTTGTTTTGCATGATGATGTATTTCATTAGAATTTAGGTTGTGTTCTTATGCAACATGGAAAAATCGTGATTTATGCTTTTAGACATTTGAAATATTAAGATAAAGAAACTACCTTATTATGATTTGAACTTAGGTAAAATGATTTTTGTACTTACGATATGGAGACATTTTTCTTTATGGTGAAACTTATGAACACTCATAGATTATGAGAGTTTGAATTCTTTGTTTTTTTAACAATATTTTTTTAGCAAGAAATAGAGGATATTGATACAATTACTTAAGGATTATTATGACATTATTCAGTACTAATAAAACAATGAGAATCTTGTGATTGATGTTGTAAGTAGGAAATTAATTGATTCCATGGAATTTATTAGAGTTGTTACAAATGATTATTATATGATTTGAGTTTTTTGCATGTCTATGTCATATATTTGGACTTTAGAGTTCTAATGTTGAATATCATAGTGCAACCAAACTTGTTGGGAAAATTAAGACCTTATAAAAAAATGATTTGAAATTAGTTGAACTCATGGAATATGTTAGAAAGATTATAAGATCGATCTGTTTAATTAGATAATGAGATCTTGATTTGGACTAGACTTGATGTTTTATTTTAAATGGAGGCCTAAAGAGTAAATAGACGAATTTTGAAGGAAGTTTATTACTTTAGGCTTTTGATCCACCCTAAAAGGTTGAATAGCATAAAGATTTCCAGCGTAATTTCATGGTCGTGATATTGCATGATTTGTGGTTTTAGGTTTAGTGTGTTTGTATATGGAAGTTTACTTCAATAGCCAATATATTTTTGCGTCTAAGTGTATTTCTAAATGAATGCAGGAACATATAACTATGAATTTTATGATAAGGTTATCAAGAACCTTAGTTGGTTATAATGTTTCATTATGATTGTTGGTTTATCATTTAGTCTAATCATTTTCTATCATACCAGATTCTTGGTATTAAGAATATTTTGAGAATGTATGAGATGACTGATTCTATGGTATATGTAAGGATTCTTGTTTCACTTCTAGATTTTGACTTCGCCTAAAAAAATGTAAGTACTAAATTGAGTTTTGATGGTAGCTTTCATACTTAGGTTGATGACTAATTGAGGAAAGTAATTGCAAGTTTGAAATATTTATTGAGAGATTGTGTTTTGGACTTGAAAAGTAATCAGAATGAGTCCTAACCCTTTGGTTAGTTTCCTTGTAAAAAAGTCTTAAGTTAGCAATGAGATGATACCTTAAGAGAGATTTATGGTAGAAGTTTATGATCCCCTAAGTTTTATGATCATTGGAAAAAAAAATAGTTATTTGACCTATTTATATCAAGTTTAGAGGACTAAACATTTGTTAATGGAGGAGGATGTGATAACCCATAATTTTTAAAGGGTAGAAAAGAAACAATAATTCTTTTAAATTAAAATAAGGGTATAAGAGTAATTCTTACTACAAGAAAATTGATATTTATCAACAAATATTTAACATGGGAAAAAAATTTGTCACAAAATATATTCATTAGCAACAAAATTTAGAAATTGTCCCCATACTTGTTCAATGCAATAGTTTTAGAGACGAAAATGTAAATTTTGTTGCAAAACATTTCGGCAAGAACTTTTTGTGAATAAATTATTCATAAAATAATTTGCAACAATATTTTATATTTAGTGATGAAAATTTTTTTGTTGCAAAATATATATTTTTAGTAATGAAATGTACCTTATAATTTTTTGTTACTAAAAAATATTATTGAGATTTGAACACTATATTTGTTAATTATTTAAGGTTATTTACAACAAAATAATAGTTTCATATCTAAATATTAGATCAAATATTTTGTTATTTATTATTTAATTTAGACTGAAATAGTGTTTTATGTTATATTTAATTATTTTGTTTTTTAATTTTCGTAATCCATTTATTAATTAAAAAAAAATTTATTTCTTACTTCGAGACATATGTGTTTTCTTTGATTCCTAATCACCACTCTCTCTGTTCTTTAAAATTTCCTCATTTTTTCCTTTGCTTTTTCTTGTTTACTATACTAGAAGTTTAAAGAATTACAATACTTTAAAAAGGAGAATAAGAATGAAAGACATGTTATAGATATTTTATCAGAATAGCATTTAGGTTTGAATACATATAAATTAATTCTAGGATTAAAAGAGAATATATTGGGTAGATGAATTTTTTTCCAAATAAAATTGTTTTGCACGAGTTTGTTCCTATAAGTTAGGGGAGAAATAATTTTTTAGCATATAATTTAATTGTATTTGTAAGACCCGGGAAATATACAATTTTTCTGATAAAGGGTAAAATAGTAATTTCGATTGAAAATCCATAATTTTTCTAAATCTCGGATGACGAAGCAGACTTCACTGTTGAAATCGTCTCGCAAAATCTAGCTACCACGTCGAATTTCGTTGAATTCCGAGACAGTCGGAATTTCACTTTTTTTGAGGCACCGAGAGTAGTACGGGACACTTGGCATGCGATGAGTGACTCATATTGTGCCACGTGTCAAGTGTAGGATAAGTCAAACAAAAGGCTCAAGTGGGACCCATGAGATACATGTGGCAACACATGGTTGGGTGGAAATCAAAGTGAATGGATAATATGATGTGGGAACCGCCGGTTCACCAAGAAATAAGGACATAAAGTGAGGACATCTCATCAATTTACTCTCGACTCCAACCATTAAAAAGAGAGGGGGGAGAGAGAGAGAAATGGAGAAGAAGGAGTTAGAGAGAGAGGCTCTACCTTCTCTCTAGATTTTCTGGCAATCAGTCCGTCAAATCTCGACAAGGCAAGAGGCAAAGTTGATCCGCACTGCAAGGGTTACGCATGGGTACTAGGATTGTGGAGTTTCGACAAAATTCGAGAGGTAGGGGTCTTCTCCTACTTGGTTATTTCTTGTCTAAAAAGTCATGAAAATGGTTTTGTGGAGTCAGAATCGAAAATGAGCCATGCACTGGGTCCTAAAGAAAGGGACCGAATACCACGGATCGCCCCCGCACGGGCCCACCTGACGTGGACCGCTCAGGCATCTGCACCGTTGTTGACTTAAATTCATTCATGTAATTGTTGTGTTAATAAGGCTGGTGAATAACATGTTTTGTGTGGATTGTTTAAGAGCCATTTAATGGCTTGGTTTGTGTTGAGGTCGTGAGTGGCCGTGATTAGTCCCAAAATTTGGGATTTAATGCCGGAAATCCAAGGACTGTTTTCAGACAGTCCGGGATTATGTGTGAAAATGGATTTTAGTCCCGGAACCGATGTTCTTGGGTTTGGTTGTGTTTTATTGCTTGGTGAAGAATAAATGTGTTTATGAAAGGAAAATCATGCTAAGATACATTAACATGATCAGTCATGGATCGAATGGCTCATGTCATCGCTGGACAAATAAATGACATACGGTTTGTAGGTGATTGAAGCCACACGTGTCAAGCAGGCTAGTCGTGGACGAATTGTGTCATCACTAGGCCTAGAGGTTAATATGTATCATTACCTGAGTAGTAGTGACTTGTGAGGCCAATGTATGCTTGAAATGATATGTGGCATGAATGATATGATTATTTGGAATTTGTATGCACCTTAATATAAATGTCTAAAATGATGACCTGATGAATATGTGCATGAGTAAAGTATGATATAGTTCTTATCATATATGTAGCATGGTTTGAGTAGGCAATGGCATAATTGCATTGCACATGCACGAAAATATCGCATGACATGGGTGTGAGTGCATGGTTGAGATCGACACTGCGTTTGGTGTTCAATGATGTGTCAGGGGTATACGGTTGTGGATCAACACTACGTATGGTGTTGATTAGTGGGCTTAGAAAAAGGGACAACGTCTAAAATGAGTTGCACTGGTTAGGGAAATGGTAAAGGATAATTATGTGTCAGGTATTAGCAAGTTGGGATAGATTCCCCTCAGGGTGAAAGACCCATCAATTATGGTCAGACATAGTCCCTAACGATGAAAGGCCGTAAAAGTGTCTAGGTTTATGCAGCCCATTGGTGTGACACTAGAAATCCATTTCCCACAAAAGGAGCATTGTTGTAAATGAAAATATTGAAGGATTAAGAACAATCTTTGGTTGTCATCGGAAGATGACAGTAGTTCACACTGGGCTATTGCATGTGTGAGGGATTTGATGAGGACTCGAGACATGGGACAGGGTTGAGTCGCATTCTCATCCATGGCATGTAGACATTCGAGTAGGAATATACATGTTTTGCTTGAATGTGTGTGTTTTCCATTACATGGACACTTAGGTGGGGAGTAGCCTTGTAAGAGAATTCAACTACTGAGCGTTGCTCACCCCGTCGTGGGATCCCCCTTTCAGGTAATGAAGGTGCACCTGAGGATGGAACGCATTCGAGACCTTAAAGGCGAAGAAATGGCCAGGTTGGCCTTATTTCTTAAATTTGTAAAAATCTGGGTAGAAGACCCGATTTTGTAATTTTTAATTAAATACAAATTGTAATTAAATTCGCTTTTGTATAATATATGCATTATGGCGAGTTTTCCAGGTTTCTATAGCCTTTGTAGTAATGAGGAAAATTTTAGGTGGTTTTATAGTGGGTAGAACAAAAAGGAAAAGAAAAGAAAAATGTAGGTGAATGGTGTGCACTTTTAAGCTACTGCTCATTTCCGATCTTGGGTTGCTACACATAAATGGTGTCGCGACAAGCCGGGCCTGGTGTGCACTTCAAGGCACGCAGGCCAACTCGCGCGAATCGAGCGCATCACACGATAGGTCAGACGCTAGCAATGCAACGCCGCGACGATAAGAACTCCTTCGCCCCATGTCGACATGGCCGGTACCGACTAGGTCGTTCTAGGTCTCGACATGATTTTTCATGTCGCGACTGAGGCAGTTGTTGAGGTGTCACAACATGGCCTTTGGTGTCGTGACACAAAAGCTATGTGGTGAGTCGGTATCCGTCGCGTAATAATTCGCTTGTCCATTTCGTGTTGGCGATCAAGCCCGACACGGGCGTAGCGCTCTCTGCGGTCGTGACGTGGAATCGGTGTCGCAATAGGGCTGACCTTGTGTGTCGCGACACGCCTTGGTGTCACGACGAGGCGTGTTGGTTTGCGGATGTCGCACCGCCTTGCGCCTACACCTGAGACAGAGTCTCAAGATGCAAGAAGACGAGCACAGCCGGGCCATACAGACAACAGCTCTCAGACGACAACCGCAATGCGAGCGATCGGGCACTATATGCACACTGCGGCACACAACAGACCTGGGGTGGTGTACTATGTTGTACACTGTTTAGGGTCACTGTTCATGAGTTACTGTTTAAAAAAAAAATTAACCCGGGCTCGTGGGTCACAAAGATTTATTGTTATAGCAAAAAAAGACGTAGATGACTGACATTTTTTTTCTTTGTTTTTTAGGTTCTTGCTGTGCAGATGAACACTTTAATCTTCCTAGTAAATCATTAGTTAGCTTGTGTTAAGAGAATGGGCTAGAGAGAGACTCCCCATAGGCCTCATTTATGCCTAGTGGATCTAAAGCAACATTTGAAACCACCTCAACGTCAATTTTCAATACATTGTTGTCAGAAATGAAATAAATCCTCCACATGGGAAACAAATTATCTATTGAGCGCTATGAAAAACATTCGTCAAACAATTTCAAAGGTTGGGCTTGGCTTCCAAATCAAAAATTTAAACCCAATGCAGCATTTATTGAAGAATTTGGCCCTCCATCCAAAGGCTCTTTCAAATATGTTTATGGATGGTTAATCAATCCAATTTTTCTTGAACATGTATCCATATTTTAGTTACATGTATAATACCTAATACATCATACTTTTTTCTTTTTTTTTTTTACGAACTAACTTAACAACATAGTATCTGTCATTACAAATTTTAACTTAACAATACCTCATATTTGAATATGCTTTTTTCGCATCCCCCAACATTGTGGTCCAAGATGTTCAATTCGGGTACCAAAATCTATTTGATGCCATATTGGATGCTAGTTACTCAGCTCTTGCTTCAATGGTATGTCCATATGGATCGAAAGAGATTCCCCATGCTCACATCTTGCAGATGGATCTCCCAGGTCTTGAAAAGGTATATTTTCCGCTTGTGCTCATGTTTAGATTGGATCCCCACCTGCGAGACCCACTTCCCGTGGCATATTATCGCCTCAAAAATTAATCAATCCTACTCTTACAACAATGGGTTATTTACTTGGAGTCTCAACAAACCATTCGAGGAATTAGAAATAAGTAAATAAATAAAGATAATTTAAAGTTAATGTAATAAATAAAAATTTAACTTAAAGTTAATTTAAAATTTATATTCATTTAAATAACTTATATGTTTAAGTAAAAATTATTGTGTCCTAATGTTTTGAAAATCTACATATTTTAAAATATTTTTTAAACTAACAGAATCAGTCTCATTTGCTGGAGAAATCATCTTACTATCTCATTTTCTGTGAGGACCTGGGTAAAGTGTAATGATAGATTACTGTTACAGTATAGGCCGCAAGCCTGGGAATTTTTCTAGATCTCGAATAAAGACACGGGCCACACCATTGAGTTCATCTCGTAAAATCTAGTTGCACAGTCGAACTATGTCAAATTCCGGGATACATGAAATTTCATGTATTTCGAGGCAAATTGGCTACACATGACACAAGGACAAGTGCCCATGTGGCACCAAACAAGTGCACAATTGGCACATGGGAAGCCAAGTGTCATATACATGTCATACTCCACCATGGGATGGAAGTGGCATGGGAGACACATGGCATGATGATTGCCATGTGTCACAATGATTGAGAAAGGTGTCCTACACCTAAATCAAAGTGAGTTTGTCGGAGTGAGAAAGGAAAGCGAAAAGATAGAAAGAAAAGAGATAGAAAGGAAAGGAAAAATAAGAGGAAGTCCAGTTTTCTATTGGTTTTCTAGCGTTCGAACAACGAGAGTTTGACGGTCAAGAAGCAGCTGGGGACGCCCTCCGGTAGGGGTTCTCTCCACCTGCCAGTTAGTCACTAATCTAAGGGCCATTCGATGGCCATGAGCTGTTGCCCTAATGGTGGGATTGGTTCAAGAACAGTTGTGATCAAACTGTTGGTGGATTACGGACCAATTTTTGGGTCCTTTCTATTCTTAGAACTACAGTTCTAAAGTAGGTTGTACTTGCTGAAAAATAAGGGCTTGAGTATGGTGATTTTGTGGTGTGTCAGTGTTGGACATGGACTGACATGATGAACTGTGTGTACTGTTTTGGGTCTGAACATAAAGATCAAGTTTTGTGTGTTTTTGCTTGATCGAATGACAAGCAAGTGTGTGAAAAATCATGTGGATATATGTTGAACTGGTGTATTTACAAGGGTTGTATTATGGATGTAAATTGTATGTTGTAGATATGATTATCCATGAATCATAAATGTTGCATGTAGCTCTCATCATGCATGTAACATAAAAGAACCTGCAATGGCATTCTGCATTGCATATGCACGGGGACGTCGTGTGAAACGGTTGTGAGTGCATGGCATGAAAGAACACTATGTTTAGTGTTTAATGGTGGGCTCTGAGAAAAGGAAGACGTCCTAGAGTCGCACGGTTTGAAATTATGTGTCGGGTAGTAACAAAAAGTGATAGACACCCCCCTCAAGTAAAAGGCCTGTTGTGAAGCCCCAAATCCCGGGGGTTCATTAACACCCCATCAACCTGTGGAAGATTCGTGGATGTTGAGTAACTTGACACCACACCATTGGGTCTAACTTTGGGACCGAGATTTTACGAAAATCGGGGCGGAGTCTGCTGTACGAGGGCTCTACAAAAATACAATATATGCAATTACATGGTAACTTTATGAAATAATATTATACAGCGATCTCACAGGGGTCCACATACAGAATAAAAATGGCCATAGGGCCAATATATCCACTCTTGAACATATAAGCACATGACTATAAAACCATAGTCCATAAGAGTTTAAATTACATCACTCTCATACAAAACATATATCAAAATGAAGCATTCTAATACATGTTTTACAAAATATAAATCAATCCTGTCCAGGTTTTTCTTCTCAATGTCTGCTCCGGCCTCTAGTGACGACGTCTCCCACGCACATTCTTTATATACCTAAAGGGGGTCCCACGATAAGATGAGCAATGCACAGCAGAGTAAAATCCTTGAGCGCCTCCCACCCAGTGCACATGCAATGGTCATTGCAACAAGTAAACACTCCCTCAAGAAAGATTCCATCCTAGAATGGAAACACATGTCTCCGTGAATGAGATGCGACTCAACATGTCCCATGTACCGAGCCCTTACTGACTCGTTCTTAAACCCCGAGTCCCAACCCGACTCCCTCACACTTGCTTATACCAAGAGTGAGAAACTCACCATTGGTCCTTTATCCAAAACAAAAGCTTTTTGTTTTATAAATTCATAAACATTGAACAATCTTTGAAACCGCTTTAAAACAAAAGCATTAGACAATCTACGATAAACTTTAAAACAAAGCCTTGAATAATCTCTTTGCTTTAAAGCAAAGACCTTGAATAATCTCGAAACCGCGCAAAACAAAAAGTCTTGGACAATCTCTGAAATCGCTTTAAAACAAAAGCATTGGACAATCTTCGAAACCGTTTTAAAAAAAAAAAGCATCGGACAATCTCCGAAACCACATTAAAACAAAATCTTTGGACAATCTCCGAAACCGCTTGACTCTTTAGGACTTTATCATAAGTGAGGCCCACACCATTAACACCATACGGTGGTTACAATCATGAGACCGTGGGCTCGGTAGGTCGTCGATGTGCTCCGAATACACCACTCGTTCACGAATGTGAATGACAACGACCATACACGCTACGTTTCATTGAAGTCCCCATGCATGTAAGGATCACCCGGTGCAAATATGACGTACTATTTGCTACCATGCTACCTTCTAATAGGTGCTATATGCACCTTATGCCTACTCATTCATATTAACCATGCATCGATTGGACATTTTATATCCTTTGACACTTAAAATCCAATTTAAATCATAACAATTCATTCTTGTGATACCTAACACACATACATTGACATCTCTGAGTCATCTGATAGAGTAATGACTTTCTTTGTATCTCAAGATCAATTGTGACACCATATACAAATGGCCACCACAACCAAGACATATAATAAACCTCAGTCATACCTGAACTCCATGCATTTCCCTAAGCCTCATATATCAACATGCATATAATTACCAAACAAAATACACCAATTTCAATGTATTAGACCACTCATATTATCACAACCAAGCAATGTGCACACTTGGTGTTACAATCAAATTTTCAAAAACTATGTGGGCACCAAATTCCATTCACAGGAATATGGACAGATTATAGACTCAAGGGAGTTTCAAAGCAGAGTCAGAACACTAAATTTAAAAGTGCAAGGAAGGAGTTATACTGATTTATAAGTATGAGAAGAAAAATGGTAACATTCCAGCACCTACAACAATAGAGCTACTGTATTTCATCTTTTTCAAACATATTATGAGCATAAAATGCATTAAGCTATGTATGGATGGATTCTAGACTCAAATAGATTTCCATGGAGTCTAAGAACGCGTGAATAGGAGTTTGGACGAGAAAGTTATGGTCATCAGTTTCAACACCGATTTCGCATGAGGTTTTCTAATTTCACAACCCTGTGAAAATTTTCTCGCACCATCCCAATTTTGTAGAATTGTAAATTAGGGTTCTGCAACCTTGAGAATTTTCGCAGGGTGCCTTTCCTTCCTTAATCTGATATGAACCAATCCCGGTTCCAGCCACCATACAATCCATATTCAAGCTGTAAAAGCTTAAAACACTTGGACTCATAACCAATCCTGAAATGATAGTCTCGGGAACCAAATAGACGAACTGTTCTTTTATTTGTCGAACTGAGTCAAGCGCCTTTGAACCTGACCTGAGTTAGGGCTTAACGTCAGCCATTAGGAATGGACCTTAAGCATGAAATAACTAGAGTAGGAGAAAACCCTACATCTTGGAGCGAAGACAAAGCTTTTCAAAAACCCAGCTCAGAGCCACGGCCTCCAGAACTTTTAACTCGTGTCTCAGCAAACTCCTTATTTTTTGTCCGTTACCCTCGGCAGTACTGGGCTTTTAAGTCTTGGCCCAGACGTGAGACGACCACCCAGAGCTCAAGTGGATCTTAGAAGTCAAAGCTTGCCTCTTTCACACCCTCTTCTCCCTCTCTTGTGCGTGAAACTTTGAGAGGAAATGGAGCTTTTCCCATTTTCCTCTTTTTATTCAATTAACATATAGTTTTGTTGTTAAAATTGTTACGATCGCACCGCGGTGCCCACTCTGATCAGGGTTCGTTTATGTCAGGAAATGATTCAAACTCTTTTTCAGTTAATTTATTTTAAATGAACTTAGCTCAAATGCATTTCTAACTTCCAGTTTTTGTAAGAAATCTTGTCTAACTAAGTCGTGGCGACTCACCACCTAAAACATCGTAAAAATTCCATTGTCTTAGGAATTCCAGCTGAAGCTTACGGGTCACTGCTCGTGAGACAAATTACTTGAGGCGCAATGTTTAAGTAGTCCAAGATGCAGAGAATTTTCTAAAGCTTCTGAGTCATTCCGGTAATTTAACTTCTTCTTTGCCATTTCTCGAGAGAAAATTTTAAATTTTCTGGGTTTTACATGTATTCTTAAATTGGACATATGTGTCCAGCGGTGAAAGTTCCCAAAATTGTCGAGAAAGGTGCTACTTTGTGGTGAGAGCCCAGTTGAAAAGTTAGATTTACCCACAAAAGACACTTGGCTTATGAATAAAGCGGTTTTTCGGAAGTGTCGAGGAATTCAAATATTTTGCTCAAAAATCTTTTGTTTTGGAAATGATATTTTCATACATTAAGCGTGTACGTAATGCGAAACATTTTCATGTAGAAATGCATATTTTTGCTTAATGTGTATGATAAATGTTAAATTATGGCATTGCATGTGCACTCAATTGGGAGTAGCCAGCTTCTTGGGAGGGAATTTATACTGAACCTTGCTCACCCACTGCTGTGGAGAAGAAAATCATTTCAATCTTGAGATCCAGAGATGAACTTGAAGTCACGAGACTAAGTAAGTGGAAGATGGATCTTAAACCTTTTGTATTCTGTAAAATTCTGGATAGTGATCTAGTTTCTATTATATAAAAATGAAGGAGTTGTAATAAAACTCATTACGGAATTATTCCATACAGTTTAACAAGTTTTTCCCATATTTTTATTTTGCCTTTATTGTGCAGAGGTCGTGTGTTAATTTTATAGTGTTTTGGGAAAGAGCTGGAGGTGCAGGATGGGCCAGAAAGGTTGTTGCAGGTTTGGGTGAGTTTTAGGTCGTGATAGAAATTCCTAGTCGCGACAGAGTTTCTGGTCCTTTGTCGGGACAAGGGTTCCCTGTGTCGCGACATGGTTCTCAGGTTGTAGGTAGTTGCTAGGTCACGACATAGTCTTTTCATGTCGCAACAATGTTTTGTTTCCTTGTCGTGACAATGTAGCGATAGAGGCTTCCTTGTCGCGACCATGACAGCCACGACAAGAGATCAAATGTTGCTCCTTCATGTTGTGACAGAGTTTGGCCAAGGCCAAGGGTTTTTATGTTGCAACAGGGCAGTTTCCATGTTGCAACAGGGTTTGGCCTTGATAAGGGTTTTCTTGTCGCGACAGAAAATTCCTTGTCGCGACATGGTTTGGCCTTGGTGAGAGAATTTTCATGTTGCAACAAAGAATTTGATGTAGCGACAGGGTTAGACAAGACCACTAGTTTTCCTGTCACGACAGTGTGGAGCTGCATTGCACGCGATAGAGAAGGCCAGGCGCACGACAAGGCCGAGCACACGCAACAGACTTCTTACAATGGTAAACCCCCCACCCCCCAAGGATTGGGGCGTCACATTTTCAAAGCGGCCAAAAATAAGACATAAATTACTTGAATTTTACTTTAAATTAGAGCACATAAGTTCGAGTTAAATATCATGAACCTTTGAGCCCATTGCATTTTTAGTTGATCAATTTTGCATGTAACAATTAACAAAGGGTAAAGGCCCTGAATTCTAATTTCTACCACCACTTAACCAAAACCACGAAAATTAGCTAATATAATGGAAAAGGAAAAAGGATAATCTGGTAGCCACATTTCATTTATCAATGTCATCATCTACACATACATTTTTCATTTTAGAAAGCATTAGAAAGTCCTTGCGATAGAAGGCAGGCGCACGACAAGTAGAGCACACTGTGGGCTTCTACAGTGGTAAACCCCCACCCCAAGGATTGAGGCGTCACATTCAAGCGGCCAAAAGACATAAATTATGAATTTTACTTTAAATTAGAGCACATAAGTTCGAGTTAAATATCATGAACCTTTGAGCCCATTGCATTTTTAGTTGATCAATTTTGCATGTAACAATTAACAAAGGGTAAAGGCCCTGAATTCTAATTTCTACCACCACTTAACCAAAACCACGAAAATTAACTAATATAATGGAAAAGGAAAAAGGATAATCTGGTAGCCATATTTCATTTATCAATGTCATCATCTACACATACATTTTCATTTTAGAAAGCATTGAAAGTCCTTTCCTCATTTCCAAGTAAAAAGAAATTAACATTTAAACCACTCAAAGTTCAAATTAACTTGTTTCAAATACAATTATCTGGAAACAAATTAAACCTTGTATTGTGTGGTTGGCATGGAAGCATAAGTAATTACACAAGTAAAATCTATATCCATGCATGCAGCTAATATGCAAAGTTCGAAAGAAAGATACAACCCGTAAAGCTATGAAAGCTCATGCATTAAATGGTCTTCAAAAAGTTCAGACCAGTACAGAGAAGATCCTCCTCCTCCATAGCTAGAAATCCTGCTACTGCCCTATCCTGGATGGTTCATTGAAAGATATGTTGTTACAAGTGGATGAGGAGGAACAATATTGGCATTGGGAGATATTGGAAGAACCCATGGTGAATTTGGGTCTGAATTAGTTTGGTCCATTTCATCATTGTTCAAAGGTGTTTGAAAATAAACTTGTGGGGTTGTCAAATGAGGTAATAGGATTAGCCCAGCAACATAGCATGAAACTTCTCGCAAAATCAAACTTAGTTTGGAATAGCCCAACAACATGACATGAAACGCCTATTATTTCTTCAAGATTTATTAAGTGATTACCTTTGTCTTCTTTCTCAGCATTAATTAAAGTATTTCTGTGTCTTTAAAAAAAAACTAAAAAATCAAATTCCAATGGCAATCATAGAGGGTTGGATGGGTGAAGGACAATTTTATAATTTTAAAATATTTATTAAATGAAAACTTTGTTTTTGCCCTACAATTCTGATGCCAACTGCATTGGTTGTCATAAAGGCAACTTTAAAATTTGAAAATATTTATTAAATAAAAACTTTGTTTTTGCCCCAAAATTTTTATACCAAGTACCTTACATATTCGAGATAAATTAAACAAATAATTATCAATTATGTAATAAGGCATGAGATTGCAATGTGGGAAATCCTTACACTAACTATAGAGATAAAAGACAACCCTCGTACTAATTATAGATATACCCTCGTACTAATTATAGATATAGAAGACGCTAATTTACATCTATTATATGAAACAAAGTCAAGCAAATTTTCTTAGTCATTAAGATATTTTATCTTAATGGCTTACACTCCAATACCTACAAATTGATGTTTGTCCATAATGTAATAACATCTTATTTAGGGATGTCAATTTTTTCCCTTACAAGATTAACCTGCCCCACCCCGTTTGTGTCAGGTATAGTAATTTTTTAAAGCTACCAAATTTCTTTATTGCATGGATCTATTTTTATAAAAAAGTTCTTTTACTAATACTTGATTTTCATACACAATTTTATGTTCATCATTGCTTTATAAGACCCTAAATTAAGCCCCTTGAACAGTTGAATGCTCTGAAAGACTTTTTAACTAAAAATAGAGGAAGATCTGGCTGAAAACATTTAACCTACCCAACCATCCACCTCCTAAATTTCAATAAGTTTTCCAACTTCTTTATCTTTTAGATTTCTCAATTTTACCATATCTACCATGCTTGGAATTCCGAAACATGAAAGAGAAAAGGCCAAGAAAATATATTACCATTTTCTACAGTGATCCCATAGAATATCAGAAGCCAAAGCTTGAAGGCCTAGGCTAACCGTGGTAACCTAAGATTGGCAAGAATCCATCTTATGACATCACAACATGATTGGATAAAGATGCTCCACAACGTTTTAGCATGCATATTGAACAACTATGAGCCAAAAAAATGATAAGGTGACGTTTGTTTTTGAGCTTATCTTGGCGGAATAGCTTTTGACGCATTAAGGCCTGTTGTTTTAAAATTTTCGTAGCTTATTCTTGAAATTTTTTTAAAAGTTAAGATAGAAAAAGTGAAAATATTTGGCACTACATTCGAGAAAAGAGAATCATTTTAACAAAATAAGAAAAATTCAATCATTATCCAATAAAAAGAAGAGCTAGCAATATACACTTCTAGGAATGACAACGGGAGGGTTTGGGACGGGATAGTCTAAATCAGGCACGGCTTCGTTATTTTTTGATTACCAGCTTGTCTCATTTAAAAAATTAAACGAGGCGGGGCGGGAGGATGAAAAATTCTCAAACTCTCCCAGTTTACATTTTATTTTATTTTTATTTTAAATTTTAATTTTTATATTTGCTTTTTTATTTTATTACATTTTATTTTTTGTTTTTATTTTAAATTTTAATTTTATATTTGCTTTTTATTTTTATTATATTAAAATTAATATTTTTCATAAAAATAAAAATATTATGAATTTTATAAATTATTTATTAAAAAACATTATAATAATAATAATTATTTATATTAAAGTATAAAAAATAAAATAATAAAAAATATTTTTAAAAAATATAATCGGCGGAACTGTATTATTATTTTTGGATATATGGTTCATATTGCTTCATTCGGGTCCGTTTACGCCGTCGAAAAAATCTCGTCGTAGGTCACGGCAACTTATCACGGAAAATCGAAAAAATTTCCGTTTGTCACCGAGTCGACGAAACTTTTTTGGTTACTAGATTCGCGAGACGAATTGCAGCGCTTGATCCGTTTCATTATCCGAGATTTAGAGAATTTTCTAAACTTCCTTGAACCCTTATGGCAATTTATTATTTTTATTAACATTTTGTCATTTTTGAAAATTTCTAATTTTCTCGGGTTTTCTGGTAACAATACACGAACCCTTATCAGTTTGAAAATAAACTCAAACTCATTAAAAACCCGATTAAATTAAATTAAACATACCGTTAAGAGCGAGGCGGGGCAGGAGCTAAATAATTTATTTACATTATCGTATACTTCCATTTCACACAATGTTAAAAAACAACAACATCTTATCTTTATTAAGTATTATTCGGCGATGCTCAAAAGTTCTATTCAGCATTAAGTGAAAAAAACAAACGCAACCTAAGTCTCAAGATTCACATTCTTTGTCAACCACATAGATAGAAAGAAATATCAGCTTAACAAACATTTATATAGAAATTAAGAGGGGAAGATGGGACTTTCTGGGTTTATGAGAATATACACAAAACCAAGAGAGAAAAAAAACCCTTTTATTTCATTCACCTGTTCACAACAGTGCCTTGACCACTTTTATCGTATCATGCGCAGAACCTTCTCTTGCCTTTAACTACAACCCTCCTCTCTCTCTCTCTCTCTCTCTCTCTCTCTCTCTCTCTCTCTCTCTCTCTACACCACACACTACTTAGATCACAAGGAAAGATTTGAAGGCTGAACATGCACGTGAGCCATCTCACAAAGAAGAGCCAAATTTCCCATAAGTAATGCACATATATAGATGGCATTAATGAAAAACAATTTGCCATTACGTGAAAATTTGTCTTTTCAGTGAAATTTCCTAAACATCATCACAAACTACTAAATACCAAAGTTCCATAGTTATAAATTAAGCTATCTTATACGAAAACAAGAAAGCATTATGATAAAAAAAAAAAAAAAAAGTTTCAATATCAGATTTCTCTAATTCACTACCTCTAAGCTCTCAACACAAACACTTTTCTGTTCGACTCCCCATAATTCCATTTTTGAGAAACTAACGTCAAGTAGAATTTTCTTTGTTTTTCAAAATTTTCTTGGATCAAAAAATGAGATTTGACCTGAAAATACCAATGTAAGGACAAGGGCTTGCCAAATGCAGCCATTGTGTTTGAAAAGAGGAATCATCAAAACGCTTTGGAGGTTTCTTTATTTGTGATCTCTTGTCTAAACGTGTCCCTCTTTCAGCCATTCTATTTCGTTGATTAATGTAGAGAGGGTCTAGCTATACTGAATTTTCCTTCAATTCTCATTCATTCTAGCAGCTTACACGATTTGACGCTATTGATGATCTTCACTAGACGAATCCAAGTGGTGGAATAATGAGAGCTTCATAGCGTGAAGATACCCTTGAACAAGGAGAAAAAGATTTGCCCCTTGTCACTTCAAATAAGAGAATATGGATATAACCAAACTTCAAAAGTTTTTACAGAGAAAATGTGGCCTGAAATGGCCTTGAAGCCTCCAAAGTGAGTTACAACTTCCGTGTTCGAGTTTGACTAAGGTTGAGAGTTAAGGGGTTCTTGCTAGTAGATTAAGGAGGTAACACCTACATGGTATAGGAATGATGGAATGGTGGCCTGATTACAACTAAGGTGGTTGTGTTTTCAATAATCTACAGGGTGGTGGGAGTACATAAATGATCTATTCTCAGTAAATGGAGTGGTGGCGTGGTTGTGTTCTCAATAATAATGCCAGTACTTTCTGAAGAGCAGGCTGTGGATGATATTGAACCATGCACAGTAATTGTCAGGGTGTAGTGGACGTGTTGTGAAGGTGGTTGGAGTGAGAAACTTATTTTGTACTTCACTTTCTCTACAGTAGTTGGATGAGTTCCAAGACATCAAGTAGGAATGCCCTTTTTTTTTCTTTCTCGTAATAAATATTGATATTTATATTAAATATTTACACAATTTTTCATGGATTTTTGTATGATAAGATAAATATTACTTTTAGAATAAGGAATAGAAGATAGGAAATCTATTTTATATATACGTGCATGTATAGTTTATTGATTTAAAATCAAAATAAGGATAAAAATTCATCATAGAAAAAAAATTGAAATCCTGTCTAACTTTTTTTTATGTATATATCATATGTACAAAAATAAATAAATAAATAAAAAATAAATCCTGTCAATATCTAGATTCCTTTTCCTACATCACATGGTAATTTATTCACATTCTTACTATTATATTTTTATGTACATATGATATATATGATCTAAAGAAAAAGTTAATTGGTTGTAAATTTATAATTATTCTATAATAGCATTTTTAGATTAGGTTTGCTAGGGGCATTAATTAGATTTATTAGATTTGTTTGGACCTTAAGTTCCAGCAATTCAACAAGCGCCATTCTAAGCGGAGTCCTAGAAATAGGCGTCGTACCAGGGTGTAACTCAATCTTGAAGTCTACAGCCTTCCTATATGGAGGCCAATCCGTGATGCATGGGAAAAACATCCCATACTCACAAACCACCAGAGGTAGACTCGAATCCTATCTCACCTCGTCCTCTAAGTTAGGAGCACGCCAGCCAACCCGTCAGTGCTCGTGCCACCTAAATTATTTCTCAAGTGAGCTAAAACATCATGTTTATCTCCCTGAAACATAACACAAATACCATTATGTGTGTAGGTAGTAGCTTTCTCCTGATCTGTTCGATGGCGACCATGATGAAATTTTGTCCATTGATCCATCAGGGTGACATCAAACTCCGGAAATATGTCCATAACTTTGAAGGGTCCACCTTTAGTAGAATCCTAAGATCACATAACTCACAACCCACGACATATCATATCAACCCTCACCACTGGTTCCTAAAGGGAGAGCTTACATCTGTGGCTTTTCCAAGGTCTCGACCTTTAAGCTCAATTCTTTCACATGATCGTGATGAACAGATGTGAGGCACGAAATCAAGCGGTATCCTTGCCCATAGGCGAGACAGGAGAAACATACCCTAAATAACCAATTGATACGCTTCCTTAGTCTGTGGTGTAATGGCATAGACACGCCCCTAGGTCCCGATCTGTGAGCCTTGTCCTTGACCTCGACCCATGCCCTGGCCCATGTGGCCTGTCTGCGTAGTATTAGGTGCTTGTGCAACACCCTAGGATTGATACCAGTTCCTCTAGCCCATCTTTGGTGGGAGGAACAAACTACATCCCCCGATATGCCCACTAATGGCGGGATTTGTGGTGTCCTCTTCTGGGATCCACACCTCCCGAGGCGATCCTTCCCTACCAGTGTCTGAGCGGTGGCAGCTGGAAACACGCTCTGCCCTTCTTTAGAGCCTGAAGTGCCTCCCATCTTGGGATGACTAATCCTGGCCTTGGACCTGGGAGCCACAACCCTGTCTCTAAAACCCTCGCGGAGCAGAAGTCCTTTTCTTCTTTCTCGAGCTAGAAGAAGAAGGTTGGTTCTCCTTCCTCTTATTACTAGCACCCGCATCTCGGATGCTCTTTGCGTCATTTACCTCCCTCTCAATGGCAAGGTTGTGACATGAGTCTATCTTGTAGGAGGGTGATGCACCTCGGATGGACAATTTCACTTCATCTTACAAACTTTCACCTTGGCCATGTTTGTGGCCACATAATCATCCCTAAAACGTGCTAATTCGGTGAACTTAGCCACGTATTTGAGTACTGTCATGGCTCCCTGTCTCAATTATAGAAATTCCCGAGCCTTTGCATGTCTAGCAGATGCTAGGAAAAACTTGCCCATGAAGATCTCACGGAACTCTCCCCATGTCATTGCCTCCAGATTCTTTAAGGTCTTGACCCTTAATCCCACCATATCTGGGATTCACCCTCTAGTTGGAATGTAGCTAGCCTTATCTTTACCACATCGGAGGTGATCTCCATAGCCTCCAATACCTTCTCGACCTGTTGGAACCAATGGTTAGCCACCATCGGATCCCCTCCTCCCATGAATGTTGGGGGATGATGTGCTTTAAACCTTTGGAGGTTACTTAACCCCCGCCTTGGCGCCGTTACTAACTTTGTGCAATGGTAGCGATCATTCTTTATGAAACCCCCCGGAAAAAAATCCAAATTTTCGGATAAAGGGTAAAACAGTAATTTCGGTCAAAAATCAGGGATTTTTCTAGATCTCGGATGACAAAACGAACTTCACTGTTAGAATCATCTTGCGAAATCTAGCTACCACGTCGAATTTCGAGATAGTTGGAATTTTACTTCGAGGCACTGAGAATAGTACCTGACACTTGGCGCATTTTAGTGGCTCAAGATGAGACACGTGTCAAGTGGAGAGTTGGTCAAACAAATAGCTCAAGTGGGACCCAGAAGAGACATATGGCAACCTTACGTGATTGGAAATCAAGGTAGATGGATAAGGTGATAAGGGTAATCCAAGGAGCCACTTAAAATTGGACAAGTGGAAAGTGAGAGGACATCTCACTTGACTTCTATCTTCTCCCAACATGGTATGATCGTCGGAAAAGAAGAGAGAGAAAGGCAAACCAAATTGGAGAGGAAGAGTTAGAGAAAGAGGCTCTACCTTCTCTCTAGATTTTTTCGACGATCGTACCATCGGTTTGAGGTGAAGCAAGAGGGAAAGTCTTTCCTTGTGACAAGAGATACAAGTAAAGACCGGAATCGGGGAGTTTCGACAAACTCCAAGAGGTAGGTCTTCTCCTACTTTGGTTATTTTCTACCCTAAGGGTTATGTGGTGGTTGTCTTGCCCTAAGGGGAATGTTTGGTTGTATTTTGAACCATGGGAAGCTGTCATATTGTGGTAGTATACATTAACCAGACTTTAGAATTGGTTTATTGGTGGAAAATAAAGAAAATTTGGTAGTAAGTCCTTCAGGTAAATTTTAGCTACTTCAGTGAACTTGATGTTAGGCTTTTGAATTTCTCGGTCGGACCTACATAAGTAGAAGTTATGAAGTCCTTTTTTCCACTGAGCAGTCTAATCGTGAGAGGAATTAGGCACATGGGAACTCGGTACGTAGAGGTCGGATCGACGAGTGGTCGACTCAGCGGTCAGCTCGGCTCGGCCCAGTCATTTCATTTCACGGCGAGTCATTTCGGCTCGAGTGGGTTTGATTACGTGTGACCTCCCGACCGGAAGGTCATAACTTCTTCGTCCGAACTCCGTTTCGGGTGTTCTTGGACTCTATGGGAATCCCATTTAGTCAAGAAGTCATTCATATTCCTGTAGAGGATGGTAGGTGATCTCATATAGGTCATCTCAGCTCGGTCAAGTCAGGTCAGCTCGGCTGGGTTTGACTACATGTGACCTCCAACTTCGAAAGGTCATAACTTCTTCGTCTGAACTTCGTTTTAGGTGTTCTTGGACTCTATAGAAAGCCCATTTAGTCAAGATTCCAGCCATGTGCCTATGGATGGAAGTGTGATACAGGCTAGGCGGCTGGGAGCAGGTCGGCCGAGGACGGTCGGGTTAGATCGACTCGGGAAGAGTACGGTTACTCATGTGTACGAGCCTCTAGCCGGAAGGTGCAACTTCTTCATCTGAACTCCATTTTGGGTGTTCTTGGACTCTATGGAAATCCTATTGAGTCAAAATTCTATCCATGTTATTGTGGAGGACAGTGAATGACCATAACCTTTCTGAAAACCTATATTTTGCACCAAGTGTGCAGGTTGCTTGGTTGTGTCTATGTAAATAGTCGGGTTTTGACATGACAGGTGCATGGCATGTTGTAGGCTACTGTATTGGGTAGGGGTTCTTCTCCTACTTTTTTTGTTTTTGGCTTAAGATCCATTCAAATGGAATGGATGGTGTGAGGTTGTGAGTGGTCGTTTGATTAGTCCCAAAACCTTGGGACTGAATGTTGGAAATTTTGGGACCGACTTTGGATTGTCCCAGACTGATTTGCAGACTTGGAAATGGTCCTTGTATGCTATTGTTGTATGTTATTGCTTGGTGTCTGAATAACATACAAATTGTGTGTTGTTGGTGTGATACTTTGGTCAGCTCCAAGATGGACTGTCGGATTGTGTATTAACCCATGTGAGCTAATTTTATGTGTTATTGCTATGAATGAATAACATGTTGTTGTGTATTAAATTTTTTTGTTAATATATGCATGCTTGATATATTAACATGTGTTGTATGAAAATGGCATATTGCATTTCATATGCACTGGGGCACCCTAGACTGTAGATGTGAGTGCATGACATGAAATAAATCGGAGGGTTGTCCAAAAAAATAAAATTATATTGGAAAGGTGTCCGAAGAATTGTGTTGGGAAATCGATCCGACAATTCACGTCGAGGAGGCCAGTGAATTTTCGGAGGATTATTGATTCGTCTTGTAAGGGTTCGGATAAATGAATATTTGAATGCCTAAGATTCCTCCTATTTGTCGTGGCTTAACTCTTTGCGGTATAGTGGCTCCTAGGATCGAACATTGGGATAGGTTTTCGTCTTACAAATGATTTGTATAATGATTCAAAATGGTGAGGCTTTTGTTTGGATTTCGGATTTGTACAAAAATTGGGGATGTTGTCACTATGCTAACTGAAGGTAATTCGAAATAAAATGTAAAAAGAAGACCTTGAAGTTTGGGCCACTAGTTGGGTATGATATGGTTGCAAAGGTGTCCTCGGGTTATTTCCTCGCATTAGGGTAAATGACCTATAGTCGTTTCCAAAACCGGATCTTTGTTTAACTTTAAAAACCAACCCTTAGTACCATTCCTCTTTGAAACATAGCATTTACTAAGCATTTAATGTTCCTTAAGTTGAAACCTCGCATTTAACCTACCCCCGATGGCTCATAAATGACAACTAATGGATGTCAATGTATCTAACATTAAGAATACACTGAACCCTAAAAGCTTGCCAAGTATTGACAGAAGAAAGTACATCAAATAGCTTTTAAACCTAGTGTTGAAAGTTTGAAACACAAATACCCAGTATCTGCTTCGTGAAAAACAAAGGAGAACACACTTGGTATATCCAACCTACCTAGAAACTCTCCTCTTCAGGTTGAGTCTTTTAATAAACATCCTTTGAGTTGTCATCCTCAAGGTGTGTTTGGTTTGCCCTAGAAAATGAGAAAGGAGAGAGAAGAGAAGCGAGTAGGGGCCGAACGGGGGGCGTAAGAAAATGCCCAGCTGTCGAAAGTTGGGTTATAAAAGCGCGTTCATAAAATGGCTTCTGCGCCAAAAGCTGCTACAAGGTAATATCAATCTATCTAAGTAGTATAATTACAGTGAGGGTAGAGATGGAAAAAACCAAAAACGGGGTCATTTGTACACAAAACAGGGGAGAAAAAATTTCGCTACAGGTGAAAATTTCGCTATGTAGCGAAATTTCGCTAGCATAGCGAAATTTCGCTAGCATAGAGAAAATTCGCTATGCATAGCGAAAATTCGCTATGTAGCGAAATTGCAATACATAGCGAAAATTTAGTATTCTTACAATTTACGGTATTCTTCACGAAAATTAAGCTATTCACAAGCGAAATTTCACTATAATAGCGAGTGTCCCCTATATACACCTTGCTCCTGCCCATTACGTATGCGGTTTCTTGTATGGCTCCAGTGCAATCGAAGATGGAATCATTCGGAGCTAGTGTAATTCGACTCAACCAGAATGCGCCTGGCTTGATATGATAGAATAGGTTATGAAACTTGCAAAACCACCATAAGCATTATCAATACGATCATTAGTACCAAAGGGACCTACACGTGTCAATCGAAACAACTAATATGATTGTTTACAAAAAGCACTTAGAACCTATCTTAAATGGGGTTCAAAATAGCACTTTTGGGTACTAATCACAACCAGACACATTGCTAGACCATTGCGATGCTGAAATAATCAGCAGCGAGAGAACAAAAACATGTTAGGTCAAAAGGGTTTACCATACCAAAAGTAATGCATAGCACGCAATGAGAATCAAAACTGGCTAATAACCATCTCGAAAGAATGAAAACTATCTGCATTAAGCCGGCTAACAAGCTTACTTCTCGATGCATGAACCGGGCTCTTCTACAAAAAGCCGCGAGGTTTGTTTGATTAGGTCTCAATCATAAAACTCTGGCTATCTTTTTCCCACCACCATAGGAGTTAATGCCATAACCTTGTATGTTAACAACCCTAAATAGATCGAGGACTTGCGAATTTATTACCTGATTCTTTTTTGCGTTGTAAGGTGCAATGTTGAGGGTTCGACTTCACCAAAGTCTGTGTAACGGGGATTAACCGATGACTCCCAACCAGTGAAGGTTTAGGGCATCAAGCCATGAGGATCTCTCGACCACAAACTCTATAAGTTTCACCCCGGACTCCGAATGATTTCGAGCCTCCAGCACCTACAACTCACTAAACTCCACCCATCCACCCGTATAGCGAACACTAAGTCGGTGACTCCTAACCAGTTAAGGTTTAGGGCACCGGGCTTTAAGGCTTTAGCCATATACCCCTGGGACCGTGCTAGGGTTTCCAAGACAAAAAACAATGCGATTCTATTCTTTTCTTTTCTTTTCACTTTTCTTTTCTCTTTTATTTTGGAGACACATTGGCCTTATGCGTATGGAGATCCCACAACCTGTTCAGGAACAAGCACGACTAGGTTAGGATTTGCATCATAAAGAGGGGGTTTGTCCTGTTTCTTAGCTTATCATTGAGACCTAACGTGCTTTCGGTGTGTGGCTAGCCCAAAGATTAGGAAGAGACAGAGTTAAATACAACAAAGTTGACTAGTCATCCACTTAACTCGGCATAGGACCCTTCCCCAACGTCGACACCGTTAGGAAAGGCTTAGAATCAGCACATTTGCAAGGCTAGCCATTATGCATAAACAAAAGTTAATTAAAATAAAAAAAAAATGTGGAGTGTAAAAATAAGTCTGAAATACTACTATAAAGCTTAATATAACCAAGGAGCTAGTACAAGCTTATCATAGCTGAACACTATACAAAGCTAAACAAAGTAAACCAGCACACTTTTACTATTGATAAAACATACAATACAAAGCAGTGAAACAAGACAAGTAGGCAGTTGATAACACTAAAACAAAACAAGTATAAACAAAACCAAACATAAGTACTATAAATGCCACTTAGGCTAACTCCCGACCAAAGCATCAGCATTGTCCTCGCGGGTTAGGGATAGGAAAATTTAGAGAAGGAAGTGTGACCACCTCACTGTGGTGGTGGTGTGGCAGATCTGCAGTGAGATCACGAAACTCTGCTGGCTGCGCTGCACGTCAACGAGGTTCTTGGGCCGTCTGACGGTAGTCATGGTAGTGGGTTGTATAGGCATCAGCATGGCGGGCGGAGACCGGGTGGCTCGTATACGTAGAGAATAGCGGTCTGCGCGATGGCGACGCCTCGGTAGCAGGCAAATCCGCTCAGCCAATGCTGTCTGAGAAGCCACTAAAGATGCAGTAGTAGTAGTAAGTGGGCGGACAACATCCATAACAGCTAATAAATCCCTAGAAGTGACAGGGATGTGCTTTCGGATAGCTCTTGCTGTGATGTGGAGGAATGGGCTGCGATCTCGGGGGAGGAGGCTGGGGCGATAGGAGAGCGGCTTGGAGGGGATGCATCTGGAGCCGGCATCTTGTTTTGCTCACCTGGCGATCCTGCATAATCATCCATGACCTCCTCCTGCTGGTGTAGAAGAAAAGAGAGTGGCATAGATAGAGTCCGCTCAAGGGATACAATTTGAGGACAACTCTGCCGACGCTCAATCACGTCTTTCCTCCAGGGAACCCGAATGCTTTCTAGACGTGGCATAACAACCTCGGCATCAAGAGTGGAATAGCCTCCGCCCGAGCCAGGCCCTTGCGGTGGACCTTTTCTTCGAAGTGAAATCGCGGGTCATGACAGCTCTGCCGGGTTGAGACGGAACCCTCGATGTCAGGTCTGAGCCTCCCCAGGATATTAACTCCTCTGTGTTGGCAAATAATCTTTGAAGTGGGAGCAGTTAGGCCCAGAAATTACATGGTCATTGGGGGCATACGTAGGAGGAAGAAGGTGTCTCCGCAAAGGATAGACCCGGCTGCTGTATCTCGGGAGAGAGAGCGAACCATCTCTCCCTGGGTGATGGTTGAGGCCACTTCTTAGATGTCAGGTCAGTTAGCGGAACAAGCGGCGGGCTGGCGGCGGTGATATCTCACGACTCGCGGAATCCGGAGACGACCGTCATACTAAGCCGTTGCGTCACATTCGGACATACTCGGGATGTCGCAGTATGATAGAACTCAAGAACCACCCGGGGATAGAAAAACTGCCTCGGAGCCATAAACGGTAGCAGTGAATACCTCTGGACCAACCGCATCGAATCTTTGAACTGCGAGTCCGCCGCCAGTGCCGGTATATCATAATAGGACTCTCCGTGAAAGTCCTTGGCATGACAATTCACGTTCTCGAATTATCGGACTGACTAAATAGTGGACGCCTAATCCTCGGCGGGGATAAGCGGCGATGAACTGCGAGAAGGCTGGAGGAGCGAAGGCTCGGGCTAGAAACGTGAGACTCCCAGGGCCCGAATGTTCGGGCCGCAGGCGAGGCCCTCCGTGGTGGTCGTGGATGCACAGGAGAGGGGGGGCGAGGTCCCACCCGGGTATGGTATCGCATGGATGGGGGCTCATAACCCTGAGGCTCCTCTGGAATAGCAGCAGAGGTTGGGCTCTGCATCATAAACTGTCGGGAGGCAAGCGGGAGTCTTGCCTCGGCGCCTGGCGGGAGAGTGGCCCGATGCCGACCTGGATGTGCCAACGCCATCTGCGGCGGGGTACCTGGTCTGCCCCCTAGGCACGGATGCGATCCCTCCGCGGGTGCGAACCACAACTAGAGGCTGAAACGTCTGACAAGGAGCTGCGGTGGCTGCCGGAGGAAATTTGTTGGGCGCGCGGCGAGGCTCGCGGAGAGGGCTCCGGCGTGGGCGGAGGAGAGCGGGGAGATGGGGCGGTGTAGCTCGTAGCGGGTGTCTCTAATGGGCGGGGGGAGAGGTGCGAAGGTGTGATTGAGGAATGAGGGGGGGATTTTATAGAGCATTTGGGCAGAAGGTCCACACAGGCGTCGAAGAGTCGTAGGGCCGAAAATTTCGCTATTATAGCGAAATTAATGCCCTGCACCAGCATTTATCCTGCAAAATAAAAACAAAAATAAGATAAATAAAATAAAATATTAAACTGAACATTTCAAAGAAGGTTTTAATTAAAAACTAAAATAAATAAAAATACTAAAAATAAATAAACTAAAAATTGACCAAAATCAAAATGAAATTTTGAGCTGCAGTTTGGTCTCAGTGGAGACCAAACCAACTGGTGTTGGAATATGGAGTCATGGAGGATCAAGGAGAAATCTCCTCCTCTTACGCAAAATGGCGAAACGACATAGGAGCTTGATTAGTTTGCTAGATTAACCTTGAATATTTTCTTGTCTTTCGGGTTAAGAAGGTCAACCGAGCCATTCAAATATGCTTGGTGGATGATAAATGGACCCGTCCATCACGATTTGAGCTTGCCTGGAAATAGATGGAGCTTGGAATCATACAGGAGGACTTGATATATCCCCACGATTGAAGGTTTTAGGGTTATGGCGATCATGCCAACTATACGCCCTATCCTTTGCAATTTTGCGGAATTGAAGTAGGCATCGTTTCTCGGCTTTTCTATTTCGTCAATCTCAAGCATTCTTTTGAGGCCCATTTCGGCTCATATCCATGTTCAAATTTCGTATTGCCCCCACGCCTTGTATTCAATTTCTGAGGTGATAAAGCGAGCCTTGCCGTAAACTAAGCGATACGGGGGACATCACCCAGGATGGTCTTGTCTTTACGTGCAGTATGCCCACAATGAGTCTTAAAGCTTCAAAGACCAATCCATCCTGCTAAGTGCTTTCATCGGGATGGTCTTTATTTCTCGTTGGCGAGAGCTCCACTTGACCTTGGTTTGAGGATGATGCAGTGGTACTTTGTGCTTAACAAGTATTGGATAAGAGGTTCTCAAAGGGTTTTTTAAAGTGAGGCCTCCATCAGCTCACGAGCCCTCTGTTGCTTTGAGGAACCCGAATCTAGAGAAAATGTTCTCCTTGGGGAATTTAGCCTTTGTGGTCCAGTATACATGGCTGCCGACCCACTTGGACTCATAGTCCACCCCGAAAGGATGTAAGCATAGCGCTGAGTAGGGAATGGTCCCATGGAGAGTCGATGTCCGCTTGTCAAACCAGTTCGCTTCACTAAAATAGGTTCCGGGGCATCATGTGACGATGGGAGATCTTTCCCAGTCTTTGGCACTTATCACACTGCTTGCACGTAGTGGCGAGCATCTTTAAACAATGATGGCGATAAAAGCCAGTGCGACACTTTTCATGCGGCTGTTTCGCATGAAGCAAATGCCCTCACTTGCCTTGTCATGGCAATGAAAAATGCCTTCACGTTCTTCTTAAGGCACACATTTCCTTATTATCGTCAAATTTTAATACTTGAACAAATACGGCTCCTCCCAATAGTACGAATGAATCCTTGCATGGAAGAACCTTTTGTCCTGTGTTGTCCACTCCACTGGTAACTCTCCTGTTACCAAAAAATTGGCAATGTGAGCATACCATGGTGCTATACTCAGCTATTGAAATAGAGATTCCTCCAAGAAATTCATCAAAATGGGAGGGTTGTAGTGTTACATTGGCGATATGGTTAATGTCTTTGGAGAATGTTCGGCCCGACAAAGTTCTCCGCACCTTTCGCCCATCTCTAATCTGGATGTTGGGAACTCTTGTGCTTGATAGAACCCATCGATAGTAGGAACCTTGGAATTCTGTTTTGTGAGTAGATATTTCAATGTTGAATGATCTGTGAAGATTACAATATCTGACCTAATCAAATAAGATCGGAACTTATCTAAAGCATAGACCACCGCTATCAATTCTTCTCCGTAGTAGTGTGATTTTCTGAGCTTTGTTAACATTTTTAACGTATATTTTACCACATCTGACTTTCCCTCTACTCTCTGTCCAGAGAATGCTCATTGACAAGGTCACTAGCATCACACATTACACTCAAAGGCAAGTGCGGTCGGGGGCTCCTAACAATGGAGTTACGTAGTCAAATATATGCCTTAAGCTCCTCCGAACTTTTGTTGGCATTAAAGTCCGAATTCAAACTTTGCATCTTTTTCAAGGAGTTTGTAGAGCGACTTAGCGATTTTCGAGAAGTCTCGGATGAACCTGCGATAGAAGCTTGCATGCCCCAAGAATTGCCGCACTGTCTTCACATTAGTAGGAGATGGCAATTTTGAGATCAATTCTACCTTGGCCTTATCCACTTCAATTCCCCTCTCGGAAATGATGTGCCCCAACACTATGCCCTGATTTATCATAAAATGGCATTTTTCCCAGTTTAGTACTAGGTTCTTTTCGATGTATCTGTGGAGGACGGTTTCCAAATGGACTAGGCATTCATCGAAGCTTTCCCCATAAACTTTTATGTCATCCATATAAACCTCCATAATACGCTCCACCATATCACTAAAAATACTGAGCATACAACGCTGAAAAGTGGTTGGGGCATTGCATAGACCAAAGGGCATCCTCCTATAGGCATGTACCAAAGGACAAGTGAAAGTGGTCTTGTCCTGATCATCTGCAGCGATCTCGATTTGGAAATAGCCGAAATACCCATCTAGAAGCTAGTAGAAGGGATGACCCGATACTCTACAGGAGGCATTTCACTGAAGAGTAGGGAAAATGAGTCCTTTAGGTCACCTCATTCGATCTTCGTGAGTCGACCCATACCCTCCATCTGTTGTAAGTCGGTGGGAATTTCCTACGCTTTCTCATTGAGCACCGTAGTAACCCCGATTTCTTGGGTACTACTTGGGTTGGAACACCCGAATTTGTCGGATATGGGAGTATATGATGGAAACTGTATGTCGTTTCAACACTTCCACTCGTACCACCTCTTGCATATGCGGATTCAGTCTCCTTTGTGGCTGTCGAACCGCTTTCAATTCCTCTTCTAACTATATATGATGGGTGCATATAGTTGGGCTGATGCCTTTCAAATCGGAGATCTTCCATCCGATTGCTTTCTTGTTCCTGTGGAGGATTTGAAACAACAATGCGACCTCGTGGATTGCTCGATAGTGAAGAAATCACTACTAGACATGCATTTTCCTCCCAAAATGCATATTTCAATTCAACGGTAGGAGCTTAGATCTAGCTGTTGAAATTTGTTTCTCACTTCTTGTAAGTGAGGTAACATGATCTTTCTTCTCCGTAGTCCGTACGGTAGGCTCACTTTCTGAAGCTCCTGGTGGTCTTCATTACTGTCAACCAACTCCCTGCTTAATACATCTTGCACAAGTAGCTCATTTGCTTGTTTTTCAAGGATGGCCTCTATCGCACAATCCTCTTCACTGTCATCCTCCTATTGGTGCATGTGCTTTTTGCTAAGATGGAAAATATTGAGCTCTAAGGTCATATTTCCAAAGGTTAACTGCATCACCCCCATTCCGACAATTAATGGTCGCATTGGAAATGGCCAAAAATGGCCTTCCCAGGATGATTGGCACATGGTTAGCTGCTGTGACCGGTTCGGTATCGAAACCTCTGAATCCACTTGGGATAGTAAAATTTGTCTCTGAATCAAACATCCTCCGTCCCCTTTGGTATTTTTGATGGACTGTCATTTAGAGACAATGTGATGAGTGGTTGGCTTAAGTTCACTAACCCTAGGTTTGCTAGTACATGGAAAAGGCTTAGATTTACACCTCCAAATCTGTGATGCCTTTTCCACCGCAGTCACGCTATGTTCACGGAGATTGTAGGGCTTCCCGGATCTTTATAAATACGGAGTCTTGCACTCAATGATGGCACTCACTTGCTCGGTAGGGAAAAGGCCTTTTATTCTCATTAAAAGCCTCTTTTCACCGTGCATAGGTCCTTCAAAAATTTTGCATACGTGGGGACTTGTTTGATCATATTGAGAAAAGGGATGTTAACCTTCACTTGCGATAGTACTACTAAAATTTCAGTTTGGTTGGCCCGAATTTTTCCTTTTGAAGTGCACAATGGGAAAGGAGAAATTTTCTTGTGTTTCACCTCTTCCCCTACTGAGTTCATTCTTCCTCTGGTGGTTCATGCTTGTGGGAACTTTCTTGTTTGTTTCTGGGGCTGGCGGTCTCGATTACGTACCACTTCTCAAAGTTACCCTCTTTGCTGACTTCATCAATTCTTATGTGGGATCCTTTGTGAGAGGCCTATCATCGTTCACAGGGTTTTGTTGTGTGCAGGAAGAATTTTCCTTTTAGGACCACTGGCTGGCTGGTTAGACAACACGGAAATGGAACTTTGCGGGTTACATCGTATTTTGTTGGAGATCTCGAGAATGTATGCGTCTATTTTCTTGTTGAGTGGGGTCTCTCTTGTTTCAATTTCGATTAGTTTGAACATTCAACACCTTTTGTTCCTCCACAAAGGTACCTACTACCTTAAATTAGTGCACCTTTCAGCGGGAGAAGAAGGTGGAGGCTAGCTGGCTATTTGTCTTTGAGGTCTTTAAAGCGCCTGTGCTCCTTGGGGAGCATATGCAGGAGGTTTTGGCTTCCATGATAGGTTCGGATGATTCCTCCAATTGGGGTTATAAGTGTTGCCATAAGGATCATTTGTAGGTGGTTTATTTTGACCTAAGACATGGGCATGCTCTAGCATTAAGTCCCTCGTTGAAGGTGTTGGACGGTCTCCCCGGGGGATGGCTACTTGGTGACAATTAAAAAGCGAGTGGTGAGATCACGAGGCAAATTCATTCACTACTTGCACTTCATGTTGATTTCTCATTTCAAGCTCCTCCAACCTTCGAGTCAAAGTGGTTAATTTTGCTTTCATCTTTGTGTCTTCGAAAAGTGCATAAATGCCTCCCCTTTGATGGGTTGAAGGCCTCATTCTTTCAGCCTCCCTTGGATTCGGTTCATCCCATGCCTTGGAGGTTTCGGCCACATAGTTCAAAAAGTCCATGGCTTCATCTGGGTGCTTGCTCAGGAAGTCCCCTCCACACATGGTTTCCAGTAGTTGCTTCATGGCTGGAGACATACCATCATAGAAATGATTCACAAGCATCCATGTATCGAAACCATGGTGTGGACATGCACCTAATGATCTCATGAACCTCTCGACAACGATAAAACTTCTCATTATCGTAAATTTGAGTAAAGTGTGGGTGCCTGCTAAGTATTGGTCTTGGTTGTGCTGAAAAATTTCTTCAAAAACTCGGCTTGGAAGTTCGTGATTTCTTGTGTTCTCGGCCTCGATGGAATTGAGCCAAATCTTGGCTTTGTCTTTCAGTGTCAATGGAAATGCTTTCAGCTTAAGCAGGTCCATGTCAGGCACACCTTCTTTAAAAGTTGTGCACACTTCCTCGAACTCCCCGGATATGAGTATATGGCTTTTCATTCTCCATTCCATGAAAGTGGGAGCGGGGAGCATCAAATATGGTCTCCATTGCCACATCATCGGCGAGGTGGTATGAAGGCGGGACCCAGGTGCGCTCACTCACAGGAGGGTGTATGTGGTCCCTCATTGACCTATATGTTGTAGGATTCATTGGAGCACCTTCTGACTTTGTTGTTCTTCAGGTAGAGGATCCATTTGCTCCTTGTGTACCTTGACTTCCCGACGCATTCGAATTTGGTGTACTAACTCTTTGTAATCTACATTATATCTCTATCCAGTGATGCATAAACACTTGTATGAAAAAAGTAAACGAAAAACAACCAACGGGGCTTAATAAGATCAGTGTTAGCTAAAAAATAAAATGATGTATTCATAAAATAAAGCATTTCAATGATATGATGGCGAGAAAGAAAACTTAAAATTCTAAACAATGGAATTAAAAAAAGGTTTAAGGTCCACCAATACTTGTAATGAGGATTTACAGTACCCATCGACTCATCGTACGCGGTTTGGCACCATCCGGCCAATGGCATCATTTGATTTGAGCATGATAGGGTTCGGGATCAACAATATTTATACAAGATTCCTCCTCTTTGTCGTAGCATAACTCTTGCTGCAGTATAGTGGCTCTAGGATCGGTTTCTTTGGGATGGGTTTTCGTCTTACAAATGATTTGTATAATGATTAATGGTGAGGGCTTTTGTTTGGATTCGGTTGTCTGGCGTGGATGTTGTCAGTATGCTAGCGAGAAGGTGGTCGAAATAAAATGTAAAAGAAGACCTTGAAGTTTTGGGCCACTAGTTGGGTATGATATGGTTGCGAGGTGTCCTCGGGTTATTTCCTCGCATTAGGGTAAATGACCTATGGTGGTTTCAAAGCGGGATCTTTGTTAACTTTAAAAACCCGACCCTTGGCTATATTATCTTTGAAACATAGCATTTACTAAGCATTTAATGTTCCTTAAGTTGAAACCTGCATTTAACCTACCCCAGATATGGCTCATAAATGAAACAACTAATGGATAATCGTGTATCTAACATTAAGAATACACTTGAAACCTAAAGAAACTTGCAAGTATTAGTAGAAGAAGTATCGAATAGCTTTTAAACCTAGTTTTGAAAGTTTGAAACACAAATACCGTCATCACGCCGTGAAAAAGCAGGAGCACACACCAAACCTTATCAGCCTACCTAGCAACCCTCCTCTTCCAAGGTTCGAGGCTTTAGCCAAACATCCTTGAGTTGTCATCCTTAAAGGGGTGTGTTGGTTTCCCTAGAAAATGAGAAGAAAGAGGAGAGAAGAGAGAAGCAGTGAGGGGTAGAAAGCAGGGGCGTAAAGAAGTGCTCAGTCAAAGTTAGGGTTACAAATGTTCGCAAAATGGCTTATATAGCCTTCTGAAAATGGTGAAAATACTGTCCCCATCCTAAGTAGTATAATTACAGTGAGGGTAGAGATGGAAAAAACAAAAAACGGGGTCGTTTGTACACACCTGTGAGGAGCGAAATTTATTTATGGGTGAAATTTTTCGTATGTAGAAATTGCAATACATAGCAAATTTAAGCTATTCATGAGAATTTCGCCTCTTTGCAAAATTGTCCCTGTTGCCCCTGCTTGCTCCTGCTTCCTTCTGCATGCAGTTTCTTCACTTATGGATCGATGCAATCGAAGATAGATCATTCGAACTCGATGTAATTCAGCTCAACTTCGATACGCCTAGCTTGATATGATAGAATAGGTTATGAAACACACTTAAAAGCCACCACAAGCGACCTCGAAATCTGATCATTAGTACCAAAGGGACCTACACGTGTCAATCGGCTTAACTAATATGATTAGTACACAAAAAGCACTTAGAACCTATCTTAAATAGGGTTCAAAATAGCACTTTTTGGGTACTAATCAGTTATCCAACAAATTCACCTTGGAGGATTTTCCAACGTATTTATATCGGAGGGTTGCCCACAAATAAAACTAATTTTCATATAGGGCATAAGCATGTGTGAGGGAGTCGGTGAGGACTCGAGCCATAAGATTGGGCATGTAGACATTCGAGTAGGAATCATGAATTCACTTGAATGTGTGTGTTTTCCATTGCATGAACATTTAGGTGGGGAGTAACCCTCGTAGAGAGAATTATCCTCTTGGGCATTCTCGTACTGTCATTGGGATCCCAACTTTCAGTCTTGGGAGTATTCGGGAAGGCGGCGATCAGTGTAGTTTTGAGAAAGAAGCCGGACATGTGGCTTCTTTGATTATCTGTTTTTGTAAAAACATGTTTGTATAAGAGTGTAATTAACTCTTGAAACTATTGTAATATAGTTGATTATATTTTGATGAGTATGGATGTATGGGCCCGACGTGGCCATTTTGCTCGTATATGGTTCTGTGATATGAGGCCTTTGATTCACGAGGTTGGCCAGGTCGCCAGGCCCCACGGAAAATGGGGGGCGCCACAGTTTCGCATGGGGAAATAGTAGTAGTCACAGCACCAATAGCCTCCATGAAGGCTTGTTGGCCAAAGGTTGGTGGTAGTGGGTTGTTGCTCCTCCCACCACCTCGACATCCCCTTCCTCGACTTGCCATCTACATGTGTCAAATAGCAAATTGAGATTCCTTTTCTAGTCTAACTAGTAGTGCATCAGCCAACCACTAGTAGACATCACATCCTAAACTATTATGTTCATTCATTTTCCAAACCCCTAAGGTTATGTTCTCACCTAGTGTTGACTTCCTATCTACATTTTACCATCTATATAAATGACATAATACCTGATCATGCTTATGTTAAGCCTGAAACATGAAATGCCATAAATGCCATGATCTAGACCCGCCTGCTAAATACAGGTGTTCGTATACCTACTTGGCTACGTCTCAGAGTTGTGGCCTTTCGAGGCGGGGTCGGGTTGACTGACCGTCGACTGCGGAATACTATAAGTATCGCATATCTACGTCTGTATTATCATTGTCTATTCGAGACTCATTTATGAGTAAAGTAGCTATCGGGCCCTTTAAACCATATAAATAACTACCCAGACTATGCAATAGTCTTAAGAGTTTATTATAACACTCTTATACAAAATCATATATTAACCACTTTATTTTGTTACAATATATTTTACAAAATGAATATGATGCATTAATCAGGTCTTAACTATAATTACGACCTCGGATGAGCGCCGTCCTAGGTGTTGTCTACACTGAAATATTTTTCCCATAAAGGGTGAGCCATGCCCTGATAGAATGTCTGAGAATTTCTTTCATTTCAAATCTTGTGTGCGATGTCCTCCGCCATTTCATAATCAGCGTTCGCGAAACAGCGCAATTCGCGTGAAGGATCTGTTTTATACATGAAATGAATCTGACTCATTGATGAGTCAAAACTCGTTGAATTTTAGTGCATTTTACGATTTTACTGATATAATTTCTTATTTTTATGCATAAATATGCACTATTTTAATTATTTGCGAATTTATGGCGTAAATCAGAAAATTACGGCGAAGATCGGGAGTGAAAGCGACTCAATGGCGAGGTGAGGGTGTGACAGAGAGAATCGAGGCGCGACCATAAGTCCCACTCTTGAGATAGCGGTTCGCGACAGGAAGAGAAGTTCTTTGAGACATAAAGGGCTTCAAGAGGAAGATAATGTCGACAGTTTGAGGTCGCGACTTTTGAAAAGAAGATATTGTTGAAGTACGCCACGGCTTGAGAGAAATGATGTCAGTGACCGTGAGTAATCGTGAGATGGACTTGCAATGTCTGCCGAGCAATTTCGGGTTGCGACAAAGATCATAAGTTGGAGACTCGATCAAAGAATTGGCGACCCGGGGAATTCATGTCGCGAAGAGCACATTTAAAGCAAGCTGGGACAACAGCATAGATAAGAAAAGCCACCCTTCATGTCGTGACACCGCCTTGAGGTCGCAACGCAGAAAGAAGACATAGTTGATTGCAAACCAAAATTGATGTTGCAACAAAAATGTAAGCTGAGGACACCATTCTATGTCGCGACCTAAATCCCATGTCGCAACATAAAAAGGGGAGTTGTGACCGGATCGATGGTGGCACATAAATGGTGGCGACATACTTGAGATTTGTGACATAGAATGCGATAAGCAAGCGGCCGGTCGCGACGCTGAGTGAGGTGCGTGACATAGAATTTATTGAAGGAATTCGAGAAAAACATGGTGTAACAAGTCAGCATTCTTTGGCGACATGAACTCATGTCGCGACATCAAATTGAGGTACTTAACCGAAGTAGAAAAGTGAAGGTGAACTATTGAGACTAAATGAGGTTGTATTTGGATAGGAAGAAGGGATGGTGTGACATACTTTTGAGAGTCCATGACAAAATTCACGATGAAGCGAGAAAGTGAGGTTGTGACATCGGGTGGTCGCGACATCAAATTGAGGTCGCGACATCAAATTGAGGTCAAACACCAATTCAGCAAAGAAAAAGGAGGTGTAACCAAATTCTCAATGATTTACAACTAATATGGTCGACAAAGAATTCATGTCTCGACCACTAATCAAATGCAAGCTGAAAGAAACATGTCTAGAAAACATCAGTCCTGACTCTCAACAATTACAGAACAAATGGAGGGGCGTCGCGACCCGGTTTCACGAGGTCTGACAGGACTTAGCAGAGACCGGACAAGAGTTTCATGTTGCGACCCGGATTCAAATGGTGCGACACAAACATTGGTGTGGCGTTTATTTGAGAGAAATCGTTTGGAGCCTTGGAATCGGGGCTTGATTTCTAAAGATTATAAATAGGCATAGGTTTGGTAAAGTAGCTAGTTTTTCTAAAACCCATTATGCGGGGGAGAAGACTCCTTTGTATATTTTAGAATATATTTTTTTCTTTTCTTTCTTTTCTTTCATTTCTTTAGATCTGAACCAGCGATCTGTTAGAATGTCGAAGTTGGATTAATATTTCAATTTCTTTACAATTTACTACTTGAGTTTAAATGAAATCTAGACTAATTCTGGAATTCGTTTCTTCCCAGTTTATTGCAACTGCAGTGGGTGTAACTGATCAATGCTCCATTGTCTATTGTAATGCAGTTTTGAGAAGTGCAACTTCCACTTGTTTGAATTTATTGTTAGTTACAGTCTTTTCTGCATAAATTAGAAGAAAGTATCTGGAATATGGGGGAGATTTTTTTGATTGATGTGTTCTTCATGTAATTGTTCCCAATAGTAGTTTCGAATACCCTTCGAGTTGTATCTATACGATTTCCGAGGGAGGCCGCACGGTGACACGGATGTAGGTCGCGGAGGTAGGAAGATTCGATTTGTGGTTATGTTGGACCATTGTTGTTGGGAAACTAATGAATACGAGCTATGGGTGATTCGCTCATAGTTAGTGTTGAGGGGATCGTTGTCAATTTAAATAATCGAGAATTGGCAATACATTGGAAAAATCATAATCTGTGTTAGCTAAGATCTAATCAAGGGAAGGAAATATTCACTAAGATTTCAAAGGATGAGTCATCATCGAGGTTGTAGGAATCTTTGTTAACCGACTTGGGAATCATTCTTGATCTTAAAAAATGGGTATGCGAGTGAGAAATAAAAATACCGGATCTTATGAAGGTGCTGCAAAATACAAGTAATTTGGTTAGACCACGTCTTGAAAGAAGCAAGGGATTTTAATTGGTGAAATAAGAGGAGAAATCCAAACTGCATTATTAGGCATCTTTGACAAATCCCTACCAAATTTAGGATAGAGTTTTAAAATGGGATACAATCACGAGATATTAATTTGTTTTAGCGATATTTTCTTGTTAGTGTTCATTTTACGAGAGAATTGATTCGAGTCCAAACTCATTTATAGTTAATATAATTTCATGAGCTTATTTTTAATATCCTAGGCTGTAGATGTTCTCTTTAGGACAATTATCCTTTAATTTCTAGTTGATAAAATTTATCATTGAGATCTAGATAGTATGGATCTTGAGTAGTTTGGGTAGTTGGATTGAGAATCAAAGTCGATTTACGTAGAATATATACAGACTTACACCAATTTTTACTACTTGAATGATCTGTGCACTTGCAGTGTCATAGATTAAACCCATTATTAATTCCAGTCAAGAGACTTGAATTCAACACCAACAATCCCAAATAGATCAATTAGCTACCTTTGTTAGTGAAATGCGTCAGCACATGCACATCCCAAGATCAAGCTCTAGAAGTTCATTTCCTTCACATGATGCACCACTTATGGATTCGTAGTCACACTTTATGAATACCATATCTCTTTGGTTTGTTTTTTGGGATATTGCCTATTGTTTTGTTTTTTTTGGAGACATTGTCTCTTCTTGACATGTACATATGGTACTTTGCATTGTTGCAATGTTTTTTTGAATGTTATCATATTTTGTATGTGCTATTCTCCTTCATATGATATACCTCATGGATTCCAACTCGCACTTTAGAGATACCGTAGCACTTGGTTTTGCTTTTTGGGACATTATCGCTTCTTGACATGTATATATAATACTTTACATTTGTGCAATTTTTTTTTGATGCTATCATATTTTTCATGTGTAAGTTTTAATTCTTATTTTTTTTTTAGTATAGTTATCTTATTTTATAAATGTAGATATAACTCTTTAGTATTTATTTATGTTATCATATTTTGTACAAGAGATATTTGCAACTTTTCTTTTAGTTTTGGACCTTATCATATTTCATAAATATGGATATTGCTTTTTACAATGTTTTTTTTAAATGCAAATATTGAAAATTTTTACTTTTCTATTCGATGGAATATTATAGATTATGTGTAAACCTATATACTATGTGCAAATATAGTATATAATTTAATTTTAATTTTAATTCTTGAAAAAAAAATATTTAATATGTGAAGATTTTATGGTAAAATTATATATATGATATATATATATATATATATATATATATAACTTATATTACTCTCATTTATTTACTATAGTTAAAAGAGAATTTAACTTATGACAGGGAATAAAATTTTTATTTCAAAAGTTCATTTTAGCTTGCAAAGTTATAATTTTCATTGTTGTATATCACTAATTTAGCAACAATTTAATTCATCATTGAGGATTTTTTGCCACAAAATTTCAAATATTTAACAACAAATCTTTTTGTCAAAAAATATTATTGGAGACAATTGACAAGTTTTGTCTCAATAAGTTATTACAAACAAAACATTTTATTTGTTGCAAAACCTTTTCGCAACGAGGATAAGGCAACGTCCTTTAAACAAAAATACATACTTTTTTGTAACAAAATTAATCTTTTGACAACAAAATAATTTTGTCGCAAATTGTTAAATTTCTTGTAGTGCCAACATCTTGGCTAATTAATAAAATGTGGAAAACCTTGGTACATACCTGCAAGCTCTTACATTCACATAAATTTTGCCCACTGTGAGCTGTAATGGCTTAATTTCTGCGTTGGTCAGAGTTGTGTTGTCAGTACTTATTCATGAATACATTTATTCTCCTTCAATGCGTTTCCATCTCCTCCGTTTAAACCCCCCATCTACCCGCTTTCCCTTCCCTATTAATACAACCATGCCTTTACAAACCGTTTTTTGTCTTTTCACTTACATCAACCAATAATATTCTCTTTTCTCTTTTCAACCAGTATACATAAGAGCAACTCCAGCAGTGGAGCAAAACAGGGAGCAAAAGCTAAAAATAGATGCTTTTGGAAAAAAACCAGCTCCAGCAGTGGAGCAAAACCGGGAGCAAAATTATGGCTGATGAACAGTGATCAGCTAAATGTGGGCAAATATAGCTGATCACTGTTCATCAGCAAAACGGTGGAAAAATCATTCCTACCCTCAAGATTATAGCCGTTGGAAGCAAAAAAGCACACCCGTGAACCAAAAAACTGAACCAAAAAAGCAAACTGGCATTCTCCATTTGGTCGGTTTTTCTGAAGAACCAAACAATGCAAAATACCGATGAGGAAGAGCAGAAAATGAAGAATACCGATATGTGTCTCTCGATCAAACGTTTCTCGAAGAGAAGCCCAGATTTCTTCGAAACGACCGGCTCTTCCAGCACTTCGTCGGAAACTGTAAAGATAAACAGAAAACAAGAAAATCACAGATCGATAAATGACGTCCACACACACAACATTTGAAGTATACATAGAAATAACGAGAGAGAAGAGAGTTACTGGAGCAGTTCATAGTGGCTGAGAAAGCTAGGGTTTCTCCGAAGCTCTGCGGAAGGGAGGGAGTGTGGGCAAGGAAAAAGAAACAAACCTTCGTGAATTTTGGATTTTAGAAACTGGTCCGGATGCTTTTTTGTAAATAAACTCATTCTTCAGGGTTAACCAAATGGGATGAAAGACTAGGCCCATTACCGCCCAATTTGATTGGGCGCAAAGCCTCAACTAAAAAATTATTAATTAAATATTTATATTTATATTTGTGATTTAATTAAATATTTATGGCCGTTTTATTTTAATTGAATATTTATTTTTATTTTAAATTTTAATTAAATATTTATTTATATTTTAAATCGAGGAATTTATAGTGTATTGAGTGATATAAATGAATGAAAGTGCAATGATGTAATTATTAAAGGAATAAAAGGAATTAAAAGCTGGAATAGATTTAAGATAGATGAAGCTTTAGATCTTCCATTGCGGAATCTTCTTGCTTTGGAATCTTTGCAAGAGCGTGCTATCTCCACAATCCCCTTTTTCTCTTTACCTTTAAAAGACTTATTTATTTATTTGGCCTTTTAATTCAAGATCTTGTTTCAATCTACCTATTTGGATTTTTTTTTCTTCAAAAGTCCAATCTTTATACAAATTTCAAAATTTTCTTTTTTTCTTTTTCTATTTTTTTTAATTATTAGATATTTCATATTTCCATTTTAGATCAAACTTACAATCATGACTCTCTAAATCTTTTGTTCTAAAACATAAATAAATAAAATCAGGATTTATTTTGAAATTTCGAAAAAGAAAATCGAACCATCTAAACTATTGAGAATCATTTTATGGAACTAATATATATATATATATATATATATATATATATATATATATATATATAATCTATTTAAATTCAAACTAAATCATGTTTCTTCAAGGTTCTATTCAAAATCAAGGAAAAATAAATAAATTGTCGGATTTAGAAAATAAATACATAAATTAACTAAATAAAGTCTTACATTTTGATCTATAACCTTTGTGCTAGATTCGGCGTCTTGGGGTTTCTGAAATTACTCTTTGAAATCGGCTTAACCCGAGAATACTAGATTTGTGGCTTAGGTTTCATGGTTTCGTGATCAAGAGAGGGAGGCTAGGTAGAGAACACAAAAAGTTTTATTAATAATAATTTTCTTTTTTATTTATACTTAGTCATACCTAAAGAGACCCCTAAGTATAAATAAAAGAAAATACCAATAATAACTAAACTTTTATTCCCATAACCCTCCTCTGCGATAAATGGCAAATGGAAGCATGTAATGTCAATCCCAGGGTTTGAAAGAAGTGTTGAATATTCAGAAAAGCTGGAACAGGGTTGAGTAATAGAAGATTGAGAATGTAAGACTTTTATATGGATAATCTATTTATTTAAATTTAAAATGTTATTATTTGCATGATTTAGTTTGAATTTAAATAGATTTTATATATATTTTTTAGTTCCATAAAATGATTCTCAATAGTTTAGATGGTTTGATTTTCTTTTTCGAAATTTCAAAATAAATCATAATTTTATTTATTTAGGTTTTAGAACAAAAGATTTAGAGAGTCATGACTGTAAGTTTGATCTAAAATGGAAATATGAAATATCTAAGGATTAAAAAAAATAGAAAAAAAAGAAGAATTTTGAAATTGTAATATAAAAGATTGACCTTTTGAAGAAAAAAAATCCAAAATAAATTAAAGTTAAAAAAAGATCTTAATTTAAAAGGTAGAAGAATAAATTTAAAAAAAAATCTTTAAAGGTAAAGCCATGATTTGATAAAAAAGAAAAAAAAGAAAGAGAGAATTGTGGAGATGGTAAAACTACTCTATGTATATTGGCTTTTTAAAATGAATAATAAGTAGGATGAAGTGTGGGTGGTATGACAAGTGGGTTGAAAAGTGAAAAGAGAATATATCATAATTTGGTTTGATGTAAAGAGGAAAAGACAAAAAACGGTTTTTGTAAGGGCATGGATTTGTGATAATAGGGAAGGGAAAGTGGGTAGATGGGGAGGTTTAAACGGAGGAGATGAAACGCATTGAAGGAAGTAAATGTAATTCCTTGAATAAATTACAGCGGCTTTAGCTCTGACCTACGCAGAAATTAAGCCATTACAGCTCCACATTGGGCAAATTTATGAATGCTAGGCTTTTGGTATGTACCATAAGCAGGTTTTCTGTTTTGTCAATTATTGAAGATGTTGGTTAGTGGGGTTTAGAGTTAAAGCTGAAAGATATGGTGAGCAGAAGATAGTAGATTATTTTTGTTGAAACTGATATATACCTGGATACTCCAGTCATTAAATCAAATTTTTCCTCTGCTTGAAACCCTATATTGTATCTTTTAAACTCTTTTACAGCTTTAATCACTTTCTTCAGTCTTTACATTCAGTCTTGCATCAGGGATCTGTTGGTTAAAAGATTCTTTACACGATAACATTACGGAGGGAGTCTTTGAGTGTGTAAATCCAAAATTAAGCTTATAATCAATTAATTCTTAGTGAATGATTCAATATATGTGAATGTGGTACGCATAGTAGGTATGGTGCACCCAACTACAATAACAATTTCTTGATCTCTCCTCCTCCAGTAGGTATTGTCATCAACTGGACGAGGTTCGAGACGACTCCTCTCTACGGATTTGGGACATCTCTCAAATGATCGGATGAAATCGTCACCATAACAAATGACAGCTCAGCATTAAATTTATAAATTTAGCTAATGAAATAATTAACTATTAATATAATAAAACATTAAATTTTAATTAAGATCACTAACATTCAAAGCTTTGGCTTTATATTATGAATGAGCCATCACTCCTTTTAGTATGATTGCGAATAAACGACTACATGTATGTGAAGCCTTTTCGTTTTTGTTCGCAGCAGGTTAAAAACAAAAAATGTATATAATATGATCTTTAATTAAAATATTATTGTAACAAATTTTCTTGCTCATTAAAAACCTAACCATGCGTTTAGCATGTGAAGAATGTGTGATAGATCCTCGGTATGAGTGAGGTTCACGGCTTGGAGTTGCGCTTGATGCGTCGCTCTTACTGTATGCTCGGGCTTATTGAATTCATCATTCCATACCTTCAAATATAAATCATAAACATAAGGCCCGACCACATTTCGCATTCTTAATGGTCAAATGGCTAGCATGTCTAATAATTGCTGTTTATCTAAAAGAATCTTGACTATGCCACTTATTTTTGATCACCGAAAATATTTCTATAAATTTGCAAAAAAAAAAAACAAATAGTTAGTACAAACTCATTTTATATTTTAAAAATTAAATATATTTGAAGAAATATTGAAAATCCTCGAAATACAAATCTTTAGTGTTAGAGAATGTTAACTAAAGTATACTAATACATTTTGTAGTCATTAACAAAGAAAGTCTTAGTGATCGTCGAAAAGTGAGCATTTTTCGTGAGGCAACAGCGCATGATGAAAATTACTTTCTTGTTAGTTTCAGTATTGAAAAGAGAGTTAATACTCAGTGTTTGTGGACAAGTGTAACATGATATAATTATAAATATAAGATATGCATTGGACACCCAATATTAAAAATGGGAAGAGAAAATAATGGGGAATGATATGATTATAAAATAAAGGAAATGTAACATGATATAATTATAAATATAACATATGCATTGGACACTGAACCTATTTGAGTGGGTGACTAAGAATCTATTCCTATATATAAAAGAGAGATTGCGTTTGGGATGCGGGTCTCTTACTTTCACTTTTTTTTCCCTGTTATGCCCATCGATTATTTAGGTATTTACAATTACACACCTATCCCACAGCACTGTGGCTATGGGCCTATGGCTGACTCCCCTTCCTTCATAACATGTATTAGTTCTCCGGTTTTGTGTTTCTATACACTCATCCTTTTCCTTTGACCAACAATTGTTGTCCCTTCAATTATGAGACAATTCACATTACCAGGGACAAAACATAACGCTCATGTATCTGAAGCTGTTTTATGGACATAATGTTTTAGCTTTGTTTCTTCTATGATTAGTGATTTGATGATAATGGGATGTTTTTCAGGCTCCCTCAAGCAGTTCAAGAAGGACCAGTGGATAATGGAGGCATTAAACTAGTCTAAACAAACAAGAAAAATTAAGTTAACTCTTACACTTGTTGATTACCAGCTGGAGTATTCCCAGTGTGTTGTTTGACCTCAGTTAATTAAACTGTTATCAGTTGATATCTTTCTTTCAAACTCAGTTGTTTGGATGTTAATAGACCTACAGTTGTTAGGATATTAATGTATAACAATGTTAACTCTGTTGTGCTTCTGTACATTCTGGAAGAAGATTAGTTGGGTGAGAAACTGGTGAAGATTTGTTTTTTGGGGACTGTCTGAGCCAGATAAGCTTTGGTATTCAAAAGAACATTTCTCTTTTTAAGTTTGCTAAACATTATTGAGGTACACATAAGATTACAGAATGAAGTGAAATGTTTGAAACTTATTGGAAGAAGTGGTTTTTAACAAAAATAAGAGAAAACAGTCGTTAATAGTGAAGAAGCTAATGATATAAATCATGGGATGCTGACAGGAGGAGGTTGAAGGATGGAGACAGTTATCAGAGCTGGCTAAGTTATTTTAGTCTGAACTTCTCTTTTTAAAGAAATTCAGCGGGACAGTGAGTCAGAAGTCTCAGCTATTGATTATATTTTGTTTTGTTTTGTTTAGAATTTTAATTTTTTATGTTTGCTTTATTTTCTGTGTTAAAATTAATGTTTCATAAAATAAGATATTATGGATCTTCTCAGATTATTGTCAAGAAACATATAAATAATAATTAATTGTTTTATAATCAGTATAAAAATAGTAATACGAAAAAAATTTTAAATATATTAGGTGGATATTGTATGTTTGGATATATAGTTTATTAAGCATTGAGTTAAGTTTATGAGAATATCAAGACTAATCGACAGATTAACCAATCATTGTTATCATTAAAAGTAGAAGAAAGAATTGTTTATTATGAGTCCAAATGACATTGATTGATGAGTTCATGGGCGGGATTAACAGCGTGTTATTGTTCTCAAGATCTAGATCATTTTCTAGTTTATGGGCCTTGTGCAATTCTTATTTTATTATGTTTTAATTTTATTTCTAATTCTCAGTTTTCTTATGGGTAAACATTCATGAACAAATGTTGGTTTGGAAAGAATATAAACAGCTGTAAAGCAGTTAAATTAGTCTGACATTAATATCAATTAAGGGCAGGACAGAAGGCATAAAATAAATGTATTTGAATTGTGTATAACTCACATTATTTCAATGTTATCAAACCATGAAGCATTATGAACTATATTAAATCTTATTAAACGTAAGAATAAAAGAATATTATTGACGATCAAATAAAAGCGACGAAACTACTATTTTCAATGAGTGATTCATCTAAGGAGTCAGATCCCAACAACATATCTAATGTGATTATATTTGTTGTAGTTAACTAACTGAATTGTTTAGTCTACAGAGCTCAATTGGATCTCTCTCTCTCTCTATTTTTGGTGAATTTTTAATAAGTTAGTTAAAGTTGGTCAAGTAAGTGAATCTCTTTCTTTTTTTCTTTTCATGGATTACATGTGTTCAGATTAAATTCATGATGACTTTAGATAAGACTCGAATCTCTATCTCTTTTCTTTTTTTCTTTTTTTGTATGGATCATGAATTAGAGATCAGACAACAGCTTGATCAGCTGGATCTAATATTAAAGATAAAGAAAAATACACTCATTGAAATTCTGTTTTTTGGGCTTTTTTTATCTTCTTTTCTCTTACTATGAACAATTGACGGTTCTACAGCAACGAGAATTATAACCGTAATAATAATAATAACGATTAAGCCACTCCAGTCACGATCCAGGCATTAGTGTTGTTGACTAAATAAACAGTCAGCTCAGGTCTGTGGGATCAGGCTGTTAATGTTTGTTTGACTGAACCAAAGACTATTAATTACAACTCAGTCATCGATCATGATCCAGCTCAAATGATGTTGTTTTCAATGCTGGTTTTGTTTTAAACACATTCATTGCCCATTCACATTGTACTCTCTGTCACTTTGATCAGATTACAGCAAGACTCTTGAGCATGTCTTCTCATCTTCATCAGATCTTTTTGCTGCCATTTCTGTCAACACTCTATAGCTTAATATCTGGTTCATTCAAATAGACATTCATCACTCAGTTCTCTGTTTGGTTTCAACATGACTCTTGCTACATCATTTCAACACCACTCTCTTGTGCTTTTTTCATATTTTTGTTTTTGTTTGTAATTTTAAAAGGAAAAAATGAAACTACCAAAATTATGTCATTATGGTTTGGCTATCTACCGCTTTATTCAGATTCATCAAACTAATAACATATCTCACTGTGGTCTCTCTCCAGTTTACTTTTCTCATCATTAACTTGTTCCCGGAGTGACTGAAAGAAGTTGGACTCTATCTTCTCTTTTGAACCTGGACATTTGTTAATCCATTCTATAGTTCAGTGTTCTAATCTTTCCTCTCTAATGGTTTCATTATCTTAGTTATCTTTTCAAGTCAATAACCCTAAACCTTTCTAATCATTATTCTCTTTTTATTAATTATCTTTTTTGGCTTGCTCTCACAAACATTACCAGAAAAAAACTCTGGACAACAGAAAATGAGTGACTTGTTATCTGGACATAGAGGTGGAGTGAACTCATGGAGTTGTCAGTTGGACATCATTGGTTATCAGATTCTTTTTAGTAACACTGTGGAGCTTCAGGGTGACTAGGCCCGCGAACATCAAAGAGCTGGGTTGTACAGCCATTGGAAGAGACGGACAGGAAAGGGATGAGGAAATCTACCAAGATGTCAGAAGAAACTAGGCTGACAAGTACTGAAAACATCTCCCGGGAAGTGGAGAATTTCATTGAAGATGAAAAGAAAGCAAAGAAGTGCTGCTTCTTCAAGGGGTTGTGTCCTAATTTGATCTCACGATATCAGCTCAGCAGGCACGCAAAGAAAAAGGCCCTTGATGTCAAGAAAAGCCTAGAAGGAGGCGACTTTCCAACAATTTCTTATCGACGCCCTCTGCCAGGTGCTGGATCTGCGGCTCCCCAAGGTTACGAAGCTTTTGAATCAAGAAACCAGGCATTGGAAAAAATCATGGAGTGGTTACGATGTGATGATGTGAAGAAGATTGGGGTATGTGGGATGGGCGGTGTGGGCAAAACCACGCTGGTCAAGCAAGTGGCTAACCAGGCTAACCAAGAAAAGTTGTTCTCCACAGAAATCTATATTGATGTATCCTGGACTCGAGACTCTGAAAAATATGATGGAACTGCTAAGATTCAACAACAAATTGCGGAAATGTTAGGCTTCCAATTTCAGGGGAAGGATGAAGCCACAAGAGCAGTTGAACTGGAGCAGAGACTGCGGCCGAAAGACAAGGAAGTGGAGCAGAAAGACAAGGAAGTAGAGCACCATTTTCTGGAGAAGGATGAAGCCACAAGAGCAGTTGAACTGAAGCAGAGACTGCGGCCGAAAGACAAGGAAGTGGAGCAGAAAGACAAGGAAGTAGAGCAGAAAGACAAGGAAGTAGAGGAAGCAAAGTCGAAAGACAAGGAAGTAGAGGAAGCAGAGTCGAAAGACAAGGAAGTAGAGAAAGAGAAGGAACTGAAGAAAATTAAGATCCTTATTATCTTGGATGACATCTGGAAGGAAATTAATTTGGAGAAAGTTGGAATTCCTTTCAATGATCAGACAAAATGCAAAGTAGTGTTGGCTTCTAGAAATGAAGACCTATTGCGCAAAGGAATGGACGCGAAAAAATGTTTTCGAATTCAACATTTGCAAGAAAAAGAAGCTTGGCGTTTATTCAAGAAGACAGCGGGTGACTATGTGGAGGGGGATGAACTGCAACCCATAGCGTTTAAGGTGGTTCAGGAATGTGGGGGTCTACCAATTGCAATTGTAACAATTGCAAAGGCATTCTGAAGATGAGAATTAATGGCTGTATGGAAGAATGCCTTGCACGAATTGGGAGACTTCTACACCAGCCAGCATCTGGGAGTAGAGGAAAAGGTATATGTTTGGGTGGGCTACAGAAGCATTTGAAAATGAAGTGAGAGTCAAGTCTTTGTTCTGCCTCTACAGTTGTTAAGGCTGAGTATTTCAATGGACCACTTGTTAAGGTATGCTATGGGTTTGGACTCGTTTAACCACATCAAGTCATTGGAGCTAGCAAGAAATAAACTAGTCATTAGTGAGACCTCAAATCCTCAAGCTTATTACTGTCACATGATGGATACTCTTTTGAAGGAAGCCTCAGGTTAGCACTACGGATGATGATAACAAGAATGTCATGATGCATGATATTGTTCGTGATGTTGCTAGAAATATTGCATCCAAGGATCCTCAACGATTTGCAGTTCAAGAAGATGTTCTATTGGAAGACTGGTCAGAGACTGATGAATGCAAAAGGTGTACTTTCATGTCTTCGAAATTACGCAGTTCGGCCACATAGGCTGCCTCAAGTTAGTATGTCCCAAACTTCAATTTTTCCTACTGCATAACAACAACCCTTTATTGAATATCCCAAACACTATTTTTGAAGGGATGAACCAAATCAAAGTTTTAGACTTGTCTGGAATGGCTTTCACAACACTACCTTCATCGCTTCAATCCCTTACAAATCTTCGAACATTATGTCTAGACAGGACTTATAAATTGAGAGACATAGTTGTCATTGGAGAGCTAAAGCAACTACAAGTTCTTAGCATGGCTGGTTCCAATATTCAACAACTACCTAGAGAATTGTGTTTAGACTAACCAATCTAAGGCTACTGAATTTGAATGATTGCAATAAGGCACTTCAAGAAATTCCACCAAATATCTTATCTGGCCTATCCAGATTAGAATGCCTACGCATGATATCTAGCTTTACTCAATGGGTAGCTGAAGGAGTTAGCGGCGGAGAAAGCAATGCTTCTTTATCTGAGTTGAATCATTTGCGTTATTTGACCATGATAGAGGTAGAAATACCATATGAGGCGTTGGTACCAAAAGAAGACAAGTTCTTTGAGAACTTAACAAATTTTGCAATATTTATAGGCAGAATTCAATGGTTGGAAAAAAAATATGAAAGATCAAAAACATTAAGACTCAATAGTGTTGATGGAAGCTTACTTTTGAGGGATGGAATTGGCAAGTTGTTGAAGAAAACTGAAGAACTACAGTTAAGGGAATTGGAAGTATGTCGTGGCCCAATTCTAAGGTCTTTGGATAGCTTAAAATTTTTGAAAGTGAGGGAATGTCATGAATTGAAGATTCTCTTCTTAGTTTCCATGGCTAGAGGTCTTCCTCAGCTTGAAGAAATGATAATAGAAAGCTGCTATGACATGCAACAAATAATGGCATATGAAAGGGAGATAGAAATAATGGAAGATGATCATGTGGGGATCAACTTGCAACTATTCCCTAAATTACTATCCCTGAAACTTCATTGTCTACCAGAGCTCATGGACTTTGGCTCCTTCAGCTCTGAGTTGGAGACAACATCCCGAGGAATGTATTCCCAAGGCAATCTTCGTATCGATATGCCACTTTTTAGTACTCAGGTATGTTCAGTTTTGCTTTCTCTTGCACCCACTTTACCTTCGCAATCAGTCTAAGCTATTCTTAGTTCTTGGACAAATAAAAAATATGAAAATTTTGTTATTAAATAGCTGATTTTATTTAAGAAATTGTGGTAGTCAATAAAATTTTCTATTAATTAATTTTTAATATTTTTGCAATTTTCTCAGATTTTCACATGATTCTTTTTAATCCTTTAAATCGTTTGCATTTTGGAAACCATAAGTATAACGATTATGTGAATATTTTGAATTGATGAGTCATATTCATGGAAGAGAATATGTTTATATTAATCACAACTTTTGAATTAATGATGTCATGTATTTTATTATAGGTACTATTCTCTAATTTGGGGATATTGCAACTTTACTATCTTCCTAAATTGAGAGAGATATGGCATCATCAACTTCCGCTTCATTCCTTCTCAATTTACTAACTCTCGAGGAGTGGAATATTGATCAGTGTCTCTTCGATATACATAAGTATCGTTTAATGCGGAGAACTAAAAAGAATTTGAAAGAAATAGTAGTGGAGAACTGTGAAGTCGTCGAACATGTATTTGATCTTCAAGGACATGATACAAACGTTGAGATCCTCCCAAAATTAGAAACCTTGAAGTTAAAAAACCTAGTTGGGTTGAAGGGTATATGCAACAATGGGAAGAATGATAGCACGAAGAACTTTTCTCTTCTTTGCGCCTGAGTTTGACAACCTTAAATGTTTATCCATCGATAATTGTGGGAAGGAAGACAAAGATCAGGAAAATGTTAATATTCCTGTTGAAGATGGAGTGCTCTTCGGTGGAAAGGTTTGTTTTCTTTTAATGTTTCCTTATACTATTTTTGGGAAATATTAACAAAAACATTCCATACAAATTCAAAATGTTATTTAAATCTCATATCTATAATTAAATATAAAAATACTAAATTAATTTAAGAATTTTATCTTAGATAATAAAATTGGTTATAACAACAATTATAAATGAACTGAAAAATAAATCTAAATTAAAATTTTAATCTTAAAATTAAAAACAATAAGTACTAACACAAATATTATAAGTGCATTTTTTTACCTTCTCCCAAAAATATTAAGACTGTTTTTAAATAAAATGATTTGAATTTTTTATATATTTTTATTAAATCTCATAATCGTTAGTATGCTTAATTTAACATTTTTATATAACTTTGTTATACAAAAGATTTACAAGAAATTTCTCAGATTTTCACATGATTCTTTTTAATCCTTTAAATCGTTTGCATTTTGGAAACCATAAGTATAACGATTATGTGAATATTTTGAATTGATGAGTCATATTCATGGAAGAGAATATGTTTATATTAATCACAACTTTTGAATTAATGATGTCATGTATTATATTATAGGTACTATTCTCTAATTTGGGGATATTGCAACTTTACAATCTTCCTAAATTGAGAGAGATATGGCATCATCAACTTCCACTTCATTCCTTCTCCAATTTACTAACTCTCAACGTGGAAGATTGTCCATATCTACTCAATCTTATCCCATGTCATTTAATGCAGAGCTTAAAGAATTTGAAAGAGATAGTAGTGAAGAACTGTGAAGTCATCGAACATGTATTTGATCTTCAAGGACATGATACAAACGTTGAGATCCTCCCAAAATTAGAAACCTTGAAGTTAAAAAACCTAGTTGGGTTGAAGGGTATATGCAACAATGGGAAGAATGATAGCACCAAAGGCTTTTTCTCTTCTTTCTTGCCTGTGAGTTTTGACAACCTTAAATGTTTATCCATCGATAATTGTGGGAAGGAAGACGAATCGGGGAAAATGTTAATATTCTGTTGAGAAGATGGAAGTCTTCTTGGTGAAGGTTTATTTCTTTTAATGTTTCCTTATACTATTTTTAGGAAATATTAACAAAAATATTCCATACAAATTCAAAATGTTATTTAAATCTCATATCTATAATTAAATATAAAAATACTAAATTAATTTAAAATTTTATCTTAGATAATAAAAATTGGTTATAATACTTAAATTATAAATGAATGAAAAATAGAAATCTAAATTAAAATTACAATCTTAAAATTAAAAACAATAAGTACTAACACAAATATTATAAGTGCATTTTTTTTACCTTCTCCCAAAATATTAAGAATATTTTTAAATAAAATTATTTGAATTTTTATATATTTTTATTTAAATCTGTATTAATTAGTATGCTTAATTTAACATTTTATATAACTTTGTTATACAAGATTTACAAAATTTTAATAACTAATTGTTGTTAAATTATTTATTTATATTTATCTTAGCTTGAGCTAAGATTTTTGGTTCCTTATTATGCCTGATTTTGAATTATCAGTTTTGTTTTTTTTTTTTTTTTTTTTTTTTTTTAACGAGCAATCTTGACTTTCAAGAGCTTTATTCAATATGACCTATGGCTCATCTCAATTTCAAAACATTACTGATCCTTAATTAAGTTTGTTATATCATGAGTACCCTTAGACTAAGAAACAAAATCATGAATTTATCACATAGTTCCAAATCTAACCTTGTAGGGACATTAAGGACATTATACAAAGATTTGTCTCTTCATAATATGGACACAATATTTTGGAGAAAAATAAACCAAAGTTATACATAAATTATTGAAATAATCCAAGTTGAATACGAGACTTTAGAAAGTTCTTATGTTTTAAAAGTTGTATAAAGGTATTGTAATAATATTTTGAAGGGAAAATAATGAAAATAAAATTTAAAAAATCCGATCCCAGAATTATTCAATTTTTAACAGGATAGATGAATTTACAAAATAAACTTGTTAAAATGCGTGTATGATTTAATATAAAATAATAGATGACGGCTTATGGGACATATCTATGGCAGAGGAAATAAGATGAGTGATCGTTTGTCAACTAAAGCCCTTGATCACCAATCATGAAATATGATTCCTTTTAATTTGATTTTTAGAAGTTTCTTGTAACCTCATATTTTTTAAGAATGACAAGAATGAAGATGTGAATATTTGAGAGAATGAATTATGTTTAAGGAACATTTTTATATTTATCATAAACTTATGATGTATGATGTTATGTATTACATTGTATCTTTGTTGTAGGTTTCATTGCCTAATTTGGAGGTATTAGAACTCAGTGATCTTTTCATGTTGAAGATGATATGGCATTCCTTTCGGCCCAGATTCTTTGAAGACAAGTTAGAGATCTTAAATGTGCATACTTGTCCACGCCTAGTCAATCTTATCCCATCCCATTTGATGCAAAGCTTCCAGAATTTGAAAGAGGTAGTTGTGCGTGATTGTAAAGTTCTAGAAAGCGTGTTTGATCATCGAGGATTTAATGGAGATAATAGAATTCTCCCCAATTAAATCTTACAGTTAAGGAATTCCTAGAATTGAGCTTTATTGTTTCTGACAAGGACGAGAATGACAACATAAGACATCTTTTATCTCCTTTCAAGTTTAAGGATTTTTGCCTCAAGGAATTCACGTATCATTAATTGTGGAAAGCCCTTAGATAGAAGGTTAGTTTCTAACTTTTTTGTTTTCCTTTTCCTGCCTGAAATATTTAGAGACATTTACTGTAAAAATATTTAGAAAAATTATAAGAAGAGTATAGTAATCTTTTATAAAATTTTATTAAATTAATATAAAACTCATTTTTAAGTAATAGAAGTTATGGGAGATATGTAAATTACAAATAAGTTGAAAAAAAATGAACATTTTAAAGTGAAATTTTAATTTTAAAAAGGATAAATGATAATTGAAATAATATGAAGAAAAAAAATGGTAGTTATTATTTTAATTTAGAAAGAAAAAAATTAGGTGCTCATTGAAATAAATATTGAAATAGTCTGTAAAGAGAATTAGTGAAAATTTAATTCAAACAATAATATTTTATTTAAACTTTAATAACATTAAGGAAATTTGGGTTAAGATTTTAGATGATTAAGTTAGTTAGCATTTTACTTTTGAAAATCAAAAAGATAAAATAAACTTTATTTCACACAATAAAACTGATTAAAACATTTTTTATTTCATATATATAAGGAAAGTAATTAATTTTGATTTTAAAGTAATCACAAGAGTTAATAATTTTATCATTTAGTTTCAAAAAAAATAAAAAATAAAAAAAAACTGGTGGGTCATAAATAAAATATAAAGGAGTTGAAAGCAAGAATAAAGGGTGGGAGAGTGGATTTTTTTGTAATTTTAAAATATATATATTAACGCTAATATGAAAAATAAAGAAATAAAAGAGCGAGAAGCATTATAAGTTTCATTCAAATTCAAATTCAAATTAAAATAAAGGTTAAGGTTGAATAGAAATCAATATGGCAATGACCAATAAATTCAAGTAGGAAATTTTAAATTTTGTATAAGACTTGAGAGGTAATGAATAATATTGACTCCATATTTTTATATTTCTTACAGTTTTAATTTACAATTAATTACGTCATGTGACCTTTTCTTATGCAGGTCTCATTATCTCATAATTTGGAGGTGTTGGTTTTAGAAAGTTTTTCCAAGTTAAAGGAAATAGATTTTGAAATCCCCCCAAGATTAAAATTCCTAACATTGAACAAACTCCCAAAGTTAAGCAGTATTATATGCAAGGAGGATGAGATTGTCGGTCAAAGATGTCTTTTGTCACCCTCCATGTTCAAGAATTTTCACAACCTCGAACAGCTCCGTATCAATGATTGTGGAATGATGGAATATTGGGTAGTGCTTTCTAATGAAAAGGTTAGTTTTTTTTTTCCATTTGATTTTTTTTTTTTTCCTATGCTACTTTCTTGAAATGAGAAGGAAACTTCTTACCATTCTTTTGGAATAATGATTAAATAACGTTTATTATCCTTATTTTAATATGTTTAACCATAAAAATCCAATTCTAGATATTATTTATTACATAAAAATTATTTCCATACATTTTTTAATTTAAACATCATTTTTTTACACTAAAAAGGTAATATTTTAAATAGATTATGGAATTTTTGTAATTTTGTATTAAATAATATCAATACATTAATTAATTATTGATAATATATATATATCACCAAGAAATATAGTGTATTTTTAGTATATGGAATGTGTGCTTGCCACCCTTCCTCAAATCTCCTTTTAATCTTTGATTTACCGGAGTCTCCCAAAATATTCATTCACAATTTTCCGATTCTTGGACATGTGGTAAAAGAGTATATTTTTCTTCTGAAAATAAAAAATTGAAAATTCAATGCCCTTGCTCGATCCATTATATTATAAAATAAAAGAATCAAGATAGTAATTATATAATTATTATAACCCAAGTTGTTTGATTTTTTGGAAAATTGTTTAGAATGAATACTACTTTTTTCTTTACCGTACCAAGGTTATTTTATAATATAACGCAAGTAAGCAAGTCATTGTTTTTTTAATATTAAGCGTGAAGTTTGAAAATAGCATTAAAAACCTTTGAACTTTGATTTTTAATTTTTTTTTTTATCCCAAATGGAAGCCAGTTGTTGAGATTCTATTTGCAATAAAAAAAATATAAGTTCAAGATTTTTTTTATGCTATTTTCCCTTATCTCTATCACAACTTGCACCCACAACTAATGCCAGATTTATGTGCTGTGCCTTTATACAGGTTTAAACCTTGATGGAGTAACTATGTGAAGTAAGGCTTTTGAATCAAAGGCTTCCACTTTGTTATCAAAGTGTGGATGTCTTAAGAGACGATAACATCAATTCCATTGGAGTAGTGGGGATTGGGGGCGTGGGCAAAACCACACTCGTCAAACAAGTTGCTCATCAAGCTATGCAAGAGAAGTTGTTCACCACGCAAGTCTACTTTGATTTATCCTGGACCCGAGACTCAGATAAACTTGGACAAAAAGTAATTTCACATATGCAAGAAAAACTAGCATGCATGTTTGGCTGGATATTAAAGCCCTGGTACTTGAATGAATCCAAAAGAGCAGTTGAACTTAAGCAAGGACTGAAGAAAGAGAAGGTCCTAATAATCTTAGATAACATTTGGAAGGAGATTGATTTGGAGGAAGTTGGAATTCCTTCTTGTAAAGATGATGGCGAGAAAGAATGCAAAATAGTGTTGAGTAGTAGAGATGGAGAGCTATTAAGTAAAGGCATGGGGGCACAAATATGTTTTCCAGTGGAGACTTTACCACCAAAAGAAGCTTGGGCTTTGTTCAAGAAGACAGCTTCAGGAGGTGATTTTGATAATTGGGTGGTGGAGGATATCAATAATCCAGAAGAGAGATCCTCCATAGCCATTCAAGTGGCTGAAGAATGTGAGGGTCTACCACTTGCAATCGTAACAATTGCGAAGGCATTAAAAGATGAGACCCAGTTGGCTATATGGAAGAATGCCTTGGAACAACTCAGGAATTGCGCAGCGGGTAAGAAGGTTTACTCATGTCTGGAATGGAGCTACACCCATCTGAAACTTGAAGACGTTAAGTCACTGTTGTTACTTTGTGGCATGCTGGGCGGTGGTGATATTCCATTGGATCTCTTGTTACAGTATTGTATGGGTTTGGATTGTTTTGACCGCATGAAGTCATTAGAGCATGCAAGAAATAAACTACTCACTTGGGTGGAAATCCTCAAACCCTCAGGCTTGTTACTTGACAGTCATGAATATAGGGAAAATTTTGATGAAGATTCAAGTTTGCTTTTCATGGATTCTAAAAACAAGTCTGTGCAGATGCACGATGTTGTTTCTGGTGTTGCCAGAAGAATTGCATCCATGGATCTTCATCGGCCATTTGTAGTCAGAGAAGATGTTGGATTGGAAGAATGGTCAGAGACTGACGAATCCAGTTCATGCAAGAACTTCTTTACACTGCAAACATTGAATTATCGCTTCTCAAAGGGTTAGTGTACAAACTTCCAATTTTTCGATTGCAAAATAGCAATAGCCTCTTGAATATCCATATCCCAATCACATTTTTCCAAGGGATGAAAAACCTCAAAGTTTTAGATTTGTCCGGAAGTGGTTTTTCAACACTACCTTCAGCACTTGATTCCCTTGAAAATCTTCGAACGTTGCGTCTATGTTGGTGCTGCAATTTGGTAGACATTGCTCTTATTGGAAAGTTAAAGAAACTTGAAGTTCTTAGCTTGGAGGGTTCTGCAATCCAACAACTGCCTGATGAAATGGTGCAATTGTCCAATCTAAGGCTGCTGGATTTGAACAACTGCAGGCAGCTTAAAGTAGTTCCACAGAAAGTCTTATCAAATTTGTCAAGATTAGAATGTTTATTCATGAGTTGTAGCTTTACCAAATGGGCGATGGAAGGTGATGAAAGCAATGCTTGTTTATCTGAGCTAAATCATTTGTCTTGTTTGACAACTTTATACATACAAATAGCAGATGCTGAGTTGCTACCAAAGGACATTCAATTTGAGAAGTTGACAAGATATGTGATACTTGTCGGTCATTTGCAGGGGTCGAAAACGGATGAAACATTGAGGAAATAAAGCAAAATCCAATGAAGCACATTTGAGAATGGAATTGGGTTGTTAGAAAGTAAAGAACCCAGGTTCTTAGAGTGAAGTGATACTAAATTTGTTCTTCTGCAATTTAGATAGGGAGAGTTTTCTTGAACTGAAGCATCTGCGAGTTAATGACAGTCCCGAGATTCAGTATATCATTGATTCAAAGGATCAACGATTTATGCAACTTGGTGCATTTCCTCTGTTAGAGTCATTGGTTCTTGAGGATATGGAAAACTTGGAAGAAGTATGGCATGGCCAAATTCCAACAGGATCTTTTGGTAGCTTAAAAACTCTAAATGTGTTTTCATGTTCTAAATTGAGATATCTCCTTTTGCTTTCCATGGCCGAAGGTCTTTCCCAGCTTGAAATTTTGAGTATTATAAGTTGCAAAACCATGCAACAAATAATAGCATATGAAAGGGAGTCAAAAGTAAAAGAAGATGAATATGCCATGACCAACTTGCAACTATTCCCAAACTTGCGAAAGTTGACACTCCGAAATCTACCACGGCTCATCAATTTTTTCAGTCATAAGGTACGTTAAACCTTATTTTTCTATATATATATATGCACACATTTTATATACACAAACACTTTATTGATCTTTAATGATAAATTTCTTAAATTATTTGAAAAATTAATATTAACTAGTGTAAAATAATAAATAATAAATAAATTCTTAACTCTTTTAGTTAGAATTGATTTTTAATAATATTTCTTAAAATAGTAAGAGTTAATCATTAAATGTTAATACTCTAAAAAAATATTGGAATATAAATAGAAGATAGAGGAGTTGAAAAAAGAATAAGAGTTATATAAAATTTGTTTTAGAAACATTAAATATTAATAGTAATGAGCATAAAATAAGAAAAAAAAACTACAAGTCTTATTTTACTTTAAATAAGAAAAGAAGTAGAGCTTAGTATGAGCACATTCATCTTTCAAGAGTGAGATATTAATATTGAAAATAAAAATTATATTGATTTAGAAAATAATTTATTGATATTTATGAAGCGTAAGAAACATAAATTTGGGCATGGAGTTTTTTCATTTTTAAATCTAATTAAAGTAAACATGTGAATAATCCACATTAATTAGTTATATTTTGGGAATATGTTTATATTTGTCATAACAATTGATAAGTCTTCGATGTATTTTATATACAAAGTTTATTCTCTAAATTAGAAGAATTGTGGAATTTCATAGGTACCAAGTTAAAAGAATATTATTAGTATCATCAAGGCCGCGTTTTTGAGTCCTCTGGATTCTGAATCTTACGTGTCAAAATTACTGGCTCAGCGTATAGGCCATTCATATACCCAATTTTCATTTTACTTACAGATTGAACATAAAAAGCCATGATCGTCATGAACTCCTAGAACATCATGCATTCACCATAGGGTGTTCAAAATGTATCGAGTAAGCATACCAGGGTTGGGGTTAAGGCACATCAATTCCTAGGATGAAATGGATTGAAGACATGAATGATAGCACCAAAGATATTTCCTCTTCTCTGGTACTCATGAAAATTCAAAACCTCTAATAGCAACATCTCAGCATTGTCGAATGGAAGACTTATAAAAGACGTGGTACTATATTTCATGACAAGGTTGGTCCTTCTATTTCTCATTATACTTTCTTTTTTTGTTGAAATTATTCACAGAAATATTCTCTTGAATTTTATTTTTTTTAATTATGAAAATATTATAATAGTGTTTAATAAATTGATTCAAATTTTAATTTAAATATATTTTATGTAAGGGATTAATCATTCCTTCAAATTTAGTCAAATCACCCTTACTTTGAAGATGATTATTAAAAGAATAGTAATATTTTGTATGTCTAGTGTTAATATCTGATAATATCTTGCAATCTTTTAAATCAGGCCCAGGTTGGAGCGTCTTTGGAATCGTGGCGGTCCACTGTATGGATGTCGGGCTCCTCTGCCAAAACAAAAGCAAAAGATCGGCGGGCTCTTGGTGCCTGCCCGATGCCTAAGTTAGATTCTTTCCACGGTGGAAGAAAGATCAAGCTTTGCTTAGGGAACGTGTTCTTTTTGTCACGTACTTTTCATAGATGGGGTGGCACGGTATTTATAATTGGAACGGCTCCTAATTGGATGGTGATCACGGACTCTCTCTTATTGGATAGAAGTTTTCTTCATATCGGCTATCAGTTAATAAGGGATAATTAAAGTAGTTGTGAGGTATTCTACTTCCCTTATTAGTGGAGATTCGATTCGAGTTGCCAGGATATGGGCTTTTAGGCTTTTTGTGTGCGGCCCTTGGGAGGATCAGATTGAGCTCCGTTTGAGCTACGCCGAGCGTAGGGCCGTTTCTTGGGCTGCTTATTAGTCTTCTTTTAATCTGCTTCTCGGACTTTGGGGTGGGCTTGCACGCCGCACTAAACCGATGGTTGCCCCCGGCCCTTGGTTCACGACGGCGTGGGCAGAAATTTGCATGTATCGTTTTCTTAGATGGGTGAGCTTCCCGCGTGGTTGCTCGAGTGGTTTGATTAAGGCTTTGTCGGCGCGTCAAATGTCTGTTAATGATGACTTTCGACTTTCGCTTATTTCCTCTAGTTCTTCAGTTTCTTTTGAGAGCATCCACCTCGTCGTTAGCATTGTGTTCCTCTAATATTGAAGCTTTTTCCTTCTCTACGAGTTCGGGCTTCTTTTTTCTTTAAACTTGTCTGATCATTGTTCAGGACTGCTTTTGGTGTTTTGTAATACCACCAGCAGGGTCGTCCCTTCGTTACATTTCCCTAGGATAAGTCACGTCTTACTCCTTCTTTGTCTTCTCGAGGAAGTCATGCAAGCGTTAGGCTAGCTTAGTTAGATTTTGTTATGTCCCTGCATCTTTGTTTTTTTTTTTTTTTTTTATGAACCGTGTATTCCTGAATTAAGATCTGGTTCCTACGCTGCGTATGGGGTGGCTCTCTGCGAGTCACAGTTCGGGGCCGGATAGAGTTGTTGAGTCTAAATCAAACTGACGTGGTTGTTCTTGAATGCCTAGGGAACCTCCTTCCCACTTAGGTAAAAAGCGAAAGGATAAAATTGGTGGTTAAATACCACTGTGAGATACGGATATCTAAAGTTGGTACGTGCAAAGCATACTGGCGGTGGGTCTAGCAGTTGAGCCTTTATTTAGGGAAGTCTTCGCAAGACAATACCATTTTATTTTGGTGTTCGAGGTTTGATCTCTGACGTATTGACCTGCTATAATAGATTCGAGTGCCCAGATGTTTTTTAGAGGGTGGCCTTTGAGAATAGCTCACATTTTCCCTCTGCATCCCTTTATAAAAGAGGTTTTGCAACATTCAACATACGCCCTTCTCGGCTTTCGTGACCACAGGGTGTTACGGGTTGTTTGTTAGTTGTCTTTAGGGATAAACTGTGTTCGATGCGACTCACCATCTAGACCTCTTTGGCGTGAAGGAATGGCGGGGGCTTTGCTTTGTTATCTGGCGTTCCAGTGCTCCGTGATCATCTTCTCTCGTCTTCCATGAAGCATTGGAAGGAGCGGCTACTTTTATTAGTGTGCATTTGTTGGGAGTATAATCCCAGCGACCCGGAGACCTGCTGGGCACTTATTTATGCAGACCACTCGAGTCTTACGTGACTTTGCTGTTTGTTTGATCAGTCGCCCATGATTAGGGCCATCCCCCAACTTTGCAGTGGTTGTGTTCTTCAGGTATTAAATCGATTTGCTTTGAAACGGCGTGACGAGATTGGCGAGTGTCTTGTGCTTGCTAGAGGCTGTCGAGTCGGACATTAAGTTATTCTGGGTTCAAGTGTTGACCTTCTACTCTAGAGCCCTTTACCTGCTCTGGTATGAAGTTCTCCCACGAGGGCCTCCTGTTGTCAAGCCACGCTAAGGGAGCTGGAGCTAGGTGGAAGAAATTAATCCAGAGCATAAATGTGAAGCCAAGATCTCCTCACGGACTCTTCAGAAGAGCCATTCGACTGAATTGCAAATACGAAGTTTGTGAGCGTCTTCTTGTCATCTCTTGCCCATGTCAAATCGGGGGCAAAGCATTACCATCTTAAGTGAGAGATGTGAAGCCCAGTGCGACCTCGCTCTTACCTGTTTGAGGCCCGAAGATTCCTCGGGGAGGGGCTGCTGAGGCCTCAGTTGGAGGTTATGCCTTCTCTCAGTTCCAGGTCTCCTCGGCGGAGTACTGGCCTCATGTGATCTGGGGGATCTTACAGGAGGAGCGCCTCGGGGCGATGGAGATGAGGTGTTCTTTTCCAATGCACAGGCTTAGCTGCTTTGGCTCGATCGTCAGATCTCTGAGGTTGATCTCAGAGATGGGATGCCATAATTAGAAGGAGGAGCTTGGCTCCTGTCATCAGGGAGTGCCTCAAAGTAGTTCCCAGTGTCTTTATTGCATGCACTTTATCTTGGTTATGAGGTTGTGCATTGACTCTATGTTTGTGTTGTGGTGGCTCTAAATCTAAGGAATTTGGTGAAAAGGGCCGGTCTGAGGCAGGGTCATGTCAAGGCCTCGAAATCTGAGCTAAAGTGGCTTCCTCTTACCTCTTTGAGCGGGCTGACTGCGAGCTCGAGATGCAAATATATTAGGAGGAATGTGAAGCTCAAGTGCGACACGGGGCGCCGCCGACGGTGAGCGCGAGTGAGGAGTAAAGAAGAGAGGCAGGGAGGCCAAGAGTTCAGGGGCGAGACCGGGAGGGGAGTCGGGGATGGGAACATGACCCGCGAGAATGGCGCGTGGGTAGTCGGGGAAGAGGCATGGTACACGCTGAGATGAGCTCGTAATAAAGCGGTGCTCTTAGGTAGGCCGCGAAGCTTCGAGGCTAAGGCTGCATTGAGCGGCAGTAGATGGTACCATGCGTTGCGGGGACCTTGAGGAGACGAGGAAGCTCTAGTCGTTCGGAGGGACGGAGAGATAAGAAGTTTGAAGGGACGAGGCTTGCACGCCGTGTATACGGATGGCTTGCTTTCGAGAAAGAGGATTTGCTGCTACCGAGGGCTCGGACCTTAATTTTGATATTTCCTGCGTAAGGCCAGAAGAGTCCTTTCTGGCGGTGCTCTGGAGAGCCCGGCCGCCCGGTTGAGGCCGCTCCCCTTCTTCACCCATACGCTCATAACCTCGTATCGCGTTGAGCCTCCTTGTACTAATTTGTGATTTTGCCAACCTTGGGCTTTGAACGGGATATATGTAATGTCGTTCTTGGCTTTGATACTTAATAGTCTGATTTTCTATCTCTTCGCTTTACCTGGTGTGTTCCTTGTGTTGCACCACCTTTGAGAGTTGACACAGTTCTGGAGTTCCTGAAGACCTTAGTTGGCGTTAAAGAGCTCCAGTAGGCTAATGTGCAGTGGCCAGCTCGTCAGCTATATGACCTTTTGACAGCGGTTGAGCTCTTGAAAGGTGAAACATTGTGGCTCAGTGAGCTAATGCACTGGGATTGAGCGCTGTGGCTCTATGACCTTTTGTTGGCGGGTTGGGCTCTTGAAAGTTTAGTTGTTGTGGCTCCACGTGGGCCTGTCTGCTGGGATGCAGTGCCCACATGGCTATATGACCTTTTGTTGAAGCGGAGTTGAGCTCTTGAAAATTTGAGATTGTTGGCCAAGCTCCATGGGCTAATCTGCTAAGCTAGGCGGCTCTACAGGCTACAAGGCCTTAGTTAAGCAGTTAAGCTCCTGGCCAGCTGCTTTGAGGCTCTGTGGGCTCTTGTGCTGAAAGGCTGACGCTCTGCCGGGCTGCAGAGCCTTAGTTAGGCCGAGTTGAGCTCTTGGCCCGGCCTGCCCGAGGCTCGGAAGTGGGCTAATGTGCTGAATTTGGCCCAGCTCACTAGGTTACAAGGCCTTAGTTGAGGCGGGTTGAGCTCTTGGCCCGAGGCTGGCCGAGGCTCAGGTGGGGCTAATGTGCTGAAGAGGCTGGGCCGGCTCTGGGATGAGGCCTTGGTTGAGCCGGGTTGGGCTCTTGGCCCCGGGCTGCGAGGCTCCAGTGGGCTATTATTTACTTTGGCTGAGGCTGGCTCTTGGGCTCTGAGGCCTTAGTTGACGATTGAGCTCTTGAAAATTGCGAAATTTGCCCCGAGGCTCAGTGGGCTAATGTGCCTTAGGTGAGGCCCGGATCTGAGCTCACAGAGGCCTTGGTTGAGGCGGTTTGAGCTCTTGAGGCGAGGCACATTGAGGCTCGAGTGGGCTAATGTGCTGGTGGGCGGCTCCTGGGCTACAAGGCCTTAGTTGAGCGGTTGAGCTCTTGAAAGGCGAGTGCCCCCGAGGGCCGTGGGCTAATGTACTTTTTGAGTTGAACTGTGCAGACTGTAGTAATTTCTGTATGCGAGGTATAGGATCATTTATAAGCCAGTGAGTCTTCTATTTGTTTCTTACCGGTACGGGAGGTATTTGCATACCTCTAGTTGATCCAGCTTCCATGGAATGGACGAGGTTAAACCGGCTATGATGGCCTCATCTTCGACCTCGTTATTGGGCTTGGAACTAAAATCTTCGCGCGTACTCGATATCTATTCATTGGAGATGTCGAAATTAAATGAGCACACGCTCCCTTGACGATGTGGCCCGTCTCTGGGCAGCCTCCTGACCTGGGAGGTGGTTGTCCCGGTTGAGTAGTTTGGCAAGCTCTCTTGAATTGAATTCAATGCGAGGATTTGCGAATCTGCATTTTATTCTTTGTTTTCGATTTGTATCGATGTCGGGCTACAGCTATCTCATAGCCCTTCATCAAATCTTCAGGAGATCTGGTTTGTGTAACACTTGCTTCATTGGATATTACGGTGAGATTTCGATGGGTATGAGGCTTGGAAGTAAGGCGGAGTTTTACTAGGCTGCGATTACGATGCGGGATTAATTTCTCCATCTTTAAATTGCACTTTCCTCTACCCCTCTCGGGAGGCTGGCTTAATAGTAGGCCCGGTTCTGCACTCATCTTTGTCTCGGCCGGGATGCATTTGGTTGAGAATCTGAAACGACGGTCTGAGTAAGGGAGCTCTCAGCAGAGGACTTACGAGAATGGGGAGAGCTCGGATTAGTTTTAACGATGTGAATGCTTCTTCCTGATGTCGTCCATTGGCTTTTGGGAGCACGGAAGAGTGACGCCATCGGCGGCCTTGGACGCAAGCGACAACCTGACTATCCTTCCAGTTAGGCGTTGGACTTCTTTTATGTTTGATGGCGGCGGCATGTCGAGAACAGCTTTTATTTTGTTTGGGTTTGCCTCTATTCCTCGGTTGTTGACTATAAAACCCAAGAATTTTCCGGTTGAGACTTTGAAAGCGCATTTGGGTAGTTGACTTCATATTGTGCACGAGGATCTGGGAATGCCTCGGCCGGATGCGCTATATGAACTCTGGTAGTAGTTGGTTTACTAACGTATCGATGCATATATACCTCATTGGATGTCCACTGTTGTTTTAAGAACATCATGTTCACCCGACCTCTAGTAGGTAGCTCTTGCGTTTTTAATTAAGGGGCATTACGGAATGGCAATGGAGTCCTTGCCAGGTGACAAATGAGGTCTTCTCTTACAGTGTCGGGATCCATGATCGATCGGTTGTGGCTGGGAGGAAAGCATCCAGAAGCTAAGGAGATACATGGCCAGCTGTGGCGTCTTGTAGGAGGTCGATCAGTGGGGAAGTTATCTTTTAGGCATGTTTCGGTTGACGTCGATGAAATCGATCTTAGTCGCCATTTGCCGTTCGCTTTTTTGACGAGTGCGGCGTTGTGTATTAGGGGTATTCCACTTCCCGATTACTGCTAGAGGAGCTTGTGACCTCCTCGTTAATCGCTTTACGTCTTTGCGGGGCGAAACTTCTTCTTTGCTTATAGGTTGAAGGATGGTGATGCTTGTCCCACGGCATGAGTGATTATTGGTCGATCCACTCAGTATCCTCCTATTTCCCATTAGAAAACATCCTTGTTACATTTTAAGAAGCGAGATAAAGAGGCTTATAAGGAGTCTTCGCTAGCTTGGAACCAAACGTGGCGAGGTGTTCGGGAGTGGTATTTCATTTGTATAAACCGGCTCTTCGAGGGCTCAGGCCAGAGTGCTCACCTACGTCTCGCATATCGAGTTAGATCCACGCGTATATGTTGTCGAGCGTTTTTGCTTCATTGATCTTGAGTAACATTCCACGGCCCTTTGGCCCAGTCTCCTCGAACCATTCTACTCTGGTTTGCGGTGGGGAAGTTGATCACCATGATAAAGCGGAAGGATAGCCTTTATGGGCGTTGAGAGAGAGATTACGTCGATAACACGTTATAAGGCGAGGGAGGCATCTGCATGAGGAAATCTTCTTGTACGTTGTTGCTGGCATGGGGGTCTCGAAGTGAGCACTAATTGACCCCAGGTAGCACTTTTTCCCGGAGAATCCTCACGGTGGGTGTTGGCCCAGTTCTGACCTCTCCGCCAGATGCCCGTCTTGTCGGGGCGATGCGAAGATGATGTCGGTAGAGGCTCCGGTGTCGTAGGGGACCGGGTGGGTTGTTTTGTTTTACTGGCTGCCCTTATCACCAAAGTCGCCATTAGGGTGGCAATCCTTCAGTGCGAATCGAGAGGATTTATGGTGGTGTCCGGTCGGGGAGTTTGGACACTACCCGCACCTTGAGACACATCGACTGATACTACGCAAATGAGCCTTCTGACGAAATTTAGACTCACAGCCTCCTGAATCCTCACGAGATTACATGGATTTCCCGAGGGTTGTTGGTGTTAGCTAGGGTTAGGTTGCAGGAGTGGTAGAGTAATTTCTGCGCTGATCCGACCTTCGGAGGTATGTAGTGGCGAAGATACCCCCGTCAAATCAAGTATTCTATTTCCTTCTTGAGTTGTATGCAATCGTTCGTTCGATGCCCGTGGTCCCTATGGAACTCACAGTATCTGGTGTTATCTCTTTTGGTTGGGTTCCACCTCATATGGGATGGCCATCTCAAAAAAATTTCATGTTGTACCTCCGCAGCGAGACCTGTGATCTTGTAGGTTGTATCGAGGGTGAATATCTTTGTTTGTCGTGGCTCATTTGAGGTGGTCCCGGGGCGAGTCTCGACACTCCTGCTCTTTGGGGATCGTTCTTTATCCCTTCTTGGGGATCTCTCTCGGTCTCCTTATCTCCTAGGGCTTCGCTCTTGTTGCTTGTCAATCCTACTTTTCTCCTTGTGGGTTGAAGAGCTTCCTCTCTTGGATATGAGGGCTTCTTCGTCGTTAATGTACTTCTCTGCTTTAGCGAGCACCTCAGCCATGCTTGCGTGAGGATTCTTTGAGATGGAAAACATTAGAAGTCTTTTGTTTGTACTCCCAGCCAATGATGAGATGCGGTGATGGCGAACTTCTCGTCTGGAACATCTACCTTTAATGACTCGGTGTTAAACCTCTAGACATAAGACCTCAGGCTTTCTTGTGGGTTATGCTTTATGGACAGCAAGTGATAACTCGGCTTCCTGTATGTCTTGGCTCCAATGAAATGGGAGACGAATCTACGATAGAGCTCTAGTAAGAGATTGGCGATGGTGGGAGCATGTTAAACCGAAGCCCGATGTTGGGCCCTTAAGCGTGATAAGCGAAGACTGCATCGTGCGGGGTCTTGATACGTGACTCCATCCCGGATTCTTATAAGTATTAAGATGGTGACGGGATGCCGGACCATCAGGCGGCTTTCTTTGCACATTGGCATCCACGAACTTTGCTAAAGAAATGTAGCACCTCATTTGTGAGCAGGGGACTCGGTTCTTTGCTGAGTGTCCATAGAGTCTGGGCTCGGCCCTTCCCGACTTCCTTCATGTGGGTGAGGCTCCTGTTTGGATTCGCCCCTTGAACCTCACCTTCCCACGATCGCTCCTGGCGTTCCTTCTTGATGAGGTTGGCTCATCGTTGAGTCATTCCACAGATGTTAGCCGTTGCTCTCCTCTTTGGGGGTTAAGTAAGGCTCGTGCCTCCTGGCTCGGCTGGATTCTGCTTCTATTTCTGCCTCTCGGGGAGGGTCGAGGTGTGGCTATTCTTCTTGAGGGGTGGTATTGTGGCCTTCTTGGGCCTGTCGCACTTCTGCGGGAGTTGCATCTGTCTGGTAAGTTGTTCCAATTCCCTTATCAAGCGTTGGTTGGTGAGACGGAGTGCCTCCATCTCGTTTGTGTTATCGTGTATAGTTTCCAGTGCGCCTACAGGAGGTCGGCTATCTACGTTGCCTTGCTAGTCTTGCATTCTTGAGGGGTTGGCGTGGCTCCTGCGTGTGTTCCGAGTTGATACCATTAGTTACTGAGAGATCAGCTTTATTTATAAAGGAACTGTCGTTCCCACAGTGACATGGCCCGATGATGCTTTCAAGCGGAGCGGGGTACGGAGCGTGTTAGAATCGCTAAGTAGGTCCCTTTGACTGGATGTCGAGCTCCTCTAACAAGAAAGCAGGATCGGCGAGGGCTCGCCCGTTGCCTCTCCGATGCCTAAGTTAGTTCTTTCTAGTGGAAGAAAAGATCAACTGCTTAGGGAACGTGTTCTTTTTGTGCATACCTTTCACCGATGGGGTGGCCTGGTATTATAGTGGGTGACTTTCCTAATTTGATGATGATACGGACTCTCTCTTATTGGATGGGGGATTTTCTTTCCTTATCGCTGTCAGATTAATAAGGGATAATTAGAAAGCAATTATTGGGAATTGTCTGCCATATTGGTGGAAATTCGGTCGATTTATAGGATATGGGCTTTTGGCGTTGCTCCGGCCTTAGGAGGGATGAATTGGGCTCCCATTTGCTAGGCTCGCCCCTTGAAATGAGAGTAATTTACTAGGTTTGCTTATTAGTCTTCTTTTAATCCTGCTTCTCGGACTTGGGGAGGTCGCTGCGCCTTTTACTTTTAAACAAATCAATATCTTTTTAAAATTAATTGAAAATTTAATTTTAAATAATATAAAAAATAAAGGAGTTGAGAAACAATTAAAATTAAAGAATTTTTAATTTTAAAAACATCAAATATTAGACGGATGGAAGTAGAATCTTTTAAATATTAGAAGGATGGAAGTAGAATCTTTTCTTCTTTTTTTGATCCGAAAGCAAGAATTTGTTTTTTCTTCATAATATATTCTACACGCAGTATTGCTAAGTTTAACTTATTTATATTGAAATGGTATCATTTCCTTTTATGCTTATCATTTTCATTTTTATTGGTTTAGTAGATTAGCTTTATATTTTCCTCTATTTATATTAACATGGCACTATTCGTCATTGTTCTTATCATTTTTAATTTTTTAGGTACATGGGATTTGCTTTATGTTTGGCTCCATTTGAGATGAAGTGCAATTTCAGCCTTTGTAAGAGATATTGTTAATGATATTGGAGACATTAGTGAAAGTATTATTGTATCACCATCTTCTTGCATTTCTTCGATGTTTTTAATATTTTATAAATTATGAAATACATTTGGTAGTGGAATCCTTGTATGTGTCAAATTTATAATATTATTTGAATTTTTCTGGGTTCATTTTTTAATCTGGATGAGAGAACAATTTTTTTTCTGTTTTGATTCATCCCAAACTTGTCAAGTGCTAGTAGGTGCTGGTTCTAATGAGTTGTTTGGTTGGTTCTAAGTTCTAACGAGTAAAACTAGTAAAGTAATATAGTTGTTGGTTCTTGTGATATAAGAGATCAATTGTGTAAGTCTTTCTTTATTACTTTTTCTTTTTCTTTTCTCTATTTCTCTCTTTTCTTTTTCCTTTTACACAAATTGGCTGAGATTGGTGGGTGCTGGACTATGACCTATAAAGTTAGAATCTTATTAGGTTAATAGAAATGGAGTTTCTGGTGAAAACAATAAACTCACGTCAATTCAGTACTAGTACAGTTATTTCAGTGTAAAGAGAAGTGACTGAAATTGCAAGACCGTGAAGCTCCCCTCCTTACTCCATCATATACCTCTCTCAGTAAATATAGGTTCAGTCATGTATCAAATAGTATGTTGGTTCTAATGATAATGGTGAAGGTTGGGTTTACTCAGTTCCTCTGTTTCTTTTTTTCATTTTTATTTTTTTTTATGTAATGCTTGAAAAATGATTTGGATGGTCGTAAATACACTCGTTTTGTCTTGGACATGCATGTACACGTTGAATAATTTATCTCTTGATGTATAGGAACCTGAGGAGATCCCAAGGGGTGAGGTAGAAGCTGACTCTGTGGTTGAGTCTACTAGTGTTTTCATTGATAAGAACAAAGCTGCCATGCATTTGAAGGAAGGTTTGAAAGTTTAAAAAGATTATGAATTATGTTAGATTTGGCATTTGGGTGGGTGATTTTGAGGTTGATGGTTGGATTTCATGTCCTAAATTATGAACAGGGTGGTGACAAGAAGGTCATCATCTCTGGTCCAAGCAATAATGCTCCCATGTTTGTTATGGGTGTTAATGAGAAGGAATTCCAAGTCAAACATTGACATTGTTTCTAATGCTAGCTGCACTACCGACTGTCTTGCTCCATTGGCAAAGCTAAGATTTTAGAAAATAGTTTAAGTCTTTGTAATTGAGCCATTGGCTGAATTATGATCTTTTGTTATGTCTGTTGAAATAAGTTGGGCAGGTCATCCATGACAAATTTAGAATTGTTGAAGGGCTTATGGCCACTGTCCGTGCCATCACTGGTTAATGGGGTGTTTTTATTTTCCTTTTTCTGTTTCTAATTGGTGAGGATTTTCTTGTTGATTTATGGTTCAATGTGATTCAGCCACACACAAGTCCGTTGATGGACAATCAATGAAGATTGGAGAGGTGGCAGAGATGCCTCCTTCAACATTATTCCCAGCAGCACTAGCCTCCTATGATGATATGATCAAAGCTGCCATCAAGTAAAAAAAAAATTTGTTAAACTTACCATGACAACATTTATATTCTTACTGTTAGGGTTGAAATTGTCAATATCTTTGTTTCAAATGTTCTATAAGAAGATAGCAATTTCAGATATCGAGTTTGACGAAGATTTGATGGAATATAGTTGAAGTCCATGGTAGGATCAAGAAGTAGTTCGGACTAAGGAATCTTGTGGTGCATGGAAGTGCCCAGGCGATGGAAGTCCGGACTAGACGAACGGTTGTGGGACGCACATGGTCCTAGCAGCTTAGAGACGAGGCTTAGGGAAGCCAATGTAGTGGGCTATAGGATCTATTTGGCAAGTGGATAGTGATCAAATCATAGGAGATCCGGACATTTAAGCCATCAAACCAGAATTAGAAACTTTTTAGGAATCTATTTTGAAGAGGATACTTAAGTAACATGTAAAACCTGAGAAAAATTCAATTTTTCTGAAAAAGGTAAAACAGTAATTTCGGTTGAAAATCGGAAATTCTCTAGATCTCACCGGATGGCCAAGCAATTTGCGTCGTTCAATTAGTCTCGTGAATCTAGTGACCTAGAAAGTTCGTCGAATTACGAGACAATCGGAATATTTTCACGATTTTACGTTTGTCATCGTCGATGACTTCAAGGGCGAGATTTTACGAAAATCTCAAAGTGAAGAAAAATGACTTAGGTTAAATTCATTTAAAATAATGTGGCCCGAAAGAAATAAATTATTTCGGGTAAACGAACCCGAATGAAACAGAAAGTACTCAGACCATGTATTCAAAATGATGATAATAATAATAATAATATTTGTAATAATATAATATTATAATAATAAAATGGAAAACGATTGGGAGATGAGGGCAAAATGCAGAGAGAGGGACGATCGGAGAGAAAAATGTTTATTTTTTTCTCTTTGCTTCTTTCTCGGATCTGAAAATCGGATCGTAGGTTTTTAATCGAGAATTTAAAAGAAGCGAAGTTGATGCAGCGATGAGGCTGCGGCGTGGAGCACGAATCTTGGAGTTTAGTCGAGGCTCCGGCGAGGGTAAGGAATTTTCACTACTTGTGTTATTTACCTTTAAAGGCTATTTAATGGTTTTGGAATTGGCTTAGAGTAAAGTGAGGCGTAGATTTTCAGTCCTCGAATTTTGGAGTGCAAGTTGTAGAATTTTTAGAATTTTGGGACTAGTTTTGGGCGATCCGAGTGAATTCTGAACTATTTTCGGACGGAGTTAATTTGATTTTTGAAGCTAATTTTTAGACATTCATGAAAGAATTTTGAGATTCTTCGAGGCCGATCCAGATTGTGTTCAAAGTTTGGGTTTGCTCAAGAGGCTGATGTCTTGGGTTTTGTGATGTTTTGGTATCACAATATTTGGTGATGAGCAAGTAGAGGCCAAAGAGATCTTTTTTGTTTATGTAGTGAATTTGGGCCATTTGTGTGTTATTACTAGAAAATGAATAGCGTGAATATTTTTGTGTGAAAATGTATATAGTTTGATGGTTCAATCAGAGTGTCGTGTTTCAATTAGCCCTTGTGAGCTAATTTTGGTGTAATTGATTGTGAATTTACATAACTTGTTTTTATGTGATTTAATTATGTTAATATATGCTACATCAATGAATATATTGCATGAATATATTCAGATTGGCATCATGCATTCATATACCTTTGGGAGTAACGAAATTAGAGTGTGAGTGCATAGTTGAGATCGACCTTTGTGTTAGGTGTTTGATGGTGTGTCGTGAGTACACGGTTGTGGATCAACAGTGATAGGGTGTTGATTAGTGGGTTTGGAGTCGTAAGACAACGGATCGAATGAGTCGCACGGGTTAAGAACATGGAAATGGCTCATGGCATTTCATATGCACCCTGAGCAATGGGAGTAGTGCATGAGGTGGTTTCTTGAGGAAGGAGGTATTCGGAGGAACGGCCAACAATATTATTATTTGCTCGGAGTATGTCCCTGCAACATGGAGGGTTTGTCCCATACCAATATCAATCAAGGCAGTCACTTTGAATTGATATACATCGAAGGTTATACGAAATAGATTAATGATTCTGTCCACTATTTATATAAAAGAGTTGTCATGGGTTAAAAACAAATACCTTTATTTGAAATGGTTTTCATTCATGTGGAAGAATGCATGCAGGGAGTCATTGAGAACTCGGCGTATGGGTGCTTGAGGCAGTGATATCATAGTTTATATGGGTGTAAGAGACCTGCGGTATCACTCGAAAAGTTATATTCTTGAAGAAGACCTGGGTGTTTATCACATAGGGCACCGGGTTGTGTATTAGAGTCGGGATTGACTTAGGATTTGTTGCTCGTGACATTTTACGTTGGGTAATGGAAGTGGTGAGACACAAATGCTTAGGTCATTAGTATACCGGTGACGATTGTCGCGGACCAGTGTACATGTGAAGGGCGGTGAGTGCGGTGACTCGAGATATATTACTCAATGACATATTGAGTGATGGAAATGGCGAGAGCTCGGTACATGGAGCATGGTGAGTCTAGTCTCATTCATGGCATGTAGACATTCAGGTAGACATGGGTATGTTGCACTTGGATGTGCCATTTGATGCTCTGTATTGCATGTGCAACTTGGAGCAAGGAGTAGCCCTTGTAGGAGATTATCCACTCACGGGCTTTGCTTTCGCCCCGTCGTCAGGACCCCACTTCAGTCTGGTCAGTCTGACCAGTTGGCCGCGATCGGGACCGCACATATGAAGAAAGCAGTGTAAGCTTTAATATATATTGTAAATATATATCAGGTTGTAATTATTTGTATACAAAGGTAGGCTGTAATTTAAACTCTTATGGACTATGGTTTCTGAAGTGTGTGCTTATATGTTTGAGTATTGATCACGGGGGTCAAGTGGCCATTATTTTACTCGCATATAGACCTGTGTGGTCATTGTTGATTATTAGGACAGGTTGTACGTGGGCAGAGCTCAGAAATGAAGGAGACTACGCCCGATTTTAAATGAGTGGTGTTGGGTAACGGAGCATCCACGTATTTGGGTTGTGGGTTGTCCTACGGACCAGGTTTGGGCGTCGTAGCTTGAGTATCAGGAGCATGGGTATCACATTACTGGGGCTTGGGGACATGGGCTTGGGCCTTTGCTAGATTGATACCGACATCATGGCTTGGTATCGGGTTTAGGTACACAAATACCTAGGAGTTCATGGGACGGGTTTAGACCACGGCATGCATGGTGTGTTTCATGTTGTGTTGGAATATGTTCCATGTTTGTGATTGCGTGATTGTGTTATACATTCGTGGGAAAGAAATATACGTTATAGTCATATGAAATGTGATTGCGTGGTGTGCACGGAAAATTATATGCATGGCGCCAATGTATATAGGAAAAGTGGAATGCTAAGGTTATGAACTATAATCTTAGGGGTTCGGAAAATGAAATGAACTGAAAGTGTTGAATTTTATTGAAATAAATAAAAATTAGTTGTAAGTAGCACCACTTAGGCGATGAACGAATTAGGTTCATGGTTGTTAAGTCACATTAGTAATTGCGGAGTGCATTACTAGTTAAGTGAAATGAACAAATAAAGTTTGTTGCCATTTGACATGTGTAGATGGCAAATCCGAGAAGCGGAAGGGGCGTGGGGTCGTCCACGAGGTGCTAGCGAAGCCTACGATTGATGAACCCGGCGGGCGCTGGCGGGGTTGTTCGGGATTACAGGTTGAATAGCGCCATTTGCATGGGATTTGAGTACGGTACGAGTAGTCGAGGGGAGGTCGAGAGTAACCTCGAGGAGATTTAAGTCACATCATCCTCCAGCGTTTACGGGGGAGGATCAGATGGTAGCCCGGACCATTGGTTCAGTGATTGAGAATGTATTGGAAGCTATGGATATTACCTGTGCGACCGAATCGAGGCCAGGCTGCGTTCATTGGTGGTCGAGTGTGGGGGCCCCGGGTTAAGACCTCTAGGGATTTAAAGGCGTGACTTAGGCGAGTTCCATGGGCGCTATGAGCAAGTATTTCAGGCCAACGCTAGACATCTTTAAGGCCCGAGTTCCTAGGCTGAGCGAGGAGCGATGTGATGATGGAATACATGGCTAGATTCAACGCGAGTTGTACGTTTGGTGATGACTATGTGGCCGAGATATGTGAGTCGAGATTTGAGAATGGTGAAGTTGTCCATTCGGGGCAAGACATGGGCCTTAGCCTCTGAGACATGGACTCATGGTCGGGACTGACTGCGGCGTAGAGAGAGATGGTTGACGCCTGAGGCATTCGAGATCTGATCTTTGGTGGGAAAGAGAAAGGAGGATCGGCCTTGAGTTTGGGCTTAAGAGGTTAAGGCTTACAGGAAAAGCCATTGTATGAGGAAAATTCTCCTCTAGGATCTAGGGTGAGAGTTGGTCAGATATGGTAGACATATCGGGTTTTTGATGTCATTCTTGACATGGATGAGTTAATGACCCATCGGGTTGTCGGTGAGTGTGACTGAGGCGGGTTATCATGCAGGCCACGGTCTTACAGGTTAGCTAGAAGGTAGCACCATGCATGTGAGTGATGCGTGTAATGCGTGAATTTAGAGGGTGAGAGTGCTTGTTAAGGGGAGAATGTAAGAGCAGGAAAAATTCAATTTTTCTGAAAAAGGGTAAAACGGTAATTTTGGTTGAAAATCGGAAATTCTCTAGATCTCAGATGATGAAACGGACTGCACCATTAAATTCGTCTCCCAAAATCTAGTGACCTAGAAAAGTTTCGTCAGTCACGAGACAATCGGATATTTACGATTTTACAGGTGATAAATCGTATTGATGGCTTGGGGGCGAGATTTTCTGAAAATCTCATAAGTCGAAATGACTTTGGTTAAAGTTCGTTAAAATAAAAGTGTTTGAAATAAATGAAGTGTTTAGGTAAAAACATGCGAATGAAGCAATATGAACCATGTATTCAAAATGATAATAATAATAATAATAATAATAATATAATAATAATATTATAATAATAATAAAATGGAAAAACGGTGGGAGAGGAGGGAGTGCCGAGAGAGACGATCCAGAGAGAAAAATGTTTTTTTTTTTTTTTCTTTTTGCTTCTTTCTCGAGATCTCGAAAATCGGGTAGTAGGTTTCATCGAGAATTTGAATCACAAAAGTTGATCTGTGATAGGAGGCTACAAGTGGGCACGAAATCTTGGAGTTTAAGTCGGCTCAACGAGGTGGAGATTTTTCCTACTTGTGTTATTTCTAACCTAAAAGGCTATTTAATGGTTTGGAATTGGCTTAGGCGTGAGGCGTAAATTTGATCCTCAAATTTTTGAATTTGAGTGTAAGATTTTAGAATTTTGGGACTAGTTTTGGAGCCCGGTCCAAGGTTGAATTTGAGCCCATTTTGAACAGTTCGAGCTGTTACCGAAACTATTTTAGACATTCATGAAAGAATTTTTCGGGACTATTTTAATGAATCAGAGACCCGTATTCAAGGTTTAGTTTTGCTCCCGGGGCCCGATGTCTTCGGGTTTGTAGTGTGTTTAGTGTCATGATATTCGATGATGAGCAGAAGTGAAGGTGAAGGTGCCACTGTTTATATGGGCTCGAGATTTAGGCCATTTTGTGTGTTATTACTAGAAAATGAATGACGTGAATATTTTTGTGTGAAAATGTGTATGGTTGAGTGATTCAAAATGAATTGCTCGTATTTGCTAATTAGCCCTTGTGAGCTAATTTTGGTGTAATTGATTGTGAATTTACATAACATGTTTTATGTGATTTAATTATGTTAATATATATGCATGTGAATATATTATTAGCATGAATGTGTTGGAATTGGCATCATGCATTCCATGTATGCCTTTGGGGTAACGAGAGTGAGGTGTGAGTGCATAGTTGAGATCGACTTCTTGTGTTAGGTGTTTGATGGTGTGTCGTGAGTACCGCAGGTTGGCCAGATCAGCACCCGCGTAGGGTGTTGATTAGTGGGCTTGATTAATAAGACAACGTCCAAACGAGTCGCACGGGTTAAGAAAATGGAAATGGCTCATTGCATTTCATTTGCACTGGGGCACCCTAGAACAATAGGAGTGAGTGCATGAGGTGGTTTCTTAAGAGAATTGTTCGGAGGTTGACCCGACAATATTATTTATCGGGGTGTGTCCGTCTGACATCGAGGGTTGTCCATTACAATATCGATGCCGGATCACGCGATTGATATACGTCGGAGGTTATCCACAGAAATAGATTATCGAGTCACATCATTTGTTATATCGGAGGGGTTGTCCACGGTTAAAAACAAATACCTTTGTTTGATGGTTTTCATTCATGGCGGGAGAATGCATGTTTGAGGGAGTCGGTGAGAACTCGAGGCGTATGGGTCTTAAGAAACCCGCGATATCCTTAGTTACGTATGGAGTGTAAAGGACCCTACGGTATCACGAAAAGTTATGTTGCCCGAAGATGCGCGATTATGTTTATCACACTTGGGCTTGAGGTTGTGTGATAGGAGTTGGGACTGACTTGGGATTTGTTGCTCATTGACATTTGCATTGGGTAATGGAGCCGGTGAGGGCTCGATTCTTAGGTCATTGGTAATACCAGTGACAGTTGTCACAGTTGGCGTATACATGTGAGACGAGTTGGTGAGTGACTCGGATGTATTGCCGTGACATGTTGGTGATGGCCGGTGAGAGGCTCGGTACATGGGGGCATGGTGAGTCGAGTCTCATTCATGGCATGTAGACATTCAGTCAGAACTTGTGGTATCTGTTGCACTTGGATATGTGTTTGATTATCGACCATTGTGTGCCCAGGTGGGAGTAGCCCTTGTGGGAGATTATCCCTCTTGCAGGCTTTGCTCTTGTCAGTAGGACCCCCTTTGGTGCGAGGTTAGGTGTGATTGGTGACGCGTCGAGGACCGCCGCAATATGAAGAAAGCCGGATTGTGGCTTTAATATATATTTTGTAAATATATATGGGTTGTAATTATTTATTTGTATAAGAGTGATGTAATTTAAACTCTTATGGACTATGATTTTATAGTCATGTGTATATGTTTGAGTATTGATGCGAGAAATTTAGTGGCCCATTATTTTATTTGCATATAGACCTGTGTGGTCGTGTTGATTGTTAGGACGGGTTGTACCTTAGGTAGAGCTCGCCGTCTGAAAGGGGACTCTGGGTTACCCCGTGGTGGTGTCGGGTAACTCGGCATCAGAGTATTCCCGCGAGGTTGACTGACACATCCAGCGGACTTTGATTTGGGGCGTCACATAGCAAGTTTATATATAGTGATAGCAAAGGAAAGAACATAAAATAGAAAGTGGGTAGGGTTGGAGATCATGTGGGATAATGATCCACCCTTATCTAGTTTTCCAAGACCGAATCCATAAGGATATAAATTCGAGGGTTTGGAAGATGCTCCAAACGGATTTCAGGAGTAGAGCTTGAGGAATAACAAGTGATGTCTGGATGTGCAGAAGAAGTGCAGAGTGCAGATACTCGGTTGAGGTATTGTGCATTAAAAGCCTTTCATCATGGGTGAAAGATGATGTTATTTATTTTCTTCATCTTATATTAATGTAATGTGGGTTATGGGTATGCGATGTTGTAGAGAGGGGAATAGAGGGAGTTCATTCTGAATTCCATTATGAGGTGTGGTGGGTTTCAAGGAAAGTCATAGGTAGAGGGTCTACGTACCATAAGACTAATTGTAAACCTTGAATAGATAGGTGAAATCACGGATGGCACATACTCGTGGACTTAGGCAAGTTGTCGAACCACGTAAAAGACTGTGTGTGCTTTTACTTTATTGCAAATATATCACATCTGCTCTGCACACACTAAGACCTACAGAGGGAGTTCAAACACACTACCTTTTCTACATATTCCCTCAAGTAACCTCCAAAAGTCCAAACTTTCTACCTTGTTTCGTTCTTTCTTAGATTTCAAAATGTGATGACAATATCAGATGGGTCCAATAAAAGAAGACTAGTGAAAGGAAGTTCTTGTTTCAAAGGCAAGACCTTTGATCAAGAATAATCGATAATAGATCCCATTGATGTGGAACCTTTGAGTTCAGCGTTGTCAATCATATTAGTTCCCTATGGCACCTCTAAAGATGAGATCCATGTAGCATAAGGTCTCGAGAAGAAGGAAAGCTACCTCATAGAGGATCAAAATGCCAAAAGTTCAAACCGTGAAGATAATCTAGCCCGATCACGGACAGAGACTATGGGTAACAACGCCAAAACAGAGGCCGACCATACAATTCGAAGGACCATTCTCCCATCAAGAGACATGGCAGCTAGCATCCAAACCCTAATGAATCAAGTGTTCAAACCAACACTAAGCCAGTGCCTAGTCCGGAAGAAGAAGAACAACCTGTGCCACTTCAATAGGTAGGTTAGGTTTGGTGGATACGTGGTAAGTGCGAAATCTGACGAGAGTCATCGGCAGGTTGGTTGATGAGTTTGGACTTCGGTGGAAAGAACAGGTCTGGGAGCAAATCTCCTCACTCCACCTCCTAAGTCACTGTTGCTGCCTCCATCCTCCTGAAAATTTGTCACCTTCGACCCCGAGCAAAGCGGCCAATGAAGCCAAGCAATAAAAAGTAAAAAGTTAGGACATCTCCAAAAGTAAGTGTCTCTCCAAAAGTAAGTTTTGAAATCCCAAACAAAGAGTCATCAACAGTTGGTTGATGAGAGTTTGGACTTCGATTGGAAAGAACCAGTGCAAACAAATCTCTCCTCCTCCACCTCTAAGTCACTGTTGCCGCCTCCGTCCTCCACAAGAAATTTGTCCTGCTTGTCGACCCAAGTAAAGAAAGTAGCAACTAAGAAGCCTACAACAAAAAAGCAAAAAGTTCGGACATCTCCAAAAGTAAGTGCTTCTCCATCCATTTTTTTCGAGTCATCATCCCATGTAAAGTTGTAGGCCTCTGTATCAAAAATGACCCTTATCAACAAACATACCTTGCATAGTAAGGAATTTTCCAAATCCGAGATAGTGGAACTCTAGGGGGAGATGAATCTACTAACCACTGTATCGAACTACCTCCCTTTGTGTCACAAATCATCCTGTAGTTCTATGTAAATCTCTCCAAGGATATGGGAAATCCTACAAGTTCGAACCAACGGAAGATGATGGTGCGAGGCCATTCCTTTGACTTTTCTCCTAGCATCATCAACGATATTGGGAATGTCTTAACATTCCAGAAGAAGAAGAAAAAGAAGAAGTGCCTAATATAGACCCAATGGTCTCGGTCATAAGCGAGAACGGGTCTAATCACGGCCATTAAGTTCGAACTCCTGCCCTTCGCATCTCACCTCAAGATTTTCTATCTTGCACAAGATCGCTATGTGCAACTGGTTGCCAACCACTCATCGCGCTACCATTACGAAGAGTTTTGCCACCTTGCTATTTCAAATTGGGATGAGATGAAAATTCAACCTAGGAAGGATTATGTTCGAAAACATCCTAGGATATGCTGAGAGCAAGTCTAGCCAAAAAGCGCTCGAGTATCCGTCGCTTAGATATGGGATTCTTACGGCCCAAAAACCAGAACTTGTGACCCCCTCTGACATTTTAGGGCCTTCAACAACCGAGTTGCGGATCAATCATAAGCTTTACGAAGGACATCACCTCTGAGATGTCCCTTCAACGACAAAGATGTGGAAGAGGAAGGAAAAGGTCTCAAAGACCATCGACCCAGAGACATTAATTTGCACCCAAGGATAATCATTCAACAATCTTGTGAGTCAAATTTTAGATGGACCATTCAATCCCATGAGAACATGTTGGATATTCTATGAGCAACAATAACTATTGGAGTTCTGACTCTAGGTATTTAGAAGGAGCGACAAAGAATCACAACAATTGTGGAAGATTTGAAGAAAACAAGGGCTCAAGCTTCCATTTTTCTCCACGTCATACCGTCACTAGACCTCACTACAAGTCCGGATTACAAGCCAAACCCACACTTGCAACCAAACCTAATTTGTCTCATGAGAATGAAACTCCTACCTTTGGAACCAATGTTGGTCAATCAAACTTTACGCCATCGCCCTCACCAAAAGCGACAGCAGCCACCAATCTCCAACCAGAGTCAGAACACAATGGTAAGAAAAGTGGAGACATTGTGCTTTTGGACCTGCCATCTTCTCGCTCCCCTACATTCTAAGTCTTCAACAAAAAAAATGGAATCGAAAAGAACGGAAGCCAATGGAATGGTAACATGGGTCAAAGGGATACTTTTCTCTTGTATTTTTTATCCCTTCAACATTGTATTGGCGAACATGTAAACAAGGCAAACAATCAATGAAATGAAAAATCTTCATCCCAAAAGTGTCAAGTGCCTCTTATCTCCCTTCTTCAGCGCATCTTCTTGTCTCATTCTTTGAGGGATGTTTTTGTCGAAGACAAAGACAAAGGGGGAGAATTTTGGGGTTGAAATTGTCTATATCTTTGTCTCAAAGGTTCTACAAGAACATAGCTACTTTAAAGATCGAGTTTGATGAATATTTGATGGAATAAAGGTGAATTCCATAGTACAACCAAGAAGTAGTTCAAAGTAAGGCAATCTTGAGGTGTAGGGACATGTTAAACATTGGAAGTCAGGCCCAGAAGTAGGCTTGATGCATGGAGCATGCGTGAATACGCTGCAATTTGAGAAGCTTGGGCAACAAGTAATCGATGGGCCTAGGATCTATTTGGCAACTGGATAACGATCAAATCACGGAAGATCCGATCATCTAAGTTGTCAAACTAGAATTAGAAACTTTTTAGGATTCTATTCTAAAGAGTATACTTGAGCAGCAAGTCTCCTATTTCCCCTATGATAGCTTAAAGGAAAGAAAAGAAAATAGAAGGTAAGGTTAGAGTCATATGATTGTAAAACCCGAGAGAAAATTTAATTTTTTTAAAATAGCAAAAGCAGGTAAAATTGCGAAATGGTTAAGGGAAGGCTTGAAAATTTTCTAGATCTTGGATGATGAAACGAACTTTACAGTTGGATTCATCTCATGAAATCTAGTTACCCATAAAATTTGCAAGTCAATTAGAGACAATTAATTTTAGATTTTAAGGCGTCGGGTGTGCAGTGGACTAAGCAGGATTTTGAGAAAAATCTCGAAAGTGAAAAATGAATTAGTAAAGGTCATTTAAAATAAATTGAACATAGCCCAGAGACAAAAAATAAATTATTTGGGGCGAAAGCGAACCGGGCCAATTTGTGGACACGTGGCACAACATGGGCCACATGTCTGACTTAAGTAAGTTGGACAAAAATGGTTAAAAAAAATAAATAAAAAAAATCATTTTTTGAGGGAGGAGAGACCGGTGTACGAAGTGCAGTGCGTGAGAGGGAGAGGGAGAGAAAAGAAAAATCAAAAAAATCAAAACTTCTCTCTTCGATCTACGGAGTTCCACCGATCAAAATTTGTCGAGCCAAAAGTGAAAGTTCACCTACTCGACGAGGGCTATGCATGGGTACCCAAAACACGGGATTTCATAGGGAATTCAGCGAGAAATTTGAAATCAAGGTTTTCGGTTGGAAGTGTCAGGAACTTCTAGATTTTCTTCTACACTCCAAGAGGTAGGGATTCTTCCTACTTTTTTTATTTTCCATTCTAGAGGCTGTTTGGTTGAGCTTTAATGCCCTAAAGGAGCTGTTTGGAAAATTAATGAGTTATGGGAATAGTGCCCTGTTTGACCCTATATGATGTCCAGTTTTTGGGGCTGATTTTAGGTTAGAAAAATGGAGAATTTGGACTAGTATCCTTTAAGGAAATTATAGCCCTATCTGAGAACTTGATGTTAGGCTTTTGAATCACCCAAATCGGACCTCTATAACCTAAGTTATGGTCCGTTTTCAGGGATTGCCACAGGCTGCCCTGTTTTGGCTGAACCTATTGTCCAGATTTGGGGACTGATTTTCGGTTGGGAAAACGTTAGAATTTGGACTAGTATCCTTCAAGGAAATTGTAGCTCTATCTGAGAACTTGATGTTAGGATTTTGAATCACTCAAATCAGACCTCTATAACTCAAATTATGGTCCGTTTTCCAGGACTTCTATAGCTTAGGCTGTTTAATTATTTGTGTCCAGATTTTTGCCACAATTGGTATATGATTGTAGTATACCATTGCTTGAATTGAGTGATATACTTGGTTGAAATTGTTGGAAGCCAAATTATGTGTTCTAATGGTTTGGCTTGTGATGTGATTGTGTATGAACAAGGCCATTGCATGGCTTTGTTGGCAAGCTATTTGTGGACATGGTGTCCTGATTAAGCTAAATTATAATGTAAGTCATTGCTTGATTGGTGATGACTGTAGATGTCAACATATGTGTGTAAAATATGTTGACATGTATTGTGTGGTTTATTTGGAAATTGTATGTTAATTGATATGATTGTCCAAATGATGCATGGGTGTTATGCATGGTTTAAAATGTCCATATAGCACTCATCATATATATGGCATGGTATAGGCATGGAATGGCATAATTGCATTTCATATGCTCGGGGACATCACATTAAATGGGTGTGTGTGCATGGTCGTAATCATTCGTCATTCTTGGTTAGTGGGTGGTGAGATCGATACTTTGGAATACGTCCAACGGAGTTTCACCGATGCATTCCAATGCTTTTGAATAAAGTTGTTTATCGGCGTCGATGCTTTGAATAAAGGCATTTATCGGAGACTATCAATGCTTTTAGTCAGCGGTTTATCGGGCTTGTCAATACTTTTATTAAAGCTATTTATCGGAGGCTTGTCAATGCTTTTGAATAAAGCGTTTTATCGAAGACTATCGATGCTTTGAATAAAGGCCCATTTTATCGGAGAACTATCAATGTTTTTAATAAAGTTATTTATCGAAGATTGTCCAATGGCTTTGAATAAAGCGGTTTATCGGAGGATGTCAATGGGTTTTAAAAACAAAAAGCTTTTGTTTTGGATAAAGGGTCGTGGGTGAAACACCAATGACAAGGTTTACTTAGCATGGCGTATTGAAGTCGGTGAGGGCTCGTGTTGAGCATGGTGGTGACACTTCATTCATGGCATGTAGGCATTCCAGAGTAGAAACTGTTAGATTAAATACATAAGAATGAACACATAGATGTGATTTTTGTTACTGTTACACCGAATACAGAATAAAACCACATAACCCTAGAATCATGCATACTAATCAAAGATTAAAATAAGCCAATATTGTAGAAGACATACCTGAATCCATTACAATTAGACAATGCAGTAACAGAAGCTCTCTCTCAAGTATGGAGGCTAGGGTTTGTCTTTTGGATTGTAAAACCTAAGCTATGATTCGTTCTCTCTCGATGGGGCTGCAGATAATGTGTTGTAGGTTTAAACCGGGGACCCAGCTCAGGTACTTAATAGCCCCTTAATGTTGACCCATCAAAACAACATTAAAAAGAACTTAAAACGAGGAAACCACACATTAATTCCATATTTATAATTAATGAAATAATTATATAATTATTTACTGTGAACCCTTATTCAGCGGGAATAGATCACTAACTTTGTTGGTTCTTGAATGAAACTGACACGATCATGTCCCGAAATTTAACACTTGTCATTGCCCAAAAGGAAATCTAACAATCTCACTTGGGCTACAAGTGTTCATAGAATACATGATTGAATACTAAGAGATGCAGCCAAATATACCTTGTCAATCATAAATACTTTAAAAACAATCTGGTCCATTAATTGTACTAGAATGGGATCAAAAGCGGCCTTTATTACATTCATGCGAAATGCTTGAGACCTATCTTTGTCAACAAACGGCTGTCGATGACATAGATCAAATATAGGTGTATTGGCTTGGAAATTACATAAAATGTGATCTATAGTATACTATCTCAAAAAGGTCCTCTTTATGACTCAAATGAGTCTAGTATCATATTTTCAAATACCATGCTAAGCAATAGTGAAAATCATGACATCTATGAGTATTCGGAAACATAACATAAATCCATTAAATAATCATAGCATGTACGTACATATAAAATGAAATAACTATAGCGTGTCAATCACACATAATTACACATAAAACCAAATGAACTCCCACTATCTTCCTATATGGAGTCTGAACTAGTACACCCAATAAGGCAACATGCTCGTGAAACACCTTAGTGTGACCTTTGGTGAGTGGTGCGCAAATCATGGAGTTCCGTACTAATATCTTCAATTGGCGGCTTGACCGCTCTTGAACTCTTTCTTTTACAACCGGAAACTTAATGTCAATGTGCTTTGATTTGATGAACTCCGGTTGTTTTTAGATATATTTCTGTATTTATTATCTAATTAATCTAAGCGGCTTGTTAATGCCTTGATAATACGAAGTCAAGTGATAAAGTTTATGATATATTCCTTGATTAGATGCCTCGAAACGGGCTATAAATTCCAACTTCCGTGGTTTGAAAGGCTACTAGTGTGCATTTGACACTTTTCCATGAAATATCACATCACGCGACATGAAGATGTAGCCTGAGGTCAATTTCCTGCTATCTTGACATCCTATGATCTGCATCAGTACCCGATAACCTCGGATGATTGAGATGTGATATGTGAGCATACGATCCTTTGTCTTCTAAAAGATACCTTATCGCTCGTTTTGTGCTTCCGTCATCACAGGGATTGCGAGATATCTGCTAACATTCCCACAATGTACGCGCTATGTCGGGACGTACACTTGTCATATATAGACTCACATTGGGACGAATAAGGGTAGTTCTCCATTTCTTTTCTCTCAAGTTCAATTTTGGGGCATTGACCTAAGCTGAATTTATCACCCTTTGCCACAGGTGTATCACCTGGTGCACAATTCTGCATATTAAACCTTTCAAGCACCTTATTGATATAGGCCTTTTGAGATAAGCCAAAGTATACATCTTGACGATCCCTATGGTTGTATACGAAACGCCATGATGCATCACCGAGGTCCTTCATTTTCAAAATGGTGGATAAGAACCTTTTGGTGTCATGCAATAGACCTACATCATTGCTTTCTAGCATAATGTCATCCACATAGAGCACCAATATAACAAACTTGCTCCCACTGAACTTAAGATATATGCAGCGATCAACGGTGTTCTCCTTGAAACCATATGAAGAAATCACCTTATCAAATTTGGTACCATTGTGGGATGCACGCTTTAAACCATAAATGGACTTCTTGAGTCACACATACTAGGTGCTTTGGGTTTCCTAACTCAAACTTCTCTGGTTGTACCATGTATATAGTTTCATCAATGTCTCCATTGAGGAAGGTTGTCTTGACGTCCATTTGGTGCAACTCTAGATCACAATGAGCTACAAGTGCCATTATAATTCTGAATGAGTCTTTCGTCGAAACTGGCGAAAAGGTCTCATATAATCTATGCCTTCCTTTTGGGTAAAATACTTGCGACTAGGCGTGCCTTATATCTCGACATTGCCTTTTGAATCCCATTTGGTTTTGAATATCCATTTACAGCAGGTGGTTTTTTTATACGCTGAAAGCGATTGACGAGATCCCAAACGCCATTATCTTTCATGGACTTCATTTCCTCTTGCATAAATGCAAATCACTTTTAAATTGGTGCCTTGTTTGGCTTGATTGGCAGACGTAGAGGATCGTCACTCAATCTGTATCAAACTCATGCTCTGAAGAAAAGACTACATAGTCATCTGAAATTGCCTTTCTCCTTTCTCTAGTTGACCGTATGGCGCCAGTTGAAATTTGTTGAGGTTCTTCCACTATTTCTTGATGTGGTTCCTCGAATCTAGTGGGTGGAGCCTCCAATTGTGATGGAAGTTGCCACGGGGAATGTCATCATTACCACAACACTTGGCACAATAATGGAATGGGTACCTGATTGTCACCAATAGCTTCAATAGTAGTTGTGGTTGGAGCATTTACATACTTCTCTCAAAATTGACCTCCTTAACTAGTGCTCCACTATCCTCAATAAACTTGGCATTACCATCTCAAAGAAGGACTGAAGGGTCATAAAACTTATATACTTTAGACCTCTCGGGGTATCATGAAAATAACGACTAGCGGTCCTTGAGTCCCGATTTTCTTTCATTGGGCCTATAAGGCCTTGCTTATTTAGACTGACCAGACGTGCGGATGTCTAATGCTAGGCTTCTTGCAGTCCACCTTCGTATGGGGTTTGTTAGCGCTTTCTTGAGACTCTATTGAGTATATAAACTGCGGTCTTTAATGCTTCACCCCATAATGAATTAGGTAGAGAAGAATGACTAATCATACTTCTTACCATGTCTTTAAGGGTTCTATTGCGTCTCTCAGCTACACCATTTTGACTCGGAGTTCCAGGCATGGTGTATTGAGGTATATTACGTCGAAGGTATTTGGCAAGTAAGTCGTTTCACCCGATCCATCATATCTACCGTAATATTCCCCTCCACGGTCAGATTTGACGGCTTTAATTTTCTTGCCTAGCTGATTTTCAACCTCGGCTTTGAAAATTTTGAACACTTCTAGGGCTTGTGCCTTTTCATGTATTAGGTACAAATAACCATATCGTGAGTAATCGTCTATAAATGTGATAAAGTATGTGTGCCCATTCCAAGAAGTTGTAGGGAATGGTCACATATATATCCATATGTATCAACTCTAAGACTACGATTTGCACCTGTCTTTCTTTTGTTAGTCATTTTCCCTTTAATGCAATCTACACATATGTCAATCATGTCGAGAATCAAAATTCCTTGAGTTATTAGCCTTTCAATTCGTTGTTTGGAAATATGTCCCATACGCTTATGCCATAACATTGAGGATTTCTCATTATTTAATTTGCGCTTTGATCCAATAATGGTTGCATTCATTATTAAATTTGTATTGGGACTTTGCATATTTAATTTATATAGCTTATCAATTAGACTACGAGTTCCAATAACTTTAGAATTTTGGAAAAAGACTAAATTTCATTTCCAAATGAACAAAGATAACGAATTTGTCCAAACGTAAACGAGAAATCCAAATTCCGTCTAAATGGCATTTTAATAAATGTGTTTTCAAAATTAAAATAAAACCGAGTCTAACATAATTTGAAATGTCCCAGTAAGCTTGTACTTAAGCTTTGCTGCATTAAGGTATAGATGTATCTTTTCGCAGTGATTGGCGGTCGGCTCGGTGGCAGCACATAGTGACACTTATGTGAGAGTATGGCTCACGTATCTATCCACCAAGTGTCACTCGGTACCAAAGCCAAATTAACTTCAGAACTAACAAAGTTGTTAAGCTTAGGAATGCTACTGATATTGGCAGAAATAGCAGACATAGTGGATATTGAAAATAAACACAAAATGCTCACATTAATACTACACACGTATATATTAAAGCAAAATATATATATACACATCGACCCCTTAATAAGATACCAAGCACAACATTGTATTTAGTCTTTGGACGTAAAAAACAATTTGAACGGTACTCTCAATTATAGCACTTGTCTGACAATATTATAACGACCAAACATTATGCCTTTCTTTGGGCCAGAGCATAATGTTTGCATATTAAAAAACTTTATTTGTCTCACATTTAGACTATTATTTACCATACGGCATAAAATAATCATCCTTTGGGTGACTACTTTGCATAGATATGAAAGTTCATTTATTATAAAATTAATTTAATTAAATTATGAGGTTACTTTGGTAACATATTAATTTAAAAATTAATTCTAAAATAAATAAACATATCATACTTCGTCATAATTGAATTAGACGTTATGGAAATAATGATAATTCAATTGGAAGCGTTATGAAAATAATAATAGTAATTCAATTGGTAATTAATTAATTACTTTAATGAAAAGGCGTTATGAAAATAATAATAATGATAATCTGGCGTCGGCCTTTGCGCTCCAAGCGACATAACGTTTGAGATACGTCTTCAACCTTCACGGCGTTGACCGTCGATAAGCCAACTTTGACCGCCGATAACCGCCGTCCGTCCGTTTTAAAGCGATTCAAGTTAGGTTTTCTAAATCTCTTTATTGGGAACAAATCACGATGCCAATTTTACGAAAAAAAATTTCCGGTCGGCATTCATAGGGTTGAATTCTAATATACGATTTTAACCACAATAATCATGCAAATCTCACTCCAACAACCCAAAAACACATTATGTCAAACCCATACATCGATTCAACCAAAAACAAAATTATTGAATTTTATAAATTGGAGTTCCCAATATATATATATATATATATATATATATATATATATATATATATATATATATATATATATATATATATATATATATATATATATATATATATATATATATATATATATATATTTCAAAAAATACATTATGATCAAATTAGCACCAAAATACTAACTTATTAATCAAAGTGATCGAGTATGATCAAAACACGATACCACTTGTTAGATTAAATACACAAGAATGAACACATAGATGTGATTTTATTCTTATTACACCAAATACGAAATTAAACCCACATAACCTAGAATCATGCATACTGTCAAAGATCAAATAAGCTTGATATTTGTAAGAAGACATACGAATCCATTGCAATTAGACAATGCGATAACGAAGCTCTCTCGAAGTATGGGCTGGGTTTGTCTTAAGTTGTAAACCTAAGCAATGATTAGTTCTCTCTCGATAATTTTGCACCTCTTGTCTTGTAGGTTTTAAACCCAGGGAACCCCGCTCAAATTACTTAATAGCCCCTTAATGTTATTGACCCATCAAAACAACATTAAGGGCAAAACAGGGAAACCACACATTAATTCCATATTTTATAATTATCAAATAATTATATAATTATTTACGTGAACCCTAATTCAGCGAATAGATCACTAACTTTATTGGGTTCTTGAATAAACCGGCACAATCATGTCCAAAATTTAACACTTGTCAGCCCACTAAAAGGAAATCTAACAGAAACTACATTTTACTTGGAATGTTTGATTGTGTGAACATGGCATTGCATGTGCACTTAGACAGGAGGAGCCTGTAGAGTTTACGTGCCCAGGCATTGCTCACCCCGTGTGGGACCCCCTTTCGGAGTGCGGGGAGTATGCGGTGGGTGGTGCTCACTCGGCTGCGGAGTTATGAAGAAAATTTGGGTTGTAGTAATTAATTTTGTAAAGAAGCTTGGAACAAACTAGTTAAGCTTGTACTTTGTGTAGAAAAAATTGTAAGAATGGCGGGTTGTTCTGATTTGTGTGTTTGTGGGTGTTTGTGATTGAAACAATGGGGTTGTGGTGGGTGGATCTGTATATTACAGTAGTGTGGATGAGTGGACCCGGTTAGGCCACTTTCACTCATAATTGGACCCAGTGAGGTCATTGTATTATATTGGGTCATGTTGCTAGTTTTTTTTGTATAGGTTGTATTTTGGGTAGAGCTTCCCGTACAAAGGAGACTCTGTCCGATTTTCGTTAAATCATGGGTCTCGGAAAAAGGGACATAGTGGTGTGGTGTAGGGTTACCCGACATTCACGTGTCTTCCGCGGGTTGACGGGTTGTCAACGGACCCCCGGGTTTTAAGGTGTCACAGGATAATGACCCACCCTTATCTAGTCTTCCAAGACTAAATCCATAAGCATATAAATTCGAGGGTTTAGAAGATGCTCGACACAGATTTCAGGAGTAGAGCTTGCGGAAGAACGATTGAAGTCCAGACATGCCAAAGGAGTTTGGAGTGCAGATACTCAGTTGAGGTATTGCACGTTAAAAGCCTTTCACCTTATGTGAAAGATGATGTTCTTTATTTTCTTCATCTATAATTATGTAATGTGGGTTATGAGTGTGCGATGATGAAGATAGGGGAATAGAGGGAGTTCATTTTGAATTCCATTATGAGAGATTAGGTTTTAAGAAGGACCGTGGGTAGAGAGGGAGTCTCGTACCATATAAAACTAATTGTAAACCTTGAATCAAATCTGTGGAAATCCTTGCATCTAGGCACACCCTGTGGACGTAGGCAAGTTGCATAACCACATAAAAGATTTTGTGTGCTTTTACTTTATTGTAAATATATCACATTTGCTCTACACACACTAAGACCTATAGGGGGAGTTTGGACACACTACACTAAAGACATAATGAGAGTACAGTCCAAACATTGAGGACTATGATCTGAAACACACATATATCTGTCACTTACTAACTCAACCATTTGATTCCCATTCAAGGTGGAATCCGAGAGAAGCTTGAAGGGAATCCTCAATTACACTAAGGATGAAGTGGCATCAAGTGACTTTCTGGGAGACTGCAGGTGAGGAAAATCCAGCAATAATAAAGGAAAGTCTTTCCTTTTTCATCTTCAAAATCTTTTGCTTATTCTGCCATTGAATTCCACCATCTACTTGTCCTTTCCCAGGTCTAGTATTTTCGATGCCCTTCGCATTTGACTGTGACGCCCCTGGTGCAGGCATGACTGAGAAGAGGAAAGTCTTTGAAATGTCTCTTAGCACAGCTGATGATACATTCCAAAACCTTGACTCATCAGAAATCTCACTCACTGATGTGAGTCACTACTTTGACTAAGACCACACTAAACTAGTGCAGGGCCTGACGAAGGATGGCAAGAAGCCTAATGCATACGTTGCAGACACAACCACAGCTAATGTCCATGTGAGAATTAATCACCATTATCGTATAATTCTCTTATGCTGATCATTCTTCTGTTAACTTGAGCAAGCTCAATTTTGTTATACTCCAAGTGCGAACACTTTCTGAGACTACCCGGCTTGATGCACGAACAAGATGTTGAATCTGTTTTCCAATTTACCTCTATGATTTAATTCGTTTTCAGGGCTGTGTCTCTCTTCTGTTTGAATTTCAGTTGGCCAGATTCTGTCCCAAAAAGCTTCACTGTCATCACTCTGATCTATTTCAGGTCTACAGCAGGCTTATGTTATAGTGTTGAACATATATCATTCTGCTGGCATTGTACTCATGCAAATGGCAGTGCCAAGTTTGAGGTCTACAGCAAGCTTAATAGAATGTGCTTTTGGCACTTAATAGAATCACATGGCAAGGCAAAAGCACATTCAAAGAAATTATGAAATTGAATTTTTTTTCTAATGCTATTTATATATATATATATATATATATTTGAAATGACAGGTATATGCATCTTTAGATGATCCTAAAGAACATATACAAAATTTATCTTACAATACAAGTGCATTCAAAGAACAAATAATAGTGCAATAATAATTCTATTTTTATCCCCTTCATATTTTGGAAAAGAAATTCATTCTTGGTTTGCTACGATGGGAAAAAGGAAAGAGAATTAAGTAAATACTCAAAAGCACTTACACCTGAAATAATTATACCATAACAAAAATTGCAGAAGAAACTAAAGTGATTTAACTTATTTCATTTCAAATTGCATGAAACAAAACCCAAATTCATGTTTTAATTGTCCCACCAACCATAACACCCCCTCCCATCCCCATCTTATTCTCTTACTACGAAGGAAAATAAGAGAAATTTGCTTACCATCCGTACAGGCTACTCTGCCACCAGCATTTCTAGTGCTTTTGCTGAGCTCATGCCCTCCTACAAAAATATAGAAAAAAAAATTGTTATCGCATGCCAAGAAAGCAAAGATATGCTCAAAGCTAACTAAAATAAGAATAAAGATGAAAAATAGAAATACATATGTCAGTAGTCTTCGTTGCGATATTGGATTAATAGTCAAAGATTCTCTATTGTAATTCTTTTCTATTACTATTCTCCTCTGTTAGACAAATAACTTAATTATAGGAAACTATTATATTTTTTCCTAGTTTAGAGATATTTCTCTGTTAGGCAAATAACTTAATTATATGAATATGTAGTTTGATTGTAGGATTTCTACTATCTCTATAAATATGTACATATGAATCTGAGTATTTATGAATAAAAAAATATTCTTCTCTATTTTATAAGTTGGTATCTCGAGCCATGAAGACCTAAATCATTCTTCTTTGAATCCTTAAACCATGAGTAGAATCGGATTATGAAACATCTGTCACCAATCCCCCCCATCATTATTCAGCACGAGAAGGTTCATCATTCAATTCGGGAATTGTATTGAATGAGACCAACTATGATATGTGGTCTCAAATGTTAGAAATGCAAATTCTTTGAGAAGGAGCTTCTCCTTCATTAGGTATTTACATCGCCATACCTAAGGAGAAAGATGAAGGCTATGAAAAGTGGTATTCAGACAATCATAAGGTCAAAAGATGATTGATGATGTCTATGTCCCTGGAGATTATGAAGCGATACATTCGCTTACCTACCACACGAGATATTTGGAAAGCTCTGTCTAAAGCCTTTTATGATGGAGCGGATGAATTATAGGTTTTTACCTTGAACTAGAGGGTTTCTGCACTTAAACAAAATGGATACTCATATATTATGGAGAACTGATTGAAATCTTTAGTGAGTTGGATCATCGTGATAAGGTGGTCATGGTGGATGAAACGGATATTGCATCTTATCATAAATTGCTTCAACGACAAAGGGTGCATATCTTTCTCGCTGGATTAGAGGGTCATTTCGAGCAAGTGCGCGGCGAAATCTTGAGGAAGGATCCTATCCCTGAATTAGAAGAGTGTTATGCCTTAGTTCGCCGCAAAGATGTTCGATGAGGTGGTGAGCGAACAAGCTGAAAAATTACGAAGCTTGGCCGTAGTGGCCAGATCCGATCTAATCAAAGCGGTCCCTAAACATAGCAAGACCAAAAAGGCCCATCCATCCTAAGGCTTGCTAATGGTGGCGAAAATATCATACAAATGCACTCACTGTGATCAAGCGGGTCATCTGAAAACGAAATAGTGGGATCATAGTGTGATTCCCGAAAGAAGAATTCAGAAGGCCTCTAATGCTTTGCAATTGTTGAAACAAGATATAGAGGATGATAGCGATGAAAAGTCCTCGGCATTGGCGATGTGGGTAATGGTAGTAAGGTTTTAAATATTTCCGCATGTTTCTAATAGTGCATGGATAATTGATTCCGGTGATCATATGACATTTGATTCTAGACAAGTTTCACCTCTTAAATCTTCCTCTAAGATTTTGTTTCCCACGCAATGGTATCTCAATTCCGATTATTAGGGAAGGATCCTTGTCCCTTACTAACACCTTGAATTTAGATTATGTTTTGGTTGTTCCCTCTTTGAATTATAATCTTTTGTCAGTTTCTCAAATAACCACTACCTTATTTTGTCATTTTTAGCACGAATTTTGTGTATTGGGACGTCCGGACAAGAGACGGGCGATTGGTTGTGGTGGGCGAGGAAAGTGTATTACTTGGACTTGGTGTCTAAAAGTTCAGATGAGTTGCGTCAAGCTTTAAAGATTGGGGGTTCTGAAAAAAAAAAAAAAAAAAGGAAATCTGAGATATGGTTATGGCATCGACGTCTGGGGCATGCTTCTTTTGGTTACATGAAGAAATTATTTCCTAGTTTATTTGCAAACTTTGATGTCTCTAGTTTCAAATGTGATGTTTGTGAACACTAAAAGCCATCGTACTTCGGCTTCCATTAACCTTGAATAAAAATCAATTCCTTTTTATGATCATACACATTCGTGTTTGGGGCCCATCTAAATTTGCTACTTTGGATGGATCGCGTTGGTTTGTTACTTTTATTGATTATTATACCAGGATGACTTGGGTATGTTTGATGAAGTCCAAGAGTGAAGTAAACTTGTTATTTCAAAAATTTCATAAAATGGTTTGTAGTCAGTACAATGCACAGGTTCAGGTTCTCTGTGGTAATGATGGAGGTGAATATTTTAAGTTTTTGAATTGAGCGTGTGGAAGCCCATGGAACCATTTCATCAAACTACTTGTTAGATACACCCCAACAGAATGGGGTGAGCGGAAGAAAAATCGTCACTTGTTGGAGGTTGTCTGTGCTTCATTGATAGAAGCACATATGCCTTTATTCTATTGGGGACACGCACTTACCTCTGCAGCATATTTGATTAACCGAGTACCTTCTAGCACTATTGATTTCCGGACACCATCCCAGGCTCTCATTGAAGCAATTGTTGCTCCAATCGGTCCAAACTTACCTCCTCATGTCTTTGGTTGTGTAGCATTTGTACATCTTCATAAGCGTCAGCGCAACAAGTTGACACCTCGAGCATTGCGATGTGTCTTTTTAGGGTATGTTGCTTATCAAAAGGGGTACCGATGATATCACCCTCCAAGCAAACGAATGTTTGTTACAATGGATGTAGTTTTTCATGAAGACTCGATGTATTTTTCCTTTGAGCTTTGGGCAAGGGGAGCACCTGGAAGAAGTTCAAGCTCTAGACTATGATTTTATGATCTCTATAGAAGGGGAACTCTCTGAACCTGGTAACAATCTGAATGGGAATGAAAAGGAACGCCCTGAACTTGGTAATGAGAATGCTGGTGAATTGGATTTGAGTGGTATAAATTTGGACCACAGTGGTGATGAACGTGATGAAGACCTAGACAATGGAGTTGTGGATCAACCTCCATCTAAATCTCTCGCACCACAGGCAACTGATACACCAACTCGATCGCTGCGAGGATGAAGTCTTCTTGTAATTGGGTGAACCACGAGAAAACAACTACCACCATCGAACAAGAGGTATTCCCAAACCCATATGAACCCGAACTTTCTAGTAAAGTTAAATATTCCATGAGTCATTATGTAATATAACCATCGCTTATGCGAATCAAATAAGTCATTTGTAAACCAATTATCTTGTATCTATTCTAACGGTGTCTGAAAGCCTTAAATGACCAGTGGAAAACTTCTATGAATGAGAATGAGCCATCTTGGAAGAATGAAACTTAGAGACATTGTCGTCACTCGGGGAAGAAACCAGTTGGATGTCGCTGGGTTTATACTGTGAAGCACAAAGCAGATGGTACAATTGAACGTTTTAAAGCGGGGCGGTAGCAAAGGGTACGAGCCTATGGAATTGATTATCTGAGATACATTTGCACCTATAGCTAAAAAATCAACATAGTTAGTCTTATTGTCTAATTTTACTTGAACTGGATTGGCCATTGCAACAATTTGATGTGAACGCCTTTCTGTATGGTGGTTGTCCGAGAAAAGTGTACATGGATTTGCCGAGGGTGCATGATGCAGTGTACTCGGAAGTGTGCAAATTAAAGAAATCGTTGTATGGGCTAAAACAATCTCCGAGAGCATGGTTTGGAAGATTCTCGAAGTTCATGAGGTCTTTTGGCTACCATCAATGTAATTCAGACCACACTTAATTCTTGAAAAAACAACATGAGTAAAGATCACTTGCCCTTGTGTATGTTGATGACATGGTGGATTCTGAGAAATGACACGATGAAGGAAGGCTCTACAAAGTTACTTGTCAAGCGGTCGAAATGAAGACCTCGTCATGAAATATTTTCTTGGGATCGAAGTGTCTCGATCGATAAAGTTGCTTGTCTCAAGAAAATGTTTTAGATTTGTTGCGGGGAAGCGGTATGTCATCATGTCTGACCGGTGATACGCAGTGAAGAAGAAGTTGAAGTTATGTGTTGAGACTAATCAAGTGCCTGTTGATAAAGGGAGATATTAGAGGCTCGTTTGAAGATTGATGTACTTAGCCCACACTAGGCCAGATCTTGCCTATGCATTGAGTATTGTTAGCCAATTTATGCATAATCCTGGAGAACAACATATGAATGCAGTTATACGTATTTTAAGGTATCTGAAGTCCACTCCTGGAAAGGGCATTTTGTTCACTAAAAATGTAGATTGTCAAAGTGTGGATGCATATAATGATGCTGATTGGGTTGGAGCAATAGATGACAGACGATCTACTTCAGGATATTTCACCTTTGTAGGTGGTAATCTCGTTACATGGAGAAGCAAGAAGCAAAATGTTGTTGCACGTTCAAGCGCAAAGGTTGAATTTAGGGGTATGGCACTTGGAATATGTGAAGCATTGTGGCTAAGACTTCTATTGATGGATTTGGGCTATCTGCCTAGGCAACCGATTCGGCTTTATTGTGACAATAAAGCGGCATGTGATGTGCTCATAATCCGATTTACTGTGATCATTTTAAGCATGTAGAGAGGTAGGCAGTTCTTCATTAGGAGAAATTTGATGAGAAAAATTGTCGGGTTGCCTGAGATGATGAAAGATCCAATTGGCTGATGTCCTCACCAAAGTTGTTTCCAAGTCAAGTGTTCTCAAGTTTTTGGGCAAGTTGGGCATGTGTGACATCCTATGCACCAACAGGGTGTTGCAATATTGGATTTATAGTCAAAGATTCTCTATTGTAAATCTTTCCTATTACTATTCTTATACATTTGAGCAAATAACGAGTATAGGAAACTGATATTTTCCTAGTTTAGAGATATTTCTCTGTTAGTCAAATAACTTAATTATAGGAATAGCTTGATTGTAGGATCTCTACTATTTCTATAAATATGTACATGTAAAGATACTGAATTATTTATGAATAAAAATTATTCTTCTCTATTTTACAAGTGTCTTAACAAAGTCAAGTTATTCCCATTTTGGCTAGAAGGTTTTTTTTCCTAGACTTATAAACAGAGTAGATTAGCCACGCATTCTCTTCGTACTGGGTGCTAGATCTCAGCAATATTATGACAATCTTCATGCGGATTTCTAATATTTAGCTTATATCCCCCAATTTAGTGTAGTATATCAGTACATCCTTGTAAAAATGAGGTAACATCAAGTACCTCCATATTGACACAACAAAGGCATGATTTGAAAGCAACATTCTATTTTCAAAACATTACATCATCAAACAATCATCCACCATAAAACAAGATTTGAATTCAGATTAAGTTCACACAGAATTTCTCTCAAAAATTCATCTTGCTGGTTATATAAGATCAATAAAATAGTCATCCTTGTTGAACGAGATAACTATGCTGCTGAGATAGTCAAAATAAGTTACGATTTGATGCTATCTTGTAGGAAGTTAGTTTAGCACATTTTAAGGAAGTCAGTTTAGGAAATATCTAGCCTATTTTTTTTCATTTCAGTTAACAACTTCCTGTATAAATAAGTGATTACAATTCTCAATAAACATGACCTTCTTCCCTTCTATTCAATCCTTTCTTTTTCACGTTATATACCTACGAAAGTGGTATCAGAGCATGTTATCTTACGGGATCCACAGAGCATGTTATCTTACGGGATCTATGAAAATCCTATACCCAAGCCAAGATGGAAGCAGAAACGCACTCTTTCAATTCTATTTCATCAACAATATTTGATGGCACAAATTACCAAATGTGGGCTGTCAAAATGGAAGCCTACCTTGATGCTAATGACTTATGGGAAGCTGTTGAAGATGACTATGAAATTCCCGCTTTGCCAGAAAATCCAACCCTTGCATAGATGAGGAATCATAAAGAAAAGTGGCTGAGGAAGTCAAAAGCTAGGTCAGTCTTGTTTATAGCAGTTTCTAATCTCATTTTCAACATAACATGACAAGCAACTGAGAGATCTGGGTTGAAGAAAGATTATGAAATGAGAAGATCAAGTTAATGCAAGTATTCATTAAGATAATTTGATATGCAAAGGATGAGAGGAATCAAGTCATTAAAGATTGTATCCTGACTCTTAATACCTTATCCAATAAGGTTTATACTACTTAGTTTCTGATTTTTTCCTGATTCTAGAATTGTTCAAAAGAAAACCTTGTAACAATTCCTGAAAATTTTGAGGCAACAATGAAGAAGCTCCTATTTCAAATATAGAAAATCCAATTGGGCAACTAGCTCACGCATTAGAGGAGCAATATTCAAGGACACTCTAGCAACATAAAGGATGAAGACAAAAGAGAACGTAACTTTGTGCCTATGAGTTTTAAGGAGGAAATCCAAGAACCGGCATTGGTTGAGGAGAAAAAGAATGAACTTGTTAATGAGGAAGAGCTATTGGTGGAAAGAGGCCAAGTTAGAGAACCATTCGCGAACAACAATTGAAAATGTTGGTTGGATTGACCGTAATTCCCCATAGACTTTGTGACTTTGGGCATTGGAAAGGAGGACCGAAGCAAAGTGTCAAATCTATAGGAACACCTTCAATGCAAGTCAAGCATGGATTGATGTAGAACATGGGAAATGATCCCTTTGTTGGTAAGGAAAAGTGAAGTTGAACCTCCACCAAAGCATGCAACTGGGATCAGAAGAAAGATGGCCGTGCATGCGGATAGAGCTCATTTTCTACGATCGAGGAGCAAGCACCCAAGATCCTTCAAGAGGACACTCTTGAAGGATATAAATTTGAGGCTAACTCTTTCCCCACCAAAGAGTTGGCATTTAAGCGTACATTATCCATTATGGAGGTGGAGGAACTCATCCTCACGAGAGATGAGGATGAAGAGGGAGAATTGGCCACAATTGATGAAGGGCCAAAGAAAGCATTTCTATAAAACTCGAGAAAATTTTAATTTTTTTGAAAAATGGCAAAAATAGTAAAATTGCCACAATGGTTCAGGGAAGCCTGGAAATTTTTCTAGATATCAGATGACAAAACGAACTTCACCATTGGATTCGTCTCACGAAATCTAGTTACACAGAAAATTTTCGTTGAATTCCAAGACAATCAGATTTTTTTTTTTTTTTTTTCACGATTTTCGAGGTAACGGACGTCTAGTAACTCCCAGGGACAAGATTTTTATGAGAATCTCGGGAGTTAGGAAATAACACAAGTAAAGTTCATTTAAATAAATTGAACTTGAATCGGGACGAAATAAATTATTTCAGGGCAGAAATGGACCCGAATGAGTAATGGACACATGGCGCAATATAGGTCATGTCTCCAAACTTAAGAATTAAGTTAGACAAATAAAGTAAAAAAGACTGAAAATCGGAGTTGAGGCGAGAAAATGGCTTGATTTTTTTCTTTGGGAGGAGAGAAAAAAACCCGTAGAGTGAGAGAGAGGGAGAGAAGAAAAATCAAAAATCAAAAATCAAAACTTCTCTCTTCGATCCACGGAGTTCAGTCAATCGGAATTCGTCGGGCCAAGAACAAAAGTTCATCTACTCTACGAGGGCTATACGTGGATACCGAAAACAAGGGATTTCACCGAGGATTCAAGCGATGAGTTCGGGAAATCAAAGGTTTCGAATTTAGGAAGTGTCCACGAGACTTCTTTGGAGTTTCTTCTATGCTCCAAGAGGTAGGGATTCTTCCTACTTTGGTTATTTTCCATTCTATGGATTGTTTGGTTGATTTTTAATGCCCTAAGAGGCTGTTTGGCCTTTTTGCCCTAAGGGGCTGTTTGGCAAATTAATGGGTTATGGGAAAAGTGCCATGTTTTGACCCTATATGATGTCCAATTTTTGGGGCTGATTTTAGGTTAGAAAAAGGGAGAATTTTGAGTAGTATGTGTTAGGCTCTTGAATCACCTAAATTGGACATCTATAACTCAAGTTATGATCCGTTTTCCAGGACTACCACAGGTTGCCCTATTTTGGCCGAACCTACTATCCATATTTTTGGGACTGATTTTCGGCTGGGAAAAAGTGAGAATTTGAACTAATATCCTTCAAGGAACTTGTAGCTCTATCTGAGAAATTGATGTTAGGCTTTTGAATCGCCCAAATCAGACCTCTATAACCTGCTATGGTCAGCTTTTCAACGCTACGCCTTAGGGCTTCATGACTGACTGGTGTCCGCATTTTTACACAATTGGTATATGATTGTAATATACACGCTTGAATTGAGTGATATACTTGGTTGAAATTGTATTGAAGTCAAATTGTGTATTCTAATGGTTTGGCTTATGATGTACGGGGATAAGGGCATCATTATACGGCTCTGTTGTAAGCCATTTGTGGACATGGTGTCACAATTAAGCCTAGAGTATAAGGTAAGTCATTTCTTGATTGGTGATGACTTAGATGTCAATAATAAATGTGCGTATAACATGCTGGACATGTAATGTGTGGTTTATTTGGAAATTGTATGTTAATTGATATGATTGTCCAATGATGCATGGGTATTATGCATGGTTTAAAATGTCCATATATAACACTCATCATATATAAGGGCACAAATAGGCATGAATGTGATTAACTGCATTTACATATGCATGGACATCGCATTAAATGGGTGCGCAGTATGGTCATAATCATTCATCATTCTTGGTGAGTGGGTGGTGAGCCGGGCATTTCGACTACGTCCAACTCGAGTCTCACGTGCATTTCACAGCTGGAATAAAGTCAAGCTATCTTGGAGACCGTCAATGCTTTGAATAAAGTGGTTTATCAGAAACTGTCCAATGCTTTTGAATAAAGCGGTTTATCATAGACTGTCCAATGCTAAAAGCGATTTATTGAAAACTGTCTAATGTTTTTTAATAAAGCTATATATCGAAGATTGTCCAATGCTTTTAAATAAAGCTATTTATCGGAGATTGTCTCAATGCTTAACAAAGCGGTTGAACTTTGTGATGTCCATCGAGTTTTTAAAAACAAAAAGCTTTTGTTTTGGATAAAGGGTCATTGGGTGTGTAACGCCCCAAAAATACTCCGAATTTTTATAATAATTCTATTATATAAATTTCGGGTATAAATAGAACCAAACTTGGGTTTTTCTGAGAATCTGTTAAATGTTATATGATTGTATGACTAAATGTCAATTTCAAATGATATATGATTGAATGTGATATACTAAGTGATTAAGTTATTGAACCCGAAAATAACTCATGCATGACAAAATGGAATTTGAAAATGAGACCTAAGGGAGCCAAATGATAAGCTAAATTGCTAATGAAATAAATGATAAGTGAATGGGCAAATAAGAGACTAGTAAGCTTGAAAATAATCTCCAAAGATGATTCTAGCAGTTTTCGGACTTGTGTAGGGTATATTAAAAGCTAAATATGAATTTTCAGAAAAAAAAAAACGAGAGAACCGGAAGTTATATCTCAAGCAAGCAAGAAGTTTTAACTTATCCAATGGCATATATGCACATGCTAAGAATGCATTACAAAGTATAATATGAGGACAAGACAAACAAGTAATCAGAAAGAAAGGAGATACAAAAATCAAAAGTGTGTAGATAGCCATAAAGTAGGAAATTTCAAAAGTTGGTATCGCAATAGTAAAGAGATGAGGGCTAATTTCAATTAAGGAAAGTTGTGACTTAAAAGGCCATGAGACAAAGCCAAATGTCATTTGGTCTCATTTTCTGCGTTAAAACCGCGGGAGATGGGTTGTGGAGAGAGAGTTAAGAAGCGAGTATATGGAGCTAAGGAGATCAAAGGTATGTTTCATTATGGAATCAAATGTCTTTAGATCTAGGGTTATTGGTGTGATTGCTAGGTTTTTCTATGAGATTTGGGTTGTTTTTAAAAACCTAGGGTTTTGGTTGAGAGATCACACAAACCCTTGGATTTCTTGAAAATAGGGTGGTAAAACCCATATGGTACATGATAGTTATGGAATCCTCTCTTTTAAATTGGATTCATGGGTAAATTGAGAGTAATTGAGTTAGGGTTTGTTCTAAACCCTAACTAATTATCATATTTGGGTTGAGTATGGGTCATTACCCATATTAGAATGGTATTTGGAGAAATTTATGGAAAGGTTTTGAAAGAAGATAAGTAGTGAAAGAGGATTTGAATAGAAAAGAGATGTCAAGATGAGAATGAAATGGTTTTGAAGTGTATATGGACTATAGAGTTGAATTGGATGGAAAAATATGGAAAAATGGAAGCAAAACACAAATTCCGAAAAATTCATGGACCGTCGTGGCATGTAGAAATACCGTTTTCCTATTTCCACCGCCGATTTAACCATAAATTTTCATTTATCCTATTTGAGTGATTCAAGTGGCTAATTAAACTAGACTTCAAGGAGAATCTAAACCTATAGAAATAGATATCAAATCTCCTGGGATTATAAGTGGCCTAAAAAATTTACTCAAAGTAGGGCCATGTAAGCAACGGTTCGCCCTGGTACAGAAATGTTTTGTTTTCCTGTTTCGACCATTTGGTCGTATTTTGACCATAACTTGCTCATTTCTGATCCTGATTTGAGTGATTCAAGTTTCTGGTTAAAATAGACTCTAAGGGAAAAATTTATCTGAAGGCAGTTCAAGCAAATTGTAATCCCAAAAGTACCATAAAATTTGTCAAAGTGAGCTATGTGCAGATTCTGTTCTGCCAAATTGAGTCATCTAGATGTAAAAATACAATAACTTGTGTTATGTGGTTGAGGGCTTTAGAGAAGGAATTTAAATTTGAAAATTGTAAGAGATGCTGTCATTGGATATATAGCGACTGATCTGAGAGTTTCATAAATTGAAGACCGCTTTGAATAATTTTTTTTTGAGTCATAAAGTTCATAGTGCATTGTTGGAAAAGGTTGGCCAAAATGAGTGTTTCTTTAGTGCTTAAGGGTAATTTGTTCATTTGGCTTTAAAATGAATGTGCATGGTGGATTAAATGGAAGTAAGAGCAATGTTAATTTTGTGGTTTTCTTGAAAAGGTGAAAAGACTATCGGACGGAAATGGGAAACTGCACGTGGAAGCCGATCACGTGAACTGCGGAGTTTAAAACGATATTTAAAAATCGAAGCCAAGTCAATGATTTAATGTTAAACTGAAATTTTAATGGAAATGTTTATGTAAATGTTAAGGGGCATATGGAAATGTTTTATCTTGCATTAATATATATTTATATGTATATGGAAATATGTATGATATGTTATTAAGGTATTATGAAAGTTTAAAATGTGTAAAGAATGCATATGTGTTTTAATGATAAAGTAAAGGATTTAAATGGATTTATAAATGTATTTTCAAGAAATGTTTTACTCGATGGTTACCCTAAACCCCTATGATCAGGATCGACATTCCACGAGGTACCTTAAGCGTAAGCGATTAGAGGGTAAAGTTATAGGTTACTAATCGAGGGAGGGAATTCAGGTGTCTAATAGAGTAATATCCTTACACGCGAGCAAGCGCCGCTACGACCGAACCCCATGCAAAGCGCGATTTTCTCCAGCCGTAGCTGGTTATGACTGAATGTGATCACCTCACCGCCGCATTCGAAAACTCGTTTCGTGTTGATTTCAGTGATAGCAGAGATCACCCCGACCGGATACCTGTGGTACCCCAGGGAAATCCCGCCTAGTGGAGTCCCATTGTACAACCCTAGGGAATGCACAAAGGGGCCCCACCTAAAAGAGAAGTAAATACCAGAAGACTATAATACCTCAAATATGTAGAGAATCATCGCACTCCACCTATCCAAGGGTAGGTCATAACCACATCATACATAAAAAGGAACTCAATGAGTTTAATACTAATGTCGAGCATTCTAAGAGTATTTGCGAATTTAGATTACAAATGAGATTTAAATAGATCCAACAAAACAAGGACATATAGGTGGGATAGAGTACTCGCATTGTCGAGATAAAGCTTGTTGAATTTACGTAGGTAGGCCCTCTACGAACTGCCCGACCTAGGGAACGATTTAAACAATAATGTGAGATAACAAATCTCGAGTGGCATAGCGTTTATAAGGAAATTAACATTTTTAAATTTCAAAGATTTCTTCTCTCAAAGTCCTTCCGCTCACTCTTTGTAAAGTCTTCTGCTTAAACATTTCACAAAACCCAACTTTACCCATGTCCAACATATGCAGTTCATTCTCAACAAATTAGCCGACACAATGTTAAGGAAAACATAATCTGAACTGTTCACAACACAAAGCCAAGCACAAAACATGTATAGTCATCAAGTAATAAAATAACCATGAAATACACCATAACCATGAGTATAAAAAAAATAGTTATACCATATTTAGAAAATCAACAACGCCCATACCACATACCCATCATAACCGCCGGTAAGCTCTAATTCCTCACACACACCGCGGATAACTAATGAACCTCGTGGTTACACCCGCCATCACGGCAACTAACAAACCTCCGTGTAATCCCGCCATCACGCAACTAACAAACCTCCGCAGACCGCCATCACGTGGCAATCCAACAAACCCCGTGCAGGTCTCGCCATCACGCGCGGCGCTAACAAACCTCCGGCAGCCACATCACGCATCTAATAAACCTCCGGAGAAACCCTGCCATCACGTGGCACTAACAAACCTCCAAACCTCCGCCATCACGCCGCAAGACTAACAAACCTCCGAGTGAACCCGGTCCATCACGCAGTCCGCACAAACCTCCGTAAACCCGCCATCACGTGGCAACTAATAAACCTCCGGGTAACCCGGCCATCACGTGGTAACCAATATAACCGTTCCCTTTCTCACATGTACCTTTCCAACAATACCGTATTAGAGTCAGTCCACAAAATCTCAAGATCCACTTTTTTTTTAACAATAGTTTTTCAAGATAGTTTACAACCTCAATCCATGTACTCCAAATATCCAAACACCACCAACTCATCCACGAACACAGTAAAACTTGCAAATAATTAAATGTTTGGCCAAAATTCACATGAAATAACAATCATTTTATATGAACTGAAATCATGTTTGACCAAACCAACATCTTATCAAAAACAAAGATGCAAAGTATTTACTCACAATAGATATCAAATACATGTCTTCAAATCATTTGGGGTGTTATAAACCACTCCACCGCCAGGACGCCGCTCCCGTCCTCGCAGATCGCTCTCCCGCCCGGCGAGCCAGTCAATATGTATAAACTCCGCTTAGCTCTAATAACTGGAACCAACAACCTTAGGATGCCCCGAAGGCTTTAGAATAATCATAGAACTATGAAAACCATCCAAATTGACTCCGACAGTCCACTACACGCAGTCTCTATAGGCCCGATATACCTGCAACTGGGCTTTTCACCCGGGAGCTAATTTCTCTGTAAATTGAACTGGTCTCAATAATCTAAACATCCAATTTCACTAATACAACTTCACTCTTGCTAAATTTGACCAATCGGTACTCTATTTCAAATTCCGACTTCTGCAATTACCCGAACAACCTAAAATTAAACCTAACCAAACGATGTCCAAAATTTACAAACCACATATCAATGGAAAGCCCAAGAGACCGGTAACTCATCGGCATTCATTACCGTCCAACGCCGCTGTGGTGGCCGGAAAACCGACGGCCGCCGATTCGCTTTCTTTGTAACTTCCAAACGCGAAATCGCAAAGCGTGATCACAGATGAGTTCAGAAGGTCCAAAAATGGTGGAAAGGAGCTATGGGTGGCCTGAAGCGGCCTGAAATGGCCGGAATCACAGTCGTGAAATCTGTACCGTCATTCGGCCGCCAGATCCCGGCGTTGTCCGGCAGCGCTGGTCAAAATTTACGGTCGGCACGTCCCCGGCTGTGGTGCACCTGGTGGTCTCGCGCGCGGTGGCCGCAACTCCGGCCGGTGCCTCGTCTCGGTCCACTTCACTACAAGTAGTGGCTACTAGACCCAAAAGGTGTTCCCTGCCAGAGTTTTCTCTGTGGTTTTGGGAGCTCAAGTGTTGTTTTGGCTAGGGTTTTCATTTGCATCACAAGCCATGTTTACAGGTCTAGGGTCGCCAAAAATCCCGCATGCACTCGACACCGATAGCGCCACGTTGAATCTCTAATGGCCGTGAACTTTATCCGTAAGTCGGATTGCACGCTCCGCCCCGCCTATAACCTGCATCGACGAGGCCTAATGGGTGGTGTCTTAGTTAACCTAAACTATTCCTCCGAAAAAGTCAAACTCGTCAATTTACTAACTCGGGTCAAACTCGTATTATTTGGTACTGTCGTTACACTGGTCCCACTCAAAAAGAAAGAAAGAAAGAAAGAAAGAAAGAAATGCCACATAAATGATTTTTAATTTGTATAATAGAAAGTTTAAGGCATAAATGGATTTTTAAATTGTATAAGTATTTATTATAAAGAAAGAAATAAAGTTTAAGGCATAAATAGATTTTTAAATTGTATAAGTATTTATTATGTTAAGAAAGAAAGTTTAAGGCATAAAGGTTTAAGGCATAAATTGATTTTAATTACAAGTATGTATTACTTTGATATATAATTAAAATGTTATTTTAATGAAAATGTACACCACCGGCCTTAGCTCATTCTTTCCATTTATGTTTCCTAAAAATATTTTCAGGATCTCGAGACAGTGCGCGGGTAGGAGCCACCTCCCCTGCAAGGAGTTGAGCCATCGAGGAGACGATGCATGTGAACCGCATTGTATAAATAGTTTGCATATTTTATATGTCAATACTTTAATAAGTGTATATATGCATATATGGATATATTTTGAAAAGGAACTACTTAGGCGGTCGGCTTTAAGTCCGGCTCAAGCCCACCTTGAAAAAATGCATGAATTAAAGAAGTTTGGAATGTTTTGATGATTTGAATGAATAAATGTTATATATTGTGTTTGATTGGGTTGTGGACGAGGAGTCCTAAAACGTAAGTTGAGAAGTTGAGGATTGAAAGATTAGAAGTGTTTTTAAATGTTTTCGCAGGTTTTGTAAATTTGGGAAAGTCCGAAAAACAGAGGAAACTCTGGCCAATTTTTTCTGAAAAATCCAAGTGTTTGAAAAGAAAGAAAAAAAAAAAATTTATCACTTCGCCTGCATTATTACAAAGATATGTTATGATTGTAAAGGGGTTCCCGTCGAAGGATTTTACTTGATGGTTTTGAGAAAAAGTTTCATATCCATTAGAGTACTGGGAGGTCCCCTGGTTCATGAGAGCGGATCCGGCCTGATCTCAATCCTAGGAATAAGAGGCTGTGAGGATGCTTCCCATTGGACGAAGACCCTAGTCCCGGGTTCGAATCTGGGAGCAAAGAAACTCGGGAAATGAGGATATCCTATGAGTGGACCCACTAAGGGCACTTCTAGGTCACGAAGGGTGTGGACCTACAAGCTGTAAGTGAGGAAAAGGGAATATGGGATTAATGACAAGTCAAACAAGGCTTAATGAAGGAAATGGGAATTAAGACCAAATGTGGTCTAAGAAGGGCTCATTTTGGGCAAAATCGTTTTTGGAGACAAGAGAGAGAGAGAGAAGAGCTAGGGTTGAGGAGAAATCAAGGTTTTGGTGGGAGATCATCCCCATTTCTGGTTTCCAAGTGATCAAGGAGGAAGAAGGAAGTGAAAGGTGAGTTTCAAGAGATTCAAGACAGAACCAAACCCAGAAAGTTGTGACATGTTTCAAGAGAGTAACCCCACCATCCATGGGCATGGTTGGTTTAGATGGATATTAGGGACAGCATGGGAGATTTTCATGCTTTGCTTAGGATTTGATTGGAAAACGCAGTATGCAAAAACCAGAAAACTGGGCATTATCGACTCCTACGCCGCAAATTAGGAACCCACGCCGAGGCAGACCCGCACCGCGCGTGGATACCCTCGCGCAGAAGGCCGATGCCAAAATGGCTCCCTCGTTAGCACGCCCGGCAGCTACTATTCACAACGAGTACTTGATTTTTACCTGAGGCACTTTATCTGTGACAACTGGGAGAAGCTAAGACCCTAATAAACATTGTTCAGGTTCAAATAAAGATAAACTAAACAAAAATGGCTCGACTCACGCCAGCAGGCAAAGAGAATCAGTAAGGTGGATAGTGCCATTACTAAAATTTTGATGTGTGTGATTTGGTTGTGGGTCAGATGAGGACCACCATAACCTGAATTCAGATTGAAGGTAAGTACAAAGAAAGATAGATTTGTTTGTTCTGATCTTCTCCTATTCTCACAAGATTTGAAATGTTGTTCAATGTATAAGGAAAAGTTGTTATTTATTTATAACGATTGCAGAAAATGTTTGTGCTAAGACAACAAATGAGAATTTGTAAATGAACTTTATACAAATCTACATAGGTATTTTGCTTTAACGGATTTGAACGCCCTTAATAGAATGTTAACGATTTATTTCAAGACATGATAGATTCAGATACCAATGAGGGTCAAATTAGCACTCCTACCAACAAACCCGCTTGATGTGTCACTCCGATCAGCGCCTACCAGAGGACTCTTCACCTTTGCCTCAACACTTTGCATTTATCCTATGGTGTCATGATCACCACGTTTCGCATATAACACCATTAGAACTTAGTTTAGTCTGCCTCTGATCTCGTGGCTTTGTATGTATCCGCCGAGTGATAGTCACTTTGGAGAGTACATCATGGCTTATTTATAGTTATTATACGCTGATAGGAAGCAAGTGGGGGCCACCAGGTTTATCATAACAAGTTATTAGATATCAATGAGCATTTTGATCTGCTGATCAGACTCTCCTGTCTGTCTCTGCACTGCTCGTCGAGTTGGTTGATTCCTTATTCGCTAAGGAGTGTTTCGTTAAAATGAGATTTGTCAACTCATAATCAAAACTACTTGACCGGTTCACTGCAAGCTATGTATACAAATAATCGCTTTTTTTTAAGATTTTGTGAGCACTCCTCCCAAGAGCTCGATCATATCTCCTCATCCACTTGGAATGGTGGACCGCTTTTTTGTTTGTCCCCTTATTCTTCGTGGGAAACATTCTGCCGCAATTTCATAATTTTCCTAACCAACACCGTTGCCTTCGTTCCAACCGTTATTCCGCCGCCTTGTGGAGCGTTGTGATTTGAACAAATCCTATATGGTTCAGCCCATAAGCCCAAATGACCATGGCAAGATTTAATCATTTGGCCTTGTCTGAAAAATATATGCAGCCCACCATGAACCACATGGATACTTAGAGAAGGCCAAAACTTAAGATATTCAAATTTGCATGGAAAATGAGGAGAGAGTTGAATGTAGTTGTTTCCGAGACCTGATTGGGCTCTTTCTAAAGCTTGAAGGTGAAAAACATCGTAGGCCAGGCCGAGGTGGGAATTGGTACAAAAGAGAGAAGATCAGAGGAAGTGACCTTGAGGACACTTTTCCGGCTCAAACGCATCAAGCATCGATTCGCTGATGCTTAGCTTGGTTTCTTTCGTCAGGAAGAGGTAAGAAATAGACCGGCCTCCACTTCTATTTTAAGAGACATTCTGATCAAATCTTGAGGTTTCTCTCAACCATTTGGAGCTGCTTTCACGCCATACGTGAGAGCTGCCTCAACAGCTTTATGCCATGGGTCTAGGTTTTAGAGAACAACGCTTGTTTTGGTTGGTTCTCACTCATCCAGCCAGAATCGATCACCGTTTGTTTTGTTAGATTCCTGAATCTTTGTGGAAGGTTCGGCACTTTGAGAGAGCCTCTAACGATAGATCAAGTTGGGAAACCGTATCACGATCATTAGTTAGTTTTATGGCGACTGGCGCTGGGTAGTTTATGAGCTTATTAAGCCTTTACTATCCGAAGAGAAATCAACATCGTTAGTTATGATTCTAAATTCTTAGGGAAGGTTCTGGAAAATTTATGTTTCCTTCAACAGATGATCAAGTTTAAACCAACGAACTGCTCTATCGGGTTATTAGGTTTTCCTTGAATACGCTTGGGTAGTTTGCTTTGTTTGTGTTGGTTCTGTCATTCGAGTCGGAATTGCACCCGCTTGGTCTAAGCAGATTCCTGACTCGTGAGAAAAGCTATACAAGTCGATTTCAACAGTCTAGACTGGCTGGGAAACCGAATGAGCCGGTTCATTGGGTTAGGTTTTCCTAATGGCGCTTGGGTAGTTTGCTTTGTTTGTGTTGCTCTGGTCATTCGGAGTCGGAATTGCACTCGTCTTGTTAGGATCTTCGACTCGTGAGAAAAGTTCTGACAAGTTTGATCTTTTCTCAATAGTCTAGACAGTTGGGAAACCCAACCGCCGTTCATTGGGTTAGGCTCAAATCGCCGTTGGGTACTTTGCTTTGTCAGGCGTTATTCAAGTCATTTGTAGTTAGGAATTAATCTGCTTTTTTTTTTGTTGACTCTAATTCTGAGAAGTTTCTACAAAGTTTCAAAATTTTACTCAATCGTTTGGACTTAGTTGAGAACCTATTCAACCGGTTGTGCAAGATACCATGGCAACCCCTATTTTAGCATAAGCCGGGCCCGAATCTATTATGGCGTGCTCTTAGTTGCCCTGGGCGACCTAGAGCACTTAGGGTCCGAGTTCGCTGCTGAACAAAGTGGGGTAGTGGGCAATGTGATTTGTAGTATAATTAGTTTCAGGATTTTAAAGGGAATAAAGCAAAGTAAGCAAAAACCACTTATCTCCTTTTCTCAAATTTCGCTTCCTTTCTTTGGTATGGGATCCAATATTTGGTTTTTAAATGCATGATGTATGATGTATTATTTGGTTCTACTCTATTCGCCGTGCATGGCTAGGGGACCTCGCAGTACAGCGCTAGACGCTGGTATTTGCATTCATATGCATAAGATGGTGTTTCCGATTTTGACATTTGCATAATGGAGCCTTTGACTAACCTCTCTTATGCAAAGGTTGGCTAGGAACCACGTGTATGTGCTTTGATTGTCGGGTAATGAATTTCACATGGATGCTTTGAATGGTGCCATGCATGCTTGCTATGTTTGTTATTAAACTTTCGATGTAGCGCGGCCAGGACCACTGGTGCAGACGCTTTATCGCCTTTTGGTTGAATGTTTTACATGCTAGATACCAATTAGGCCGGGTCCGATCTGTTGCATGTTTAGCCTAGAGACTATCCGATCCAGGACCCATATGCCCACATACCCAACACTAGTAGAAACCAGCCTCAGAGCTCAGAGGGGTGCTACCTCATGAGGCCTTTCCCGACAGGTAACCTGACCCCCGAACCCAGAAATCTAGTCTTCGCAGACCGCTTTTTCCATAATGGAGTCATTGGGGCTAATGATTAGCTTTATAAAATAACAAAAGTAAGTGGCGACTCCATGAAAAACTGTCTCAGGACGGATTTTCTAAAAATTCGAAACCCACATTTTCCTTCAATTTAAAAGCAGTCGCGCCTTACTGGATTGTGAGGTCCACACCAATCCAGACAAGACGGTGGTGTTCACGAATTGATTTTTTTTTATAACTACCGCCACTTAGTGGACTCAAATCAGGTTATAAACAATGTTTTATGCCGGCCAGCAATTTCAATAGACTCAAAAGGATTCCGATATCCTCGATAACAAAATATAAAGTAATTTAGCTAAGGGCGGAACTCAATTGATTTGAGATTATTGACATATTGGTATTGAAAGCATGATTGCAAATTGAAATGAAAAGAGCATGGTGAAATGCATGACGGGTTATAAACGACGGTTGTATATGGTGCAGAGAGTTTGTTCAATAACAATCATAAATGATTGTATATGAAATAAGTATATGTATTGCGTCAGACAAGTGATCATCCAAAAGATTTGAAAGTTTTATTTAGTAAAATTTCATGATTTGATTTAAATTGAAACGGAAGAATGGAATTGTATAGAACCACTAAGAATGAAAATTCTTGGCAGTAGTATGTCGCTGGTGAGTAGGTGTTCAGGAATGAACAGGAACGAAAGGCAAGATCGAGGAGTGTCGAGTCATAGAGAAAGATTTACGGAGTATGCTCCGACATATGCATTCATTCCATTTTATTTTTTTTTTTTGAACATGGATATTTTGTAAAAACAATTTGAACTCTAAACATCTATTTTATAAATCATTTTGAAAATGCTTGATATGTCTTTATAATAACTCGATTTTTGTATAAATGTAATGTTAATAGGTCTACCCTTTAAAACGCCGCATATTTGAAAGGGCTTTTATGCCAATCGAAATGTAACGCCTCGCTGTTTTTGATAAATGATTTTGATAAAGTGATATAGGTAAAATGTAGTATCCTATCCCACTGGACTCCGCACTAATCTGGGTCAAACCGAAAAGGGGTGCTACAAGGTGAAACACCAATGACAAGTTTTACATCGTATACATGTGTAGGAGCCTGTGAGGACTCGTGTTAAAGGCATGTGAGTGACACTTCATTCATGGCATGTAAGCATTCCAAAGTAGAAATGCAGTATTTACTCAAAATGTTTGATTGTGTGAACATGGCATTGTATGTGTACTAGTGTGGCAGCGCAATTGTAGGAGTTTACTCCTACTAGGCATTAAGGTTTCACCCCGCCGTGAGACCCCCTTCGTGCACAGGAGTATGCGGTGTGTGGATCAAGGCCACTGAGGCCATAGCTATGAAGTGAAAGTCGGTTGTGATCTGTAATTAATTTTAAAGAAGCTTGGAAATCAAACTAGTTTTAGCTTGTATTTAAAAAGAATTCAAAATACTTGCAACAAATTATTTTAATTTTGGTAATATCAAAGTGTTGTAATTAAACTCTTGAGGACTATGATAATTAGTCATGTATTCTGTAGTGTGGATGAGTGGGCCTGGGCGAGTCACTTACCTATGAACAACTTAATGAGGTCATTATATTATATTAAAGATGTTGCCAAGTTTTGTAGCGTTGGGATTTGGGGAGGTAAAGCTCTCAGATAAATGAGACTCAACCATTTTCATTAAATCATGGGTCCCTAAACGGGACACGTGGTGTGGTAGGTCGGGTTACCCGACATCCACATGAGTCTTCCGCTGGAAGACTTCAAGAATGATGGATCTCCAGTCAGCATCAATTTAATTTCTCAATGAGTCTTACTCCGACTAAAATGAGCTCTTAGGAGGCATTCCAAGCAAAAATAAGAAGTTTTATCCATTTAGTATTTAGTTCTTTGTTTTTAGTATTATTTTTTTCATATGTGTTGTATGTTGATTTTATTTTAAGTGTTTTATTTATTGTGTTTTTTCAGACATCAAGCCGAATCTTATTGAGGGAGTTTCACTAAGACCTACTCACACCTAAGCCCATTGTCACAATTGATCATCAAGGGAGTCCTCTCGTTTCATTTTTATATTTCTCATACATTGAGTATAATGCATATTTTAAGTTTGGGGGGCATTGGGGATTTTGTTTTTAAATTTTTCCGTGCCAGCCTAATCTTTATGTTTTCAATTGTTTTTTATTTTAAGGCAGAGTTTTCGCTTTTAGGTTAATTTTTTCATGTTGGTTGTTTTTGTTTTTTGATTATCTGCTGTAGAGATTGAATGCCTATGATGATATCAAATTATGTTGTTCTTTAACATTTGAATAATGTGGTGAGATAGTTGATTCAAAAACCAAATTGGTCGACTATACAATTGTACACTTAGCTATAGGTTTCCAAATAAAATTCACACAAGCCCTTTGTACCTCATAATCCAATTATGCTTGGTTTAGAGAAAAAAATCTTAAATCATAACGTTTAGATCTCAAGACTTAGAACTTGTTTAATTACCATTTGAGGCGAAATCCTTGTGTATCACATTTTGGAAATGATATAAGCCATCTCGAAATGGGGACAGCCTCTTATCCTACTCCGTTATGTATTAATCCATACCACTCCCGCTGAGCCGTAATAGCCAGTATTCTATCTTAAAACCAAGAATGAACACTCATATCCTTTTGTGTATTACCCTTACTATGCTTTACTTATAAAGTACAAATCATGAGGAGGACATGTAGTCAAGGGAATTTTGAATGAAGTGGAGTTGCATGGGCACAAATGTCAAGGAAGTTGTTTGGAACAACAAAAGAAAACAGCTAAAAAGTGCAAATGAGAAAATAACTCAAGGAGGAGCAAATTTAACCTCGTAGTCTTCTTACCTTGAGCTACTAAGTCCGTACGGGTGTTTTAACACCTAATACTCCAAGACCAACCAGTCTATGAGTTATTGACCTAAAACTCGTTACATGGGGTAAGTAAGAAAGGTTAAAGGGGTTGAATATTGCACTTACTTCCTACCTTGATGTTCAGAAAGCATACCCTGGTGATTTTGAAAAGAGATAGAAACAAACAAGTTTCGAGGTGAAGCAATGTGGAAAGCACAATGAGGCTAATTGGGTTGAGTTTGAATGACTCAATTTGAGACATAGTGCAATTTTAAAGGATGAAGCACAAGAATAAAAAGAAAAGTGTGCTTAAGTGTTTTGGGTAAAAGTCAAACCTAAATGACTTATTTAACTACCTCTCACCCTAGCCACACACTACAAGCTTGTAAAGACCTATTTGATTCCAATAGTGTGTAATACCTACATTAGTGGATAATGGTATGCCAAGCAAGCCTATAAAGTCTTAGTCACTCTACACTTATGGAAACTCTTTAGGAGTGAGAGATCTTTATCGCATTTTATTCTCCTCGCTTTTTTCATCTAAACTCAGACTGAGTAACAGTATGGAGACATAACACTCGTGGAGGAGAGAATTTTGATCAGGCAGACACTGTGGTCAATGGAATATTTAAATATTTTTCTACATCTTTCAGTATTACTAAAACGAATGCAACATTCAGGCAACTGGCGCTATAACATGTTTAGGTATAATAGCAAAGCATATTTTTCCCGAACAAAATAATGCTAAAAAAAAAAAAAAAAAAAATTTTTTTTTTTTTTTTTTTTTTTTTTTTTTTTTTTTTTTTTTTTTTTTTTTTTTTTTTTTTTTTTTTTTTTTTTTTTTTTTTTTTTTTTTTTTTTTTTTTTAAAAAAAAAAAAAAAAAAACAAAACAGGGGAAGAAAAACTCTACTTCAACAACAAAGTATATGATCAAGGGTAAATTGCACTTTACTAATCCAGACCTAAAGGACATAAGGATAAGAATACTATAGGCTAATATAGAGATAAGAATAAGTTATATTTGCAAATCAAATGGAGTTGAAGGACCAAAAGGCTAAAAGAAGGAAATTGGCTCAAAAATGGGATAAGGCCAAACATGGCCTTAGAAATATCTCATTTGGCATTTGAAGGCTAGGGCAAATACGGTGGGAGAAGAGAAGAGAAGAAGAAGAAGAAGAAGAAGAAGAAGAAGAAGAGAAGAATGAAGAAGGAAGGAGAAAAGAAAAGCAAAGGTATGGAATGTTTGGAACTTTGTATGGAATACTCGTTGAATTGTCTAACATGTATAGAATTCATGTTTTTGCTTAGGGAATTTTTCCGCAACCACCCTTGTCTATATGTAGGTTAGGAAAAACCCTAACTTATAAATGTGTTATATGGTTGTTTGGTTTGGTTGGGGTCCTCAATGAAGGAAAATTTTGTATAGAGAAAATGTTGGGTTTTAGGGGAAATGTTGTCCGTTTTTTTTAAACCCATGTTTTTGTTTTAGCCATCACTTAACCAAATTGAGTGATTTAAATTTCTGGATAAACTATACTTCTAGAAGAACAAATCTCCCTGAAATAAGTGTATCCAAATTAACCCATTGACCGTGTAGTTCACAAAAGCCAAGCTCGCTGAAGTCAATATGGTTCGCCCGATACGCTTTAGGTTTCGTAACAATTTCGTATTTAGGCGCAAGTTAAGTTTCATTCATCCAAATTGAGTGATTCAAATTTCTGGGTAACTAGACTTCTAGAGAACAAATTTCCTATGTAATTCAAATTTAGACGCCATTGACCCAAAAATTTGTCAAAGTAAGGGAACAATTTATCCTCAAATATGTCTCGTAACACCCTTAAATCAAGAATTCTTGTTGTTTAAATCATAACTGAGCTAGTACTGGTCTAAATGAGGTGATTCAAATTCTAATAAACTAGACATCTGGGAGAACAACTTTCATGAAGAAATTATGGTCAAATTATGTCTCTAACATTCCCAGAAAATTTTCAAATATAGGACACAATTCTAGATTCTGTTCCCGGAAATTGTCTAGGAGCAATTCAAAATGTTTAGACCATATTTCCCAAATTAAAAGTCCAAATGACATGATGTTTGAACCCTAAGAAACTTAAGACATAGGGGTATATTGAGTTAGGAATATCACTTTCTCTAACAACCTGCTTACATGGTCAAAAATTGTAGCCGAAAATGGACTTGAATCGCTCGAACTATTCAGTCGAATTGGTTATAGAAATTAGTTTGTGGTAAAAGGCTATATAAATGTATTGTTATATGAAAATAATGCATCAAGTAGTAAGACTGCGATAACATGTGTTATGAAAGCTAAAAAGAATACATGTATAATTTTGTTATATGAAAAAGTACAGTTAAATGCTTATAAGAGATTATTTGATAATAAATATCCCATAAGTATACATGATATCAATAGCTATTCATGTATATGTGATATCTTTTTTCTCGATACCTAAAATATTAAGAAATATAATAAAATGATTATCTCGTCATGACCGGTAGTGACAGATAGGCATGAGCCTATAGGGATGGGGCCATACAAAGATACGCCAGAGTATATCAGGCTCCGCTTGGCCGATGGACATCCCACTTGGATCTGGCTATAGCGGCCTGCTTCAGTCATAGCCAGATAGAGATCACTGTCTCATATATTGATAGTACCTGGGTACATATAGTTCTTTTCCGTATCCACTTCTAAGGTATTTGCAGGCATGAAAACATAAAGCAAATGACAAGAATATGCAAATGCTTGAATATGATAATGACATTATATGACATGATATGAGTAAGATGACTACTACACATGACAAGTATATCGTGATAAGAACAAGAAACTAGTTCTATATGGAACAATGATAAGTGAATATGAAGTATGTATAAGCATGTGTAAATTACATGTATGAAATATGCATAAACATGGGTATAAGTATATGATGTGTTAAATGTATATGCATGTTTAAAGTGTGATGATCTATTAGGGGTCACCCAATTTGTATTGAGTCGTTCACTCAAGCTATGGGTGCTTAACACGAGTGTTTCATCCGTAGGTACGTATTAGCTGAACTAGAAGCCCGGACAATCCGCATCAACAACAAAGGTCAAAACATCACTAGGTGCCCACTGGAAGATCATTTGGTATAATGTATATGTATTTTTGTTTCTTTTGTAAACAATGTAAATATTGTAAATGTTGAACACTTCCATATATGGAGCTTGTATATATTTTGTAATCCACTACTACATAATATAGTACAAGTTAAATGTTTAACATTATATGAATGAACAAACTTAAAATTTATAAGTTTATAGTAAAAAGACACTTTACCAATGAAAGCCGAGTCGGGGTGTCACATGGAATGCATAATTCCTAAGGCAAAAATACGAAAGTTTATATCTCCGCGGACTCATGTTTATCCTTACTAAGTTGGGAAAATGCTCTTTTGTTTTTGCTTGAGGACAAGCCAAAGATAAGCCTGGGGGTGTTGCTCCTGTGAATATACATGCACTTTGAGTGTGTTTTCATGCATTTATATAACTCAATGCTAAATTTACACCCTATTCATCAATATTATGTTTAACCCCCATTCTATGGGCTGTTTTCGTTACGGGCGGAAAATCAAGCAAAGAAAAAGGTGGACATGAAGGCAGCATCAAGAGTTGAAAAGTAGAAACTTTTGAGTTCTCTAGGCTGAAATAACCTTTCGCTAGTAAAGAGGTTCGCTTAGCGAAGGAGCGTCACGAAAGGACTAAAGACCGCCATTTGAAGCATGCCAAGATTCACTTGGCCCGCTTTAGGCGAAGGACCACCACATCATAAGAAGACACGCACTCAACCATAAGAACTTCTAATGAAATACTAATATTCCCTTTTAGCCTAATCATTGTCCCATTTCCTTGATGGTATGAGATGAACATGTAATAAACTCAATGAAGGAGGAGACTCGTGAAAGGTAATTTCCCATTTTAGGGTTTTGCTCTGTAGGTTTAGCATTTCTAAGGTTTTTAGTTTTTACTATTTGAGCTCAAGCTAGAGTTGTATTGAAAGATCCTAACCGCTAGGATACCTCAGCAAAGTGGAAGCTAAGTTTTGGATGAGATTGATTGCACATTTGTTTTGTATTCCGTAACTCTACTCTTATTCTGAATCTTTCAAGATTTTAATATTTGGTGCAAATATAATACTGCTGGGCTTGAGGTCAGCTATGAGTAGCCACTTCTCCTCATGCATTTAGTTTGCTGAAATTGTGGTTGACTTATGGTTTTTACGAATGATTTTGGTGAATTTATGTCAGGTTGGTGTTATATGCGGTGGTCTTATTGTCCAAGTTTTATCTAATTGTTGCATGCTAGAGGGTGAAGTTGAGACCTAGAGTTCAAAGGGTTCCATAGTGACAACTAGAAGCATCCCCTTAAGAATTGATTTTTACCTCTAATATCCCACAATTGTTAAAATCGAATTACCTTAATCAAAGAGATCTAGGAAACTAGGAATGCCTAGTACTAGGTGGATTTGCCAAGAGAGACATCATTCAATTTATGGGCTACAGATCATGGCGACCAAAAAGGTGATAGATCTGGTGAATAACCCGAGTAACCCATCGCAGAAGGACCGAAGGAGACCAATAGAGTTCCCAATGATCGATTTGCCTTAGAACTGTCAATGTCATTGTTCACCTGTATGACCGAAATGGCATTATGAATGAGGCGAGAAATTCGAGGGAGAAACGAAAGTGTAAACTCAGTCGGTCTCTAGGTGCTACTGCGAATATATTCATTTTGATCAATAATTTATGGTTATAAGTCAAACCCATCATTGGAGACAACAAACTATTTGACTCATTAAAGTTTTCTTCCATTTCACTTCAAACATTGTCGATTTTCAAGATTTAGGTTAGTTTAATTTGCGTTGAACATAGAAGACCGTCATATTCCTAATCAATCACATCATTTATAGTGAATTTCTTTAGTAGTCGGCGCACTTAATCCCATTAAACTAATTTTTCCTCGTGGGTTCGATACTTCGGGGCTTTAATTAAAAAGCCATCAGACATCTGTGATCTATACACTGCGTATTTGGGTTATTTTTGGTGCCAAAATCTGAGGTATGCAACAACCAAACTGTAAGCCTTGATGCCTGAAACACTTTAAGCTTACCACATTGAGAGACACAAATGCACAAAGCTGGGCCATGCATATAATACATAATTATGGTGCAAAAGAGAGGCCGTGATGATATCATATAATGCTTGTACTGGCCTCAGGGAGTAGATCCCGCATCCAACCAAGTCTTTAACAAGGAACAGGAGAATTCCCACTACCACTGGCAGGCCAACCGGGCCATGAGCGCGGTGGGAATAGGCTTCCCAAAAAGCCAACTCGAGTCGGGGTCAGCATAGAATGAAGGGGACAACCCTAATGTTGTAGGTATACATAGATTCTAAGCTCTCCGAGTCTTTATAGTATTTAAAGATATAACTGATAATGCAAATGAATATATATTAATATATATATATATATATATATATATGTATATATATATATATATATATATATATATATATATATATATATATATATATATCACATCTCAAATCGTGGCTTTCAAATCACATTTTTAAACTAATGAATTATAAATTTAAGCTATATTAAAAATGGCTAAGAAATATCTTTAAACCCATTAATGATTATGATAATACGATCCCACATTGGCTCCATAAGAAATCAGGGAGCCGTACTTAAACCCTGAGATGCTGCTGGTCTTTTTGAGAGTCGGCTTTATCGGCTTAGAGCACTATCATCGATTTTATCGAAAGCCACGCACAATGAAATTTACCATTCTTAGATGCACTTAAGAGGTATGGAATGAAAGTTAAACATAGTGTGAGACGTTCGCAGACGTCTGGCTTCTCTACTTAAGTTTTAAAGATTCTCCCACCTATCAAGGCCGGTCTTTTGGATTGGCTCTCTTATTAGGCTTAAGCACCTATCAAGGGTGCTTTCATTGAAAGCCGATGCATAACGGGAATGTTATCTAGAGTATGAGTCATCCGCAAACGTCTAACTTCTAGCACAGAATGGCACGATCATACCGGTTGCGATTCTATTTGACATTGCGTATTTATAAGAATGTATTACAACGCAGAATATAAATGAATATATATATATATATATATATATATATATATATATATATATATATACTTTCAAACCACATTTTTAAACCACGACTTCATTACAAATTTAAGTCATAGATAGTAAAACCGAAGCCAAGGAATACCCTAAACCCACTAGTCACTCTATACTTGATCACGAAGCAAAAATGATATGCATCTAGTGGGAGAGCAAGGAAAAGTGGTACTTATAAAGACATAATATACAAATAGATAACTTGGTAGTAAGGTAAACCCCTGTAATCTTTACCCTTTATCACTCTCAAACATCTGCGATTTATCATCTTTGGGATTTCATTCCTTTAAGCTTTAAGGCTCCATTTCATTCTTTTGCTTTAAAGCTCTATTTAAAACCTTAAAAGTATTAAAAAAATGTATATGTAAAGAAAGTGAAATTAAATAAATTTCCAGAGAAAATAAAAAAAAATTATATATTTGTTCCAACTCATTTCATTTATTTCACAGGTGACAGTCAAAAAAAATTTAAAATACCTAAAATTTTAACAAATTTTGATTATATTATATTTTGCTGACGATAAACCAAACATGAAAAAATAAAAAATATTTCTTTTTTTTCTTTATGGTTCCTATACAATTGCAACGGCTGGCTCTCCCTTAATGCTATTGTACAACGGTACACTACTAATCTTTTCCCTTTTCCCTCTGAAAAGTGTGGTAACAGGCAAGGATATCTATGATCTTTATGTTGTATTCAATGATTTGATTCATATGATTGCAAATTCTCTGAGGACCAACTGACAATATGAACATCTTCTATTCATGATTGGTGGGTTATAATTATGCAGGTAATGAGTCAGCAAAAACTAAAAGTGGAAACAGGCTCATCAAATATTACAGAGAAAAAAATAAAAATAAATAAAAAGGAAACTGGAAAATGACCACCTTAAACAACATTATAATATCACTATGGTCACTCTATACTTGGTCAGGAAGCAAAATGATATACATCCATCTCAGCAAACAAGGAAAAAAAAAAAGGGAAAAGAGAGATTCCCATACAAAGTGATTAACTTTGTAGTGAAAGGTAAAACTGCCTTCTTAATTTTTACTCGAAACACCATGTAAAAAGAGACCCCCCCTTTTTTTTTTTCTCAGCATCTTAATATCAAAGGCGTATCAGGTTAAGCAGATTGTAGGTGGTGGTCATGGCTCATTCGGGCAGTTTAACATAGAACAGCACAAGGAAACTGCTCAGAACGACGTAAAGGAACGAGATCTGCCCTCGGACATATGGTCCCATGCCCTGAATGGACATATTTGTACCTCAAATTCAACTCAATTCAATTCTGACTGTTAAACAAAAGTTTATGTTAAAACAACTTGGTGTTTGATTACCTTGCCACTGAGTTGGAGAAGTTCACCATCAACCCATTGGGGATTCTTGAATCCGAATTCAGCTGCCTTCCTTGACCGCTGTAACTTTCAGAACCTGGAAGAAAGTTTTTCCGTTATAGTTCTATGTTCAGAAAATCCAACATACCTAATAAGGAGAGGTAACAAATATTCATTTCCACTTTGAAATAAACTTACCCCAATTGAGTGAACAAGAAAAAGATGTGGGAAGAGAAGAGAGGTATTATAATGAAACAAGGGCAGAGAACAAACAAATATCTAATTCATTGATTGCTGCAACTATAAAGTACCGGTTGTTACAAAGAAAATTTGCTTTTATACAAGTAATTGGAAATTTGTAAATTCCACCTTGATTCTTCTCACCATATTGTCTCTGTCAGATCGCAGCGCACACATGGCTTCCCACCAGTCCGCCCTGGTTTTGCTTCTCTATTAGGCCTATGCCCTAAAGAAAATGTCTCGATAGTGTTGAGTTAAAGTCTTACATATATGGACCTTAACCTTTCCCTCTATAGACGACATGGGACACTGCATCCAACCTTGGGGGTTCGGGCCGTCCCTACTGGGCACATTTCTCGGCTAGAGATCGCCTCTAATACTACTCAGGAATCTTAATTCCAACTACTCAAAAAGCATGAATCATTCAGATTACACACATTATGAGTATGATGATTTAAGGGTCTGCACCCAACACACTAATGGTTGGATACCGATATGCCAAGGCTTTGATATGTATTGTCAGTTTATTAACAAATAGTTAAGCAATCAGAGGCCACGAGTTTGAACCTTACGGTGTTTTCATTTCCTCAATTATGAATCCATGTGCAAGCAAGAGGAGGTTGCACATGAGGCAGATTACACTCTTACGTAAAATTGATAGCTTTAACCACAGATGTAATTCAACAGGAGGTTCTGACAGGAGGGAAAGCATGTATTCCCTTTTCATCACCAATTTCCAGAGGACCAATTTCCCAAGATAATAATTCTAACACATTTATTTCAAAGTGATACAGTTACGATATTAAGTGATCGCTTTAACAACAGATGTAACCAACCAGGAGGTCTGACAGAGGAAAGCGTGTATGTATTCCTTTCTGATCATCAATTTCTAAGGAAACTTTCTCAAGATAATATTTTTATTAGATATTTATTTCTAAGAGATGTTACTTAATTATTTTGAAGTGAATCAAGTACATATATGGGCCAGTTCAATGAGAGGTGGCTGATAGCAAAATGCTAGTATGCTATTACTACTTGTGAATATACAAAACAAGGATGACAATAAATACTAGTATGCTATTAACATATTAATCACAAAACAAGATGAATGAGATCCAAATATCCAGTCCTCTATAAATAAATTTATTATATACATTATTTGTTACAACCATCATGATAGAACTCACCCCAAGTTTAGGTGTGTCATGAGGAAACTAAAGTGTTAAACCCATAAGGCCAAGCCGTGAATTTAGCGATATATGGACCTAAAATGGGTCATACACCATCTCTTCGCAACCAATGTCCACAAAGTGGCTGGTGACTAAAACCATGGGTAGCAACCCTCCATAATTTCGAGACGAGGGTCATTCCTGAATGAACCACTGCATTACCACTCGTTACAACCACTTTGGATAGAACTCACCCAAAACTAGCCATCAAGGAAAGGAGTTCAAGTGTTATAAAACCCACAAGACCGCTTCTTATAACTTAGCGATGGACTAATAATGGGTCTCCTTCATTTGGTACAAGTCTAAAACTCCTTCCAAGCAGTAGCAGAACTTTCAGGTGCTATGAGAAGGACTGGCAAGAGTCTTCTAAAACATTTTCAAGGATCCTCAATTCTTTAGTACAAAACAAAGAGCCTAAGAGCCATTCAAGATTAGAGGTTTAGAAAAGTTGATATTTGTTGATTACTCATGGTTTTGAATTAGAGGTGAAAATATCTCTTGTGCTTAGTATGAGAGAGAGAGAGAAAGAGAAAGAGAAATGCATCGTGCATACCACACCCAACTCATCTGGATACATTCCACGATTGGAAATACGACTCCCTTTCCCAATTTTAGCACGAAAGGTCACCTAAGGAATCAGAATATACATGAATTAGAATTTTGTAAAAAAGAAAAAGAAGCTGAAATAATAGAAAAATACCATTTACATGCACAAGATTTATTATAATTGCAGATAATAAACAGAATGGCATAACTAAAAATTAAAAGATATAAACCTGCCCAGCAGGAATGACATGTCCCTGTTAGCTTTCACTGCCTCAACAGATCAAAGAACTCAACATCTGGAAGATCATCACACATCTCCATTCCAGTGGCCAAATTTACGCCTTAGTTGTACCACCTCAGTTCCATAAGGGCCAAATGCACCAACATACAGGCCTATACTTCAACCATAAAATCTTACTTTCCAAAAGGACTATATAACTTGAATTGAAAATTAGAAAGAAAAATAAATAAAAAGAAGCAAGCTCACCATCAAATGACTGTTGCTTGGGCGGAAATCCGACTAAAATTTGTATGCTCAGATAGTCTATTCCGCTTTTGTGCCTGGGACTAACAGCAAATTTATTAAATTTCACGCAGATATCTCGAGAAACTGATAAAAAAATAAATTGATTAATATATTGTCAAGAAAAATATACTAGTGCAGTAAGAAGTAAGGAAGCCCAGATGAACAAGGTCTCAACTCTTGGTTAAATCCTCAAATTTCTGTGTTTCAATTTACACCTCTTCCAAAAGTATGAAAACTCAACTAGCTCAACCCCCCAAAAAAATTTTAAAAACTCAAAACTAAGTCGGCTATGCTCAAAGCAATCCCCCTTATGTTCATAACAAGAAGCTCACTGATAACACAAGCAGATATATGGGAGTCTGATCATGCTAAAGCCCCAGATCTCATTTTCCAAATTCGTTGAGTGTCAGATACCTATGTTACCTTTGGAGAAACTTTATCAACACTCCAAAATGCTTTAGCAACTTCAGAAGGCATGAGTTCAGATACACCCTGAGCTGCTAGTGCTGCCACTTTAACCTTGGACACCTTATTTTCTCCAATATCAGGATCTTGACTTCTCACAGGAACATGTAGCACAAAAGAATCTCTTTCCATGTCTCTAATTTCAGCTGGTTGACGCACGTAATCATCCTTGGAAGATGTATCCTCTTTATTATGCAGAACCCCACCAATAAAAAGCTTCATATCCAAATCCTGGCCATCTTCTGCTGTGTTACTACCTTCTCCCAGAGTAACTTCATCAGGCTGAATCTTGTCCAAGTCATCAGTTTCATCTTCAGAATCATCACTAGATTGTGTCTTCTCATCATCTTCTTGCATGAATTGCTTCACAGAATCGTCATCCTCTATCACTTCATCAGGAACATTAATTTTCATGACTTTGACTTTCAATTCTGAATTTTATCTTTGAGAAAAATTTATCACACTTTATCCCTTCCTCAGTTCCCTCAATGCTTATGCCCTTCTCTTCTCTTTTCTGTCTGGCCTTCATTCCTGACATCTACTACAGGATGCGTGTCTCGGTTTCAGAAGTAGATGAGCCTTGGTTGGCCTGGATGTCAAACTTAGGGGTTAGCTGTACTTCCTTGGCTCGCTGCAAGCAACTGTACAAAGGATATAAGATCAGTTGCTATTTGCATAAACAACATAAAGAAACTTAGAAACCTACCAAGAGTTTCCATGTAAGAGATGCAAGGAGATTGGAATTCATAGGGGATAGAGCAAACCCCATGCAAGTTGTGTTTTTTTTTGACAAGTAATAGATTGTATTAAAAAGCATAAGGTGCACAAGATTACAATAGGAGTACACAATAAGCAAAAAAAAGCATGAGAGCAGGGGGTAAACAAAAACTAGGTCCCACCCTCAAGAATGACCTAACCATTCTACACATTCAATTAAGGATAAAATTCCCATGAATGTACACTTGAATACACAAAGCAAGATTGTAAAGGAAATAACTTTTAAGACCCCAGCCCAGATTATTATTAAAAGAAAAGTTCAGTTGCATAATCTGTTTAGAGTATTCACTGTTGGATAATCTGTTGCATGTATGGTCTGAGATGATGCAACAGTTTAAACCTAAGGGCAATGCACACAGAAGTCGGAAAATAGAACTCTCTATAATTAAGAAATAATTAGACAAAATAAAAGGAAAATAAAGAAATGATCAAGCTTTTTCTGACTATCAACCAAATCTTGTGTCCCAGCTTATGAAATGGAAAATAGGATGTTCAATGAAATTCTATTGCTTAAGAAAACTAAATGACTAGTAGGTCCAGTAATGTGCAGATAAATCCAGCCTAGTTTTGCACAAGACATGAGCCCAACTCCCAGAGGGCAGATTGGGGTAGCATCAAATTTCAAGACCCAACTAGGTTTCAAACCAGGCCAAGTTATCTACACTTACTAACAAATTGCTGGGAAATTTCAGGATGTAAGCAAACCAGGTGAGAAGAACAGTAACAGTCATTGAAATTCTAAGACAGCATGGTCACCAAAAGGTTTTGGAACAATCTTGAACAGTTATCTTCACATCAATCTCAGGCTGGACCTGCACTTTGAGTCCAAATGTAAGACAGGAGAGGCAAGGACTGAAGATTTTGTAATGATCTTGAATTAAAAGATAGTCACACTCATCTGTTGGACCTGTACATTTGCATCCAAATGCAGGCCAGGAGAGGCTTGGACCTTGATGACTGTTAAGGATTAGTTTCCTAATCCATTTAGGAATCTTTTCCTTCTTTTCTTTTCACTTTAGTCTCTTAATTAGACTCTAACTTTGTTTCCTTTATTTGCTCTAACACTTAAAGTAGATTATAAATATGAAAGTTCTACTTTTGTTAATTAATGAAAATCAAATAGTTATTTTTCTCTACATGATTGGTCGTGAGCCAGTTAGAAGATATTGGAATTTTAGGTTAGGTTAGGGTTTTTCCGTGTAATCAATTCTGGCAACCCGTCCAACAACCGTGTCTCACCTCGGTCACTTTTTAGTCGTCATGAAGCTTGTCCGGTTACCGCTACTGGGCCATAAACCTCGCGATCAAGTAACTTTTCTACCAAGATTTTCCAGCAACCCTCTTTTCCAGCAGCCCTTTTCTGGCAACTTCTTTCCTAAGTGAGCCCTCTTCCAAGAACTCATTAGGGTTTAGCCGTGTAGTCAATTCCGATGACACATCTAGTAGCAGTGCCTCACTCCAATCACATCAACTTGCCGTGCAATTAATTTTGGCAACCCATCTAGTGACCGTGTCTCACTCCATTCACATCAACTCGCCGTGTAGTCAATTCCGACGACCCATCTAGTGATCGTGTCTCACTCCGGTCACATCAAATCCATCGCAAAACACCTCGAAGCCTGGATATTGTCGTATCTCTGTTACTGCCTATTCACCGACTTTTCCAACGCACCCTGCATCTACGCAGATAGGATAGATTACACATGTGTAACAAGCTTGGTGCATTTGTCCTATATGCTCCAACTTGAGGGGGAGTGTTAAGGATTAGTTTCCTAATCCATTTAGGAATTTTTTCCTTCTTTCCTTTTCTCTTTAGTCTCCTAATTAGACATTAACTTTGTTTCCTTTATTTCCTCCAACACTTAGAGTATAAATATGTATGTTCCCTCACTTTGTTAATCAATGAAAAACAAAGAGTTATTTAAACTAATCCTTAACAATGACCATTCTATCCCACCAAATCGATTAAGTCTCAAATCAAAGCATCTACACTGGTAACATCAGTTTAGTATTATATTAAAGGTGGCTGGAGGCTCAGTCCTATCAAGTCCTAAAAACTTTTTCAAAGGTCTAAAGAACATTTTACATGGGTATTCGAGATTTACCAAAATTTATTGACAAATATACTTCTTGCTTTTACTCATCAAAAAAAAAAAAAAAGATTTACCAAAATTTGAAGAATCCAACTACAAGAAATAATGTAAGAATAAAAACTTAATGCACACATCCCCATTGCAAGGTGTGTATTTTGAATTAAAAAATTTTGTTTTCCTAAACAAATATCCGTCAGAAACAGTTTGAATATCCTCACTCTACATATGTGTAAGTGTATCTAGCCAAAACTCAGCAGCTGAGTTGAAGAAGTGCTTAATACTAACATCAGGAGTATGAACCTTGACAAAATAGATGAATAATGATTTGTGATATAAAGAAGGTATTTGGATTTCACCTGCATAATGTACTGTTCATCAGAATCTTTGACCACAAAAATTTCGAACAATGGAGTTCCTGGAGATGCATTAACCAGCTGTCTGCAATAAAAATAGTCAGTAAGGCTTCTCATGATATCAGGATTTACTTGATACACAAGTTTTTGTTTGTTATTTTTTAATTTTTTACCTAGGACTGTAACTCCTGCCAACAAATCGTCCAACACCAGGAGTTATATGAACTAATCTGCCAAAGGGATCATCAGAATCAGCAGAGCAGCCTACCCACCACCCAACCTGCAGATTTATGGTTTAAAAAGCCTTCTATACGATACAGGTCCATGAGGATGCCATGAGTACAAGTATCAAACTGAGATACCCTTTAAATAGCATAACAAGTCACATTAAGTTCACATTAGGTAACATGCATGAACATGAAACACAATCCACTTATTTAGGAACTTAGAGATAGATAAAAACAGCTGACAAGGTAGAGAACTGGAAATTAGATTCATGTCAAGAGTTATCTCTAGCAGGTTTCAAACAAGCCATTTCACAAACAAAGATTCATGAAACTGACATTTCAAAAATGAGAATAATATCATTAAACTGATCCTAAACTTATAGGCCCACTACACCCTTCTACACTCAGTTAAGCAGTCTGATTGCCTTTACTATATATTGTATGCAAGTAGTAGGCCTTTATCCTTTTCAAGCTCATTGATGGCATTTAGCCTTATCTACCAAATCATGTTCCTATCTGTTAAACAACCAACTCTTCTAAAAGCTCAAGCTTGTAGGATTTGGGTTTAATATGAATATCATGTCTTTAACACCCTCCCTCATGTACAACCTCATACCCCATACGTGGAGAGTCAAATAAACCAAACTGAGTCCTACATGGACTTTCAAATTAACAAATGGAGAATAATTGCAAAGAGACGATTCGAACTACACTCATGCCAACTACTGGAGCAATTAAATCACTAACTCTCCTAAAAGCTCAAGCTTGTAGGAATTTGGGATTGATATGAATATCATGCCTTTAACACTATCTATTCAACTAAACTTCTTTAGAAATCTAAAGCTCCATCTGAGGTCAAGGTCTTTGTTTGACTAGTGATGTAAATGCCAGGCAAGTAAATCTAATGACGCTGAAAGATCTTTCAAAACCAAGTCTCAAGTATTGCATTTTCTGAATGGAGAATAACAAAGATGGTTGATCACCTTTTCCTACATTATCCATTGATTCAGGGGCTGTAATACTGATTATTCAATCTTGACAAGTTGGATAAGGTTTCCTAAAGGAGTATCTGTGATGTGTTGACCATCTCTTATAGGGGTTAGGAGTACTTAAGAAGCAAAGTCCTTTGCCAAACAGTTTACCTCGGCTTGAATTGAAATGTGTGGGGAGAAAGAAATGTAGAATTTTTTTTAGGACAAGTGAAGGACTTCAGAAACTCTCAGACCTAACCATTTCTATTCATCTTTCTGGGCATCTTCTACTTCATATTTTTAGGCATTCTTTTAATGTTGTTTAGCACGATTAGAACTTGTTGTGTAGAACAAAAGGTGGATAGTATGAGAGGAGTCAACTAGCTCCACTATGGAGATTGAGATAAACTCATATGGAGGATAAGTCGCTTATATGTATATTCACATGTAGTATTCTCATGCAAAGGTCTCTTAGTATAAAGGTAGAGGAGCTTAGTCATATACCTTTCGTTGGTATTTGTATTTTTGGGGAGGGAGGGTTCTTCATCCTTCTTATGTGCTTATTATCACGTTTGAGACTTATATATATATATATATATATATATATATATATATATATATATATATATACCTTAAGACAAGATGTAAATGAATGGGAATTAGGCTTTAGTTTTCAAAGAATTTCATCTTTCATTTATCCTCTATTAAAAGCATATCTCAGTTTTCATCTTTTTGCCTACAAAGAACTGTAACATTTTAATACATGGGATAGAAGAATTCCAAAGACAACTGGCATATCATCCTGCAATATTTAGACAACCTACAAGAACTTAGTTTGCAATATACCCTGTGAACTCTTTCTATCCATGTCTTCACAATTATATCCATCAGAAGATAAATTTGTTTTTGCATTTGCTCTATCGCATGTTTTGTCTTGACTTGCTAATTTCCTAACTTTTTCCTGGCAACCGATGATATTTCATAGCCAACTGTTGATTTTCATCAGCTTCTTTCTTACCTTTCAGTTAATATGAAACTTTAAGGCAAGCCATGGTTTTCTCCACGCCGATCCAAGAAAGTATCCATGGGTCATTTCCAATTAACAAAGGTTTTGGATAATGTTGTCAAAAGCAAAAGTCACATCGGGCGCAATAGGACTCTTTTTTAACTAAAGGTGAAAGATGAAAACAGCCAATAACCTAACCATAGAAAGGTAACAAAAGATTTACATATGTTTGTCTATTTGATACGTAACCAATATAAACATTGCCTTCAACAATCAATAATATCAATCTTCCATCCTTCGTAGTGCCTTATAAAATGGATAAAGTGGTAATAATTATTCAAATTATTAAACATTATACCCAACCTCATAAGAAACATCATATTGTCTAGAAAATGTATATTTTAATTTTCCAGACATCTAAAATCAAAATAAGAGAATGAACATCTTAGAAAAGTTTTGTACATCATCATCATATTCAGCATTGAAATTAAAATCGTTAAACTTCTATGAAGACTAGATTCAAAGTTCCTTATTTCATTATCACTGCACAATGGCACAATATTTTCACTTAATACTTATTAATCAATGTTAAATTGCCAGATCGCGTTAATCCAAGTATGTTTAATCTTAATTTATGGTAAAGGCAATTGCCTATATGTCTAACACCT
>JAEQBH010002436.1:0-147500 GCA_016808115.1 Tetrastigma voinierianum
AAAAGTCCGGAAAGGTTCAGAATCATTGGGGAAGTAGTCAAGGATCCCCATGGTTATAGAAGGTATGGGTATGGGGGGGTGGTGAAGAATTCACCAAAGCAAAGACAAAGTAGTCTCTCTTGTTGAGCCTGTGTGTGTGATTGTGAAACACTGGTGATCCTGAACACTCTATCGGCAGTTCTCCCACAGGGTCATCCAAGCTACTCAATTTCAACAAAAGGGTTTGATCATATGGCCCAATCTAGAAGAGGGCATGGGTCAATGGTCATTCCCCCCCACTCTATGACCCTACTATTCTTGGGACAAACAAGCAAGTTACAAGTATTCAACACCACACCCATCCATACCATTCCTTATTAAGCTTTCATATCTCATCTTATATAAGGAATGAAGCTGTTTCAATAATATATACATATAATTTTTTTTTTTAATATAGCCTTTTAACTATTTTTGTTTTCTTTTATTCATTTTTATATATTATGTTATAGTACTATATTCTTATAAGGATTTGATCATCGGTTCTCCTTATGCCCATTTCATCATACAAACACTTTTTACTTTTATTTACTTTTATATATTATATTATAGTACTTTAAGAATTCGATCATGAGTTATCCAGTATATCCATTTTATCCCTTTATCACTTAAACCAAGTCTCAATGATGTCTTTTAATTTTTAACTTAAAGAAGATAAATTCTATATAAAAGGGAATGAGAGCTATTTTATGATGGAAATTGAATCGGAGAGTGAATGAAATTCATAACCCAAAAAGTTAAAAAGTCATTTAAACTATTTAATGGGTAAAAGCATTCAACCATCTGCTGATCCATAGCCATATTGTTGTGGCTTCAAACGCTTTATGTTCCTTCCCATTCAAAGAGCAAAAGCAGATCTAATCTTCGGTAAAAGGAAAAATTTTAGACTCATCGTGGTGATAAAATATGAACATAGTGCAGTTTGTAAAGAGTGATTGTAGCAAGATATTTGATGTCCTTTAAATCATCGTTTTATATAATATGAGAAATAGATATTGTGGTATTCTTAAAACACTTTGAAGATGACAGACTGTTTTAAGGAATTTATGACCTCATACATCTTTCTCCTTTTTTCCCTCTTGATTATTGTACTACCAACATTTTCTGTTGACAAAATATCGTGAAAAGTTGTAAGCATTGTCCCAATGAAAGATGATTGAATTATTGACACCTCATAAATTGCACACATTGTTGTTTTAACACACATTATAAATGTTACTACTTGTAATATGTAAAATAACATTTAGACAACATCCAGGGACAATGGTAAGTCAATTTAATCACGGTTATGATGAAATTAATTATTGTGATGTGTACTCTTTCAGTAGTGGGTATAGCAAAGACATAAAGATCGCCTCAAAATGAATTAATATTTGACTGTTTTTGGTATCTTTTTCATAATAGAAGGATTTCATAATTCAAGCCAGCTAGATATGTACTATTTTGGTTGAATAACTATAATTTTTTATTTGGTTCTCATTGCTATTGGAGGTTAGTATTTTGAGATTTTGTTTTAAGATTGGCCTAAGAGCATAAATTAGATTGGCTTAACAAGGAGCCGACAAACTAAAGTGGGTTAAATAAAGTCAACACCACGACCGTTTGTACCATTCCCTATTAAGTTTTGATTTCCCACATTATATAAGGAATAAATTTCTTCCAATTATATATACATATAAAATTTTCTTAATATGCATTTTAACTTTTAACCTATAGAGGATAATATAGAAGGGAATAAACTATTATATACCGCTTTCACTAATAATGTATCATGAAGATTGTAAGTATATGTTGTTATTTAGGATGATTGAAGCATTGACATTTCATTAATCATAAACATTTTTGTTCTAATACAAATTATATGTGGCAATACTACTCATGACATGTAAAAAGCCATTAAGATAACATACAAGGACGATGTTATGTTAATTATTGGGATGTGTACTTGTTTTAGTGGTCCATGAATAAGACATAAAGATTGTCTTAAATTGAATTTATGTTTGATTATTTCTAGGTGTCTTTTCAATAATAGAGAGATTTCATAATTCAAGTTGGCTATCTATGTATGCACTATTTGGTTGGAATAAACTTATAGTTTGGTTTTTGATTCTCATTGTTAGGAGGTTAGATTTTGAGATTTGTTTTAGGTTGATTACTTGGTACGTAGCATTTTGAAAAGTATTATTTATAAAAATAATTGTTACGTTATTTAACGTCTAGCCGTCTTAGCTCAGCTGGTAGAGCGCGTGGCTTTTAACCACGTGGTCGTGGGTTCGATTCCCACAGACGGCGAACTTTTTCTATTTAGTTTTTTATTTGCCAAAATTTAATTTTAAACTCAGTAAATACTTGTAATATTTGTTATTAAATTCACCAACAATCATTAACTTTTATTATTATTAAACTACAACTTGAACTAGAAATTCGAATTTTTTTTTTTTTAACAATGATTCTCATTGCCTTATTATTTTTTTTTAAAGTAGATACAGTTTTATGTAGTTTACTATCATCAATTGAAAATATTGTTTTCTGATTAATATTTAATTTAAATGGAAGTAATAATTTCACAAAGGTTGCATTTCAACTTGGAAAAAGAGGAAAAATAAGGGTAATTCGACATGTATCCTCTCTTACATTTAAACGCAAATAATTTTGTCCGATTATTGAACTGAATCTTTTGTCCATTAAGTTAAACTGATTATGTTTTTTTTAAGAGTAAACTGGTTATATTTTGGATCTTGAAAATTTTGAGAAAAAATAGAGAGAAAAAGTGTAATGAAAGAAGAAAAAGTTATGAAAAATGAAAATAACAACAATTTTAATTTTAATTAAAATTAAAAATTAATTTTAATTTTCATATTCTACACCACAACTTAAGTGCATTTAAAGTTGAGCTTAAATAAATGGTTGGAATTTAGAAAAAGATCTCAACAATAAAAAAAATGTTGTATGTAACTTATAAATTATGAAAGATTAAATAGGTACAACTATATATAATTTTAATTATATTTAATATTCTGTAAAAAAATTTCATAAAATAACCAAAGACAAGAAAGCCATTTTACATTCTAATTTTTTCTTTCCTTGAGTATTTTTTCAAACCAAACACAACTTGAATTATTATTATTTTTTATATTTATTCACTATTAATGCCAAAATTTGTGATCACTCTTATATATGTCTCTATATTTATCATTTGAGTCAAGCTTTAAGGACACGCAATCTGAATTTATAATTTTATTGTCTTAAGTAAATTTAATTTGCAAATAGAAAACAAAATTTGGTGTATTAACATTTCATGGACATTATTCATATGGAGATAAATTTAAAAAATGTGAATAAGCACCATACCATGTTCTTATTTATTATTAGATAGAAGGAAATAAAGGTACTCTAGACGATAACGGATTAAAACTCTCTCTTGACTACATACACGAAAATGGGACTCCTCACGTGATGATCACCATCCGACCACACCAGGTCAGCAGCTGCAGACTCTTGCTTTTTCACATCTAGTCCCTTCCCATTAACAGTCACAAGAAAAGATTTCGTCTCGTTCAATGATTTGAATGAGAGGGTGGAAGGATTCTTTCACCCTTTATAAGGTGACTCTGATTTTTGATCTGTGCTTTGTAAGTGGAATTCGCAAATCCGACGTTTGTAACTTTCCTCGGAAACTTCACTTGGAAAGGTTTTATTCTGGAAACTTTAGCAGCCATTGATGGATAATTGAGATCCCTCGGAAGGCCTGTTCTGTTCTTAGGACAACTGCTTTGGTCTCCTGATATCATCCTCACTGTATTTGTGTCTAGAAACTCCATGTGCACATCATTTGTATGTAGTCTTCTTTGGAAAGCTTCATACACTAAACCAGGATTTCTTGCTTTAACAGGATCGACAAGAGCCTGATCCAAGGCAGGATTCGCCATCTGGGTTGTTGGAAAGGTCCATTGCCACTCGCTATATACAGAATAAACTAAGAAACTTTGATCACATATTAACCAGTTGATGAGAAATATGATGAATGAGTAATATATATATATACCGGTAGTCATGATAGCGGATTTGATGGCGGCGGGCGACCAGGTGGGGTGAAAGCTCTTGACATAAGCAGCAACTCCAGTAACATGGGGGCAAGACATGGAAGTTCCTGATAAGATAGAATAACTCACCCTTCTGTCGTCTTCACCACCAAGACTACCACCAATATCGGAAACCTTACCCAGAGGCGAAAATGCCGCTAAGATTTCAACTCCGGGGGCGGTTATATCCGGCTGCAAAGGATATTAAAGTGATGAATTTGAGAAAATATACTATTGTTTCTACAACTACAATACACAGAAATGCATGCATGCATGCATGGATACATACCTTTAAAAAGTCTGGTACAATATAGTTAGGCCCGCGCGAAGAAAAGAAGGCAGTAATGGGGGCAGAAGTATCCTTGAATGATTCACTTTTAAATAAATTTCCTTTGGGATTTCTGTTAAAAAAATGATTTGAAGGTCACAATCAAGAAAATTAAAATGATTCAAGAAAGGGATTAGTTGTTTATTAGAAGAAACCCTCATTCCTGACCTTGTGGAATTGACGTAGGACTCCACCTTGGCAAAGTCTGGGGGAATCAAATTTGTCACTGGTGCAGGGAATATGGATGAAACATTTTCGAAGGCCTCCCCGATTAGCGCTATTGTCGCAAGGGCACCAACCCTAACACCCTCAACATATATTGCCGGAGCGCCTTTACATAGCACAATCTTTCCCTTCGACAAGTCCTCCGTTTGCAGCACACGTGGGCCTGCAAATCCTGTTGTCAGCACCCACGTAAAGACCTATCTAAATACAAGAGTGGAGTATGGTGGTGGCTAATAATTTATAGAACGGCCCATTACAAAACCATAAAATCCCTTTGCTGCTACTTATAAGCATTATGTCTATCACATGTACTAGCCGTCTTCCCATACACAATAGGATGGCTGGTTCCGTTCAAGTCAAAAGAATTAATGGTATGACCGTAGGCAGTAGCTCCATTGCCAAGAGCAACCTTTGTGAGGAATCTTCGATCAGTGGTGGTAGCTGCTACGTTGATCATCCATGGTGCAATATTGATGACCGATATTTGGCCAGGACCACCGTTTCCGGCGGAGCAAGAGGTTAAAATACCCTTCTCCATAGCATGGAAAGCGCCTAGTCCGATGGGATCGGAGTCCAAAGGCAATGCAACTGATTCTCCGAGTGAAGCTGTAATGATGTCTACACCATCAGAAATAGCATCGTCGAAGGCAGCCAACACATCTATCGACTTGCACCCACTTGCGAAACACACTTTGTATACCGCAATCCGAGCTGAAGGAACTCCTCCTCTTCCTTCTCCTTTCCCTAGTCCATAAAAGCTAACATCCTTTACTACATTTCCGGCTGCAATCGAGGCTGTGTGGCTTCCATGCCCCTTGCTGTCTCTTGCACTATCACTGGGATCTAGCCCCGTGTTGTATACCCGGGCTCCAATGATCTTCCTGTCAATTAGTATTAGTATCATCATCATCACCGTAAAAAAAAAAAAAAAAAAATCAAAAGGGAAAGGAAATTATCTTATCTCTGCTATATATATCATGAGATCTTCGTAAACATAAAAAATCAACTGCTATACATTAAAATTAAAATCTGTTAGGCTTACTTGTTGCAAGTGAAATTTTGTCCACCTTTACAAGCACCTTTCCATTTTTTGGGAACAGGACCAAGACCTTCATCGCTGAAGCTTTTTGATTCAGGCCAGATACCGCTGTCGATAACTCCGATGATAACATCACTCTCAATAGTTGGAAGTCGTTTTGCAGTTAGAGGCAATCCCAGAAAATCCCAAGATCTTGTGGTGTGAAGTTGCAGCATTCTACTTGGGAAAACAGACACCACTCCTTCCTTGCCTGTATATTAAGTCCCCGGAGAAAGTATTTTCATCTTAGTAAAAATAAAGGCTGTGTTTGGTTCGGGGAGAATGAAAGAAAAAGAAAAAGCTAGGAGAGGAAAATAGAAGGATAAAAAAAAAGGACGAAAATGAAAAAAAAGAAGGAAAAAAAGATGTTATACCCGAGTATTAATTTTATTTGCTACTTTCAACCCATTTCATTCATTTGAATTAGTTAGTATAAAGATTAAATAAGAATATATAAGGACATGTTTGGTTCTTTTTTAAAAGACAGATAACACAATTTTGGTATTTTTTTAACAAATGTTCTTGTTTTCTGAAATTTGAATTTTTTGTGTTTATCGTAACAAAAAAAAAAGTTGCAAACCAGAGTTATTCTCTCTCTATTTTCCTTGTTCATTTTGTTTTTGAGAAAAAAAAATACAGTTTTCAAATCTATAATCAAACATACCCTATGTTTCTAAGTTATTTTATTTTATTTATATTTGATTTTCTTTAAAAAAATTTATTAGACAATCAAATATATAAAAAAAAATCATTTTCCTCGTTACTATTTTTTCTTTCTGAAAACCAACTTGACAACCAAAATAAATGATCTTATCTTGATTCATAAACATGGATGCAGCTATATACATACTAGCCAGTTTTTCTCGTTCTTTATCTGTAAGCTTGGCTGCAAATCCATTGAAACTCCTTCCATAGCTTCTTACCAGAGACTCCTCCGACGAACTATATATGTACATCATAACATGATCATTATACAAACCCCCCAAAAAATAGAAAAAAAAAATCAAAGATTACCTGCTCTCTAGAACATCCTCGAGGATGCTAAGGTGTTGAGATGAAGGCGAGAATTGCTGTTGAGGGAGGGCTCCCATGTATACTATATAAGGCTACATATTAATATTATGTCAAAGAAATCAGTATCATTGTCACTTAGGAGATAAAAGAATGAATGTTAATCAGAAATCAAAATGAGACTTTCCTTCCTTTCTTGATCAATATTAGATGCATCTGCCAAACATACGAAAAAGCAAACAAATAAGAAAAAACCCCAAGAAAATTGAACCAAGCCATCGTTGGTTCTCAAGCTCCAACAATGGTGATCTGTGTATTGTCCCTTCACAAGTTATAAATGGTAGATTATTTCAGTATTTTTTGTTTTGTATTTTATTTTAGGAAAACAATGCAGCTTTTTTGTAAATCAAAATAACTCCGGATGAATAGATGGAAAGGAAAGATATATTTGCGATGTTTGGCCCTTTTTTACATTTTTGTTTCCTTGTAATAATTTTCCCATAAAAGCAAATAATTTTCCAAGATTACATATATTCTTAGACGACGACAAGAGCGAGCTGGAAAATCAACTCCGCTGATTTTTATTTTTCTTTTCAAAATTTGACATTTTTCTTTAATTGACTTTGGTAGCGAGATTCTCGCAATATATTTAGCATACATGTTCAAAACTTTTATAGAATATACATTCAAAAAACAGTCATTTTATAGGACAAGGCAGTATTTAGATACATTTGTGATGGGATCCATTCTATTTGATTTTAAGGCGTACTTTCGTGAAAGCGTGGCGTGTATCGTTGTTTTTACCGGCTTTAGGTTCGTATTTTTTGAAGCGAGTTGCCTTCTCCCATTGACCAATAAATAGAAGCAGTGAGGAAACGCTAGAATCTGTCGACATATTGACAAAAGTAATTTGAAAGTAGAAGCTGGAGTTTTGTTCCAAGCTCCCATGCATGGAATCCTGTTAATGATTCAAGTGATTTCATCATTCTGGTGTCGAATGGGTCTGGAGGGGGAGATTTGATGGGATCCATCCCCATTTGATTATTTTTAAGAGACATACTTTCATGAAACATGAAGCGTATATACTTATTTCTCTTTAGGCGCTCCCGTGTTTTGGCTGAGATGTCTTTTCCTTGACTATAAATAGGTAAGTAAGAAGCTTAGAAGAATCATCGAGAAATCGAGAGATAGAAGGAAGGGGAGAGAGATGAGAAATATTAGAGAGAAAGTTAGAGAGGATATTCTCAATTGAGAAATTTCCACACTAGAGGAGTGTGAGTTATCTCTAATTTTAAGTGCATCTTGGCCAAGATTAGAATATTAGAAGGAGCAATTGTCTTGCATACACCACTTTGAGATAGTGAAGAATTGTTTGGAGTTTGTCTTGTGGTTTTTCCCTTCACCTTAAAGGGTTTTCCACATAAATATGTTGTTTTTCATTTCTGTATTTATTTTCTCCTATGGGTACTATTCACGTATATGGTTACTATTCACATATACGATATTTTTCTCATATGGGTACTATTCACGTATATGATTGCTATTCATCCGATGTCAACAAATACTACTAGAGAGTAGTAGTATTAGAGCAATAGAAGTCAATCCTTCATCATCCCCAACAAGTGGTATTATAGCTAGATTCTCTAAGTCTTAGTATGCTTTGTGGTTGCAGTTGTTGATCGAGCTTCCACATTAGAAAAGACTTTTGAGATTACTATTGCTCTAGGATAGCTCATCGTTGAAGTTGAAATAAAGATGACATGTGCAAAGTACGAGATTGAGAAGTTCTCAGACAACAACTTTACCCTCTAGTAGAGACGGATGAAAGACTTGCTTATCAGTGAGGTCCCTGAGGCATTATCGCGAGTCGAGGTGCCAGAAACCAAGAAAGAAGCCCAATGGGAAGAGATGGATGAGACAACCGCTAGTGTAATACGACTCAACCTTACAGACGAAGTACTAAACAACATCAACGTGGAAGACTGCATAACTACAGATGAGACATGGGAGAGACTGGAGAATTTGTACATGGCGAATAACTTGTCGAACAAATTGTATTTAAAGAAAGAGTTGTACAATCTACACATGCCGGAAAATACAAATGTGCTACAACATTTGAGTAAGTTCAATAGCCTTATCTCTCAACTATTACTGTTTCAAGTAACTTTTGATGACGAAGATAAGGCTATAATCTTATAGGCATCTCTACCTTCTTCATATGAAAAAATGATGACTACCCTGTTATATGGAAAAGACACTTTGAAATTTGAGCATGTGTTAGGATCCTTGTTGTCTTACAATAAGACAAGCAAAGTTGCTAGTAATAAATCCACCAAACAGTGATTCACACAGAGAAAACGGTAGAAGCAAGGCGAACCGCGAATCTCAAAATGAAAAATCCGAGAGGAGGTTGAAATCAAGAGCCAAAGACTATGTGTGCTATCATTGTGGCAAACAGGGTCACATGAAGAAAAATTGTTAAGTGTGGAAGCGAGAACAAAATAAAGAAAATTGGAAAAAGGAAAAGAACAAGAACATCACTGCCCCCGTCACAAGAGGTGATGAAAGATGTTGTTGTTCTCGTTAATGAATGCCTACATATTGGTGATCAAATGATTGAGTGGGTGGTTGATACTGTTGCTTCATATCATGCTATGCCAAATAGAGAATTGTTCACCACATACAAAGCAGAAGACTTTGGGTGTGTGAAGATGGGAAATACCGTCAGCTCTAATATCGTGGGAATTGGAGACATTTGCATACAAACCAACGTAGGTTACCAGTTGAAGTTGCAAGATGTGAGGCATGTTCTAGATTTACATCTTAACTTGATGTTTGGAATTGCCTTGGATAAAGAAGGCTTCCATAATTATTTCAACAATGGTAGTTGGAAACTCACCAAAGGAACGATGGTCATTGCAAGAGGAGAAGTTTGTTGTATGTTGTATAAGAACAAGGGAAGATTTGGCAAAATTGGTTGAATGCAACTTGACCTCCTCATCTAGAAGTTTGTGGCATAGGAGACTTGGTCACATGAGTGAGAAGGGGCTACAAATTTTAGCAAAGAAGAACTCCATTCCTTTTGACAAAGGTACACTACTTGATCCTTGTGATTATTGCTTACTTGGAAAGCAACATAGAGTTTCATTTAACAGCAAATCTATCAAGAAGTCAGAAATACTAGAACTTGTATATTATGATGTTTGTGGTCCCATAGAGGTTGAAAGTTTAGGAGGATACAAATATTTTGTAACCTTCATTGATGATGCTTTAGAAAAACATGGAGTGTATTTATTTGAAATCAAAAGACCGAACTTTCCGGAGTTTCATGCCATGGTGGAAGAGAAATCGGGAAGCCCTTCAAGTGCCTTTGTACAGATAACAGAGGTGAATACATTTCCCGTGAATTCAGAGAATATTGCTTCAGACATGTGATTCGACATGAGAAGATGATCCCAGACACCCCTCGACATAGCGGTGTAGCGAGAAAGAATGGGTCCGCACCATGCGTGGAGAAAGTCGGATGCATCTTCTTGACTATAAGCTTCCTAAATCATTATGGGGAGCATATGTGCTTATTGCTTGTTACCTAGTAAATAGAGGTCCTTCAGTTCCACTCAAGGTGCGATATCCTAGAGAAGGTGTGGACAAGTAAAGAAATTTCTTATAACCATCTGAAGGTGTAAGGGTGAAAAGCATTCATAGATGTACCAAAGGAGTAAAGGACGAAGCTAGATGATAAAGCCATACAGCTGCATCTTCATTGGCTATGGAGATGAGGATTCAACTATAAATTTTAAGGACCAGAGACAAGAAATAACAATGAAAGATTCTAGCAAAGCGGAGTTAGAAAAGAAAGTTACTATAGATATAACTATTGATCCTCCCCTCTGATTCACAGTGAAGAAGATGCTTAAAATGAGGAGGTGATACTCCGGAAACTATTACACGATGACGGTGAGTGAAGAGGCATACCATCACAGGACATGATGATCGGGAGCGAGGTTTTAGGACGGAGAATGAGCAGCTGCGGCTCGAGGAAGATCAAACCCCGAGCACAAGCCAAAGTACCATATATCCATCCTCAAATGCATTTTTTCTAATGATAGGGGCAGAGAGCTTCCAGGAAGCACAAACTCATAAAGATAAGAGTAGTTGGATGAAAGCCATGCAAGAGAAGATGGACTCCCTCCAGAAAAACGATACTTATGAGCTCATGAAATTACCTAAAGGGAAGAAAGCCTTGCGGAATATATGGGTGTATAAGCTGAAGAAATATAAGTGAGGAAGCCGTTGAAATAAAGCCCGTTTAGCGATGAAAAAGCTTTGCTTGAAAAGAAAGCTAATCAAGACCTCGAGATAGAGCAGTTAGATGTCAAAACTACATTTCTCCATGGTGATTTGGAAGAAGAAATCTACATGTAGTAGGGTTTGAAGCCAAAGGGAAAGAAGACCTAGTATGTTAATTGAAAAAGAGTTTGTATGGGTTGAAACAAACTCCAACAGTAGTGCAAAAGTTCGACTCATTCGTGGCTCATGTTTACCAGAACTACAGTAGGATATTGTGTCTACTTCAAACAATTTCCTGGTGAGAAGTTTATTTTCCTATTATTATATGTAGATGATATCTTTGATAGTTGCGAGGATAACCTACAAATCGATCGATTGAAGGAAGAGTTAGCTAAGTCCTTTGATATGAAGGATCTTAGCCTTGTCAAGCAGATTTTGGGGATGAAGATCACTTATGATAGGAAAAATAGAACACTATGATTGTCATAAGAAAGTTACGTTGAACGGATTCTTGAAAGGTTCAACATGAAAGAGGGCCAAGTCAGTCACCACGCCTCTTGGTGGTCATTTCAAACTCAACAAGTGTCCTTCAACAGAAGAAAAAAAGAAGAAAATGACTGCTATTCCTTTTTCGTTAGCAGTTGGAAGCCTTATGTATGCTATGGTTTGTACACGTCTAGACATAGGTCATGCAGTTAGAGTAGTAAGCAGAGTTTTGGCAAATCCTAGCAAAGAATATTAGGTAGCAATGAAATGGATCTTCAGATATCTAAGGGGAACTTCAAATTTTGTTTATGTTTTGGAAAGAAACTAGTTCTTAAAGGCTACATATGCAAATATGGTCGGTGATCTTAATGGTAGAAAATCTACATCGGTTATTTGTTTACTTTTTTTTTTTAGCAGGGGAGCCATATCATGTAGTAAGTTGCAAATGTCTTTGCTTTATCCACAACTAAAGTGAATATATAAGCGCCCATTGGCGGCAAAGAGATATTGTGGATGAAGATTTTTTTTCCAGGAACTAGGTTTGAAACAATATGAGTATGTGGTATATTGCGATAGTCAAAGTGCAATAGACTTGAGCAAGATTGCCACCTATCACTCTAAGACAAAGCATATTGAAGTCAGATATCACTGGATTCATGATGCTATAGAAATAAGCACTTCCAGATTGAAAATATTCATGAAACGAATCACGTGGAAACATAATAATGAAAGTCATTCGAAAGCAGAAGTTGAAGCTTTATTCCAAGCTCCCAAGCATGGAATCCTATTAATGATTCAGGTGATTTCCTCATTCTGGTGTTGAATGGGTCTAGAGGAGGAGATTTGATGGGATCCATCCCCATTTGATTTCTTTTAAGAGACATACTTTCATGAAACATGAAAGCATGTCTCCGTGTTTTCTCACTTTAGGCTCGTATTTTGAAGCGAAATGTACTCTACTTGACTTATAAATGAGAGCGAGTGAAGGAAGCTTAGAGGCTCTCAGATATCGAGAGATAGAAGAAGGAGAACGAGGGAAAGAGAAGGAGAAAATAATTACAAGAGAAAGTTAAGAGGGATATTCTCAATTGAGAAATTTCCACACCATGGGAGTGTGAGATTATCTTTAATTTTGAGTGCATACCCCAAGATTAGAATATTCTTTAGAGGAATTATATTGTATACCACTTTAAGATAGTGAAGAATTGTTCGGAGTTTGTCCCGTGGTTTTTTCCTTCACTTTGAAGGGTTTTCCATGTAAATATGGTGTTTTTCATTTTTGTATTTATTTTCTCATATTAGTACTATTCACATATACGGTACCCGTCCCATATGGTTAATATTCATGTATATAGGTACTATTCACATATACATGTACTATTCACATATACAACATTATTCACATACTATTTATGTATATGGTTACTGTTCACGTATATGGTTACTATTCATCTAACGTCAACAAATACTACCAAAGAATAGTAAAAGTCGATCCTTCGTCATCTCAACAATTTGATATTTGAGATTGCAAGGATGGTAACCGGATTTTTAATATAATTCTATCAATAGCCATGTTTTATATTCATTTATTATTTTTAACTATTCGGATATATGTCACATTAGACTACAACCAAAATGAAATTACGTTTCTCCAAATTTCTTAACCTTTCGTTGTTGGATATAGTGAATGAAATGGATGTCTTAAATTATTCTTTGTTCATAATTCTAGATTTCGAGTTATATGAAATTAATGACACTCGATGAATAAAAGATTAATGACATTGATGAATATTAATTTCGGAATTCTAAGAGTTTGGGAAGCCAAAAGGTTTGGCATTCTAAAAGGTCAAGTCTCTCCTTTATATAAAGGTTGTCGGGGTATTTGTCTTAAGGAGGTCATCGAGGGTGCCTCAAAAGGTCATCGAGGGTGCCTCAAAAGGTCATCGAGTCTCGAGTTTTCTTCCTTTTGTCATTTTGTCGGTGATAGAGCAAAGCGCGCTCGTCGATTCGTTGGAATTGTTGTGAAGTGCTTTATCGACCATTCGACACCGTTTATCGCGGGAAGGCAGACGCGCAGAATCTCGAAAGCGGCGGAGGCGAATTTATCTTGGAAATTGTGAATTTATGAGGCTCCATTTGTTTACCGACTTGTTATATTCTCTCGTTTAACATTGATTTAATTTATTTTGGTTTTCTTGAATAACCATTATTTTGCAGTATTATGTGTATGTTCTTTGGAGATGTCAAACAGTTGGTTATGTGTTTCGGAGTTCTGACAGGAAACCAAATTTCTTAGCAATTATTCCTCAACACAAACCGTCGGTTAAATTTTTTTTTTTTTTTAATTTTACTTTCGACATGTTTCCTTATATCTCCTTTAATACCTGAAGGATAAAAATTCTCGATCAGTTAAAAATACTAATAAAAAAAAATTCTTCCAAGAATCATTACTAAGTGTACTCTTAATGCCTTGTTTCCAACGACTCTCAAGGACGAGGGACGGGCGCTTGTCCCCCATGTTGAATTTTTGGGGAAAAGTCTTACCCTAATGAGTTAGCTTTTGGAGTAGAGATAACCTAATTAGCACCTATATTAATCACCCATTAATCTATTATCTCTATCACTTAGGTTGCGTTTTTTTTTTTTTTTTTACTTTCTTTCACAACTTATTGTTATATTTTTAAATTTTTTGGCTGAATATAAAAAATCAAAATATTTGACTTTCTGGTTTTTTTTATTGATTTTTTTAATAAAAAACTAAATGTTCAAGTATGAAAAAAATCATATATTTTATCATTTAATTGAAACTCTCATAATCCATTTCATACTAATTAAATAAAATCATATATATTTTTAAATTTTTATTATCCTAAAATTTAGATAAAAAATAAAAAATTGATTTTTTTTAGAAAAATAAACAATTACTTAAACCTATTAAACACTATTTTGGAACAAAGAAAGTTCATATTCAATATTAAGTTAAAAAAAACTTCACCTTAAATTAACTCCTTAAATCATAGTATTTGTATTTACCATCCATCTTACAATTCCCATTTTAACAAGGTCAAGTTCAAGGCCTGTTAACACGCATGATCAAGATGTTATGGGTGAGTCCACCGAGTCAAAACCGAGACATGAATGGTTGGCTAAGTAGCTAATTAAGATCATGCCATAGCTAGTCATGAACGTGACGGGCTGAATTTTAGCTCATCCTATGATACGTCCGGGTACCTCAAACAGAGATTAACCTAGATAACGACACTCACAGAGTGAGTGTTACTCCCAGCAATAATCTAACACAAAGAAAATTAGATTTCCCAGCCAAGCAATTAAACAGGGAGAGGGATTGGAAAGGAAAAAAGGAGAAAAGAACTAGAAAGAGGAAGAGCATAAAAGACATCACAATTTTTTATATTATGCAATTCGCTAATCTCCAAAGACCCCAAACCCACACTAAAAAGAAAAGAGAAACAACTTCTTCCTTAGCAAAACTGCCTTCCCCCACAAGCAACCAACACCATTAAACAAACCACACAAAGAATATTCCTTTACACATATATAGTCGATAAACGATGCTGGCTTTTTGGAGACCCGTTTGGGTATATCCACCACCTGTTCAATTTGGGCTTTAGCAACCAATTTCCCCATTATTTCTTGGGCTTCCTTATCGCTATCTTGGGCCACCTTTTTTTCCTTCAAATCCTCTTCTACTGGTTCCTCAATGACAAAGGGGTAGTGTATCATTCTCATTGACCGAAAATCACCTTGTCCTCAAGGTGGTAGGAAGGATATAGTTTGCAAAACTTAACAAAATCCTCCCAAGACGCGTCTTCAAGTTGGCAACCAGTCCATTGCACCAGTATTTGCCTCATCGTATTGCCATTACGAATGATGGAACGTGAATCACAAATAGCAAGCGAAAGATCAACAGGGTGACTGTTAAGGGTAAGGGAAGGTAACTGTTGATAAGACAGAGAATGTGAGCCATGAAAGGGTTTCAACACAGAGATATGAAATACCGGATGCATTCGGTTACCCTTTGGTAAGCCGAGTCGATAAGCAACTTGGCCAATGCAATCAACAATTGAAAAGGGACCATAAAACCGTTTACTCAGTTTATGATTGTGGTAGCTACTGTATATTGGCGATACGACTGTAACCGTAATAAAACCAATTCGCCAACAGCAAACTCCAATTCTTGTCGATGAGCATTTGCTTTGCAAGACATTCTATTATGTGCTTCTTGCAGGTTATGCTTTAAGGTATGGAGCAGTTGATCACGTTGTGTGAGGAGGTCATCCACTGCTTGGATTGAAGAAGAGCTCTAAGTATACCGGGGAATGGTTGGTGGTGTGCGTCCATACAATTCTTGAAATGAGGACATCTTCAAACTGCTGTGAAAACTACTATTGTAATGGAATTCAGCCCAACGAAAAAAAAAAAAAAACCTTGATCTTGGGGTGGTCTTGCACAAAAGCACGAAGATATTGCTCGAGTCCTATCGCGCCTCCTTGACTCGACCCAACCCGATGGTTGGACTTGATCTGGGGACGCTGACCACTAAATCCATTTATCTTTAAAACATATTTCATATACTCATTTTCAATAGGATTTTTAATATCCATTTAATCATATTTATATATGTGAATATGATATAACTACTTATTCACATTAATTAATATAAGAAAGTATGCATTATATCTTTTCTAGAAGGCCTATAACTACATTTTAGTACAATATTTATACAAAACGGAATTTCCATGTCATTTTCAAATCATTTACAAAATATTTGTCAGAGTTCACCTCTTATCTTTGAAAATCATGGAATGTACTTTACATTGTGGAAAGTCAAAGCGCTAAGCATTTTTATGCTTAGTTGTTATTTACATTTCTATTCTCATTTCAAACAATTGCCACCACATCTCTATGCATAACAATTAACTTTGCTATAGCCATCCTTAATCATCTCAAAAACATTTAACATATTTTCCAAACAACCTTTCAACATACTACTTATGTGATCCATGCAATATTTATAAATATACCATTTTATAGTAATTTAACATATTTTCATTTTGTCTCGAATATAGAAATACAATAATTCTCATCTTTCATTCTCCCATGTGTTATTATTCTTGTCACAACTCAATTCACACAATCCACACAATTATTAATCATTTTACCCTTAAACGAATCTAACCGAAACTTTCGGTGTGTAGGATAACGGAATCATCGACACGATCCGGTTAGTACACATCAGAATATAAAAAATTAATAAGTCGATCTTGTCGGTTGAGGCTACAGGTGAATTTATTTATATTTGCATTTTGTATGCATTTCTGAATCTTTGTCGTTGAATACGGATCAGTATACCAGCATAAATCATTTTCGTTTGTGATACTTCTTCATTGTGCTTGATAATTATCTTAATCTATCCACTAACTTTCCGAGCGTGGCGATTAACATTCTCTTAAGGGCATTAATAATTAGTCATTTACAATACCATTTTCACGATACAATTAACATTCTCGACGGATTCGCTTGTACATATGTGAATCCCGTCATGTTTGTCATTACATAGTTAATTTATAAGTCAATTAACCAACACTCAAACAAATTTATTTATGGTTTAAATAGAAGCACATATGTAGATGTTTTTCAAACATTTCAGATTTAACTCGTTCAAATAAAAAACGTAGATTTCATAACAAACATTCCAGATTTGTTTGACAAACAAACACAAAACTTGAAACAAGAAGAGAAGTATGAAGAACAAACCAAAAAGATTGTCGATTCTTGACTCTTATTCCTTGTATCCCGATCTTAGCTCAGGTTTTATCATCACCAGCCCCTAATCCATTACAAATATGTCACAATCAGATAACAAACAAAGAAAAATCAGTCATGCATGCTAGTGTTTTTGGTTAGGGTTGATTTCTACCCAATACACCTTCACTTGTAAAATTTTCTGGGAACAAATGAGCCATATTTTTCTCAAACTTCCTTCAAGAAAATGATATTTCTATGAGTTTATTTTCAATAGAAATTTGAATCATCCAATTCGGAGCACCGAAACTCAAGATATGTCCTAAACAAAAGGAACTACTCTATTTTCAAAATATAACAAGAATTTACCCGAAAACATAACTTCACTTTGATGAATTTCTAGGTCCAATGGGTCCAAATTTGAATATACTTATTTCAAGGAAATTTGTTCTTCTAGAAGTCTAGTTTACTCATAAATTTGAATCACTCAATTTGGATGAGTGAAACTCAACTTATTGTCTAAATACCAAAATTGTACCAAAACAGAACTAGAATTTTCCCAAAAATAAAACTTCACTTTGACAAATTTATGAGTCCAATAGGATCCAAATTTGAATACACTTATTTGAAGAAAAATTGTTCTTCTAGAAGTCTAGTTTACCCAGAAATTTGAATCACTCAATTTAGATGAGTAATGACGAGTTATAAGTAAAGCAAAGAAACATGAGTTTTGGAAAAAGAATTTGACAACATCTCCTTAAAACCACTAACATTTCGCTTTATCTGAAAATTCGCCAACGAATCTGTCGGGCGGCTGCTTGAACTGCTCAAACATATATATATATATATATATATATATATATATATATATATATATATATATATATATATATATATATATGCTGCTATATATATATATATATATATATATATACACTAAATTATGATTTTACCAGTAAACACAATCAAAGAAGGAGTTAGGAGGGTTCCTAAAAAGCAAATAGGTGAATCCATACCCAAACTTAGACAAATATCCATACCTTAATATTTTTGAACACTTCTCTTACTTTCCTTATTCATTCCTCTTCAAGAACAGGTAGAGTCAAGATGGCTTCCCCTCAACTGCTTAGCTAACTTGGACTTCTTGAACTTTCCTTTCACTTTTTTTTCTCTTATTCTTTGCAAGCACAAATATATCAACAAAGCCATTGAAGAGCAATCACCAAAATTTGATATTCTTCTCTCCAAAACGTGAACCCGTAAGCCCTAGCTCCCCTTTTGGCCAAATGAGAAATGATCTCATTTCACTAGACCAAATTTGGTCTTATTCTCATCTTGTATAAGGCCTTGTTTGGCCTTTCCCTTTTTGACTTTTTTATTTATTTATTTATTTTTTATTTTTGCATTAAAGCTCTTTATTTCTATTTCATTTGCATAACAACTTATCACATTTCTACTTTGGCATATACTCTTCTTCATTTATGACCTTGGGGTCCTCATTTTGACATTTTACCAATTTAACCTTGACTCTTGTATTAATTTCGGTTTTATTTTTTTTATTTTTCTATTTTTACTTAAAACCGATAAAATAACAAATAAATAAAATAAAAATTTATTATAGCATATAATACTATAAGGTAAAATAATAAAACAAGAAGGTTATTTTTTTGGAATGTTACAAGTCCTCTATTGAATACTTCTGTTTGGCCATCGGTCTACGGGTGGTAAGAACTGCTCATGGATAATTTAGTACCACTTAATTCAAACAATCGCCGCCAAAAAGAACTAACAAAAACCGTATCACAATTGGAAACGATAGATTTAGGAAAACCATGGTGTTGTACAACAATATCCATAAATAACTCTGCTACCTTGACGACTGTGAAATAAGGTGGCAAGGCTTCAAAATGTGCATATTTGGAAAGAAGGTCCACCACCACAAGAATAGTACGCATCCCTCAAGAACTAGTAGTGCAGTCACGAAATCCACTGTGACATCCTCCCAAACAACCTCTGGAATGGGAGAGGTTGTAATAAAACTGTAGGGACTTTAGTAGATGTTTTAATTTGTTGAAAAATTGGACATTGAGCTATATAGCCGGTTACCGATTGTCTTATTCCTAAGCAAAAAAATTGCGGATTAAGCAGACCAAAGTCGTTTGATCGCATGCCCACCACTCGGGGTGTCATGAAATTTCTGTAATAAGAGAGGAATCAATGGCAAATCAACACTAAGGACAACAAAATCATGTCGTGCTTACGAGCTCGACACGGCGATGAACGGATCGGAGGCATGGATTGCATGAAGCCATTTGTCAAAACACATTTCATATAAACATACTTATATGAATATATGATGTCATTACTAATACATTCATTAATATGAGAAATATACATCATATCATTTCAAGATGGCCCATATCTATTCTTTAGTACAACATATTGATACAAAATAGGATTTCATGCCTTTGTAACATACATTTACAAAATATTATTAGAGTTCACCATTTTTTCACCCCAATAGTTTACATTCCATAAAGATTTATACATATTTGATTTCTATACAAAATAATTACATGATATTATGAAATGTAGTGGTATGCATGGCGACATTACGTATACTCGGCTGTATGACGGTGACTCTGTATCGGCGATCTTCGATCTTGCTACTATCTACGGTACCTACGCGCAGAAATCAACGCGCTAAACATTTTCATGCTTAGTGGTTCTTTACGTTTCTATTCCCATTTCATACAATCAATACAACATATATATGCATATATAAACATATAAATAACATTGCCCGTATCGTAGATTAATCATCTCAATTACATCCAATATGTTTATGTTCAAACAACATTTTGGCGTTTGTTCATGTGATCAAAATACAATATATATTGGATGTAATGGTGAAGTCCTACTTCATGTTTACTTATACTAGTATTTTTGTCACAACTCAATTCACACAATTTGTACATTTGTTAACCATTTTGCCCTTAAAACGAATCTAACCGAAATTTTCGGTGCATAGAATAACGTAATCAGCCGTAGCGGTCGTTTGGGGCTGTTTGGCCGGTTCTTACTTTAATAACTTCGGTGCCGTCCGCTAGGCCTACGGATTGATTATTTTACATTTGCATTTTTGTGTATACTATCGATCTGTCGGTAGGCTCACGGTCGTATGTCACTATCAATCATATCATTCGTGATCTTACTACATTTATCCTTATTTGAATCTTCAATACATCACTAACATGAATATGATGACTATTAACATTCTCTAAAGAAGTTAATAATTTATCATAGTAGTTACAAAATTTTTATTCTTTATTCCCCTATATTCACATTTTTCACAATACTGATTAACATATTCGACGGATTCGTTTATACATATACTTGCATCCATTATGTTTGTCACTTGATAGATCATTTATTAATGATCTTTCCACACATTTAAGAGGGCAATTAAACACATAATTTCCACAATAACACAAGTTGATACTCAATTACATTAAAAAAAAAATCTTAGTCAATTAACAGTTCAAAACTTGGCCAGAATAATAAGTAGGGGTGCAGAATTTCACAGGGCATTGCGAATTTTGCTACGAAAATTTGCTGCAGTTGTGTTTCGTTTTCTTTTCCCCTTTTTCCACTTGAAATTAGTTAATCAACACTCAAACCAATTTATTTATGGTTCAAACCAAAACACATGCAAATTTCATGGTAATCCACTTGAATTCAATTCTTAAGCTTAAACCAATTCATATATGGTTTAAAACATAGCATATGTAGATTTCATAAAAAAAACCTTTAAGTTTTTGATGGCACTGCAAACCTGGCAAAACAGAAGAGAAATGTGAACAACAAACGAAAAGGGTTGTCGATTCTTGAATCCCATTCTTAGCTCAGGTTTTATCATCACTAGCCCCTAATCCATCACAAATACGTCACAATCAGAGAACAAACAAAGAAAAATCAGTCATGCATGCTTGGGTTTCTGGTTAGGGTTGATTTCTACCCAATACACCTTCACTTGCAAAATTTTCTTGGAACAAATGAACCATATTTTACCCAAACTTCCTTCAAGAAGATGATAGTTCTATGAGTCTATTTTCAATAGAAATTGAAATCATCTCATTTGGATCATTACAACTTAGCTTATGCCCAAAACACCAAAACAGAGGATAACCTAGCAGCTTACTCGTATCTTCACTTCAATCTCAAAAACATGGGACTTAGGGTCAGGTTTGCTTCTTGGTACCTTCTATACTTTTGTAGGTCTGCCTCTTAGGGTTCTTTCACAACTAGAATCACTCAATTTAGATAACTAATGGCCCAGAGTTATAGCCCAAAACAAAAAACATGACACAACTTAGAAATTTTTGTTTCTAAACTGAATTTTTAGTCCATCTCGGAAACACTAACATGGATGCTATTTTTGGACTGCTCTAGATCTCTGTTTCTTTTAGATATTTTCAGCCATGAGTCTTATTCACCATCTCCAATTGGAATCATCCAATTTGGAGGTCAAGAGGCCAAGTTATGACAAAAACAAAAACATGAGTTTTTGAAAAAAAAACTTTGACAATTCAGCAAAACCTATACATCTCTTTACACTTCTTGGTCTTTAAGACCTAACAAATCAACCCAAAGCAATACAACTCCAATTCAAAAACAAATTACCCAAAGATGAAAGAGTTAGGTTCTCCCTAAGCACAAAAACGAAAATGAGTTAGGACTTCCCTAACAATCAAAAGGGAGAATCCATACAACCCAAATCCAAATCAAAACAAACATCAACCCAACTCTAACAAGTATAACACATGAATGAGAAGATTTAGGGTTCTTCCTAACCTCAAACATGAACAAATAGGGAGTTAGGATGGTTTTCTAACCTTGATTTCCTTGAAATTCTTGAACCTAGCTTCCTTTCCTTCTTTTGATCAAGCAAAACCTTGAACTAAAAGGACTTCTTCACGTGAACCCTAGCTCCCAAGGTGTGAAATGCCCAATTCTAAGACCAAATTTTGTCTTATCTCATTTCATGTATAAGGCCTTGTTTGACAAATCTCATTTTTGCTTAAGTTTTCCATTTTTTCATTAAAGTCATTCATTTCATTGCTATTTGCAATTCATTTATCACATATTCAACTTTAACATGTATTCTTCTAGCTTTATGACCCTTGAGTCTTTAATGTGACATTTTTCTGTTTTACTCTTGACTCTTATATTAATTAACAGTTTTGCTCGTTTTTTCTCCTTTGAGTGTTGTTTTCTGGAAAAATGTGGCCCCCAACTATTTATCACATAGCGTGTTATAAATGATAAGGTATAATTTGGGGTGTTATAAATCGACTGTTGAAATATAAGATGACACTGTCAACTGAATAAGCATAAGATAATTTGCCCTGTTGGAAGTGCTCATGTAAATGTATCAAATATGGGTCAGTAGTATTTTTTGAGCGCAACTGAGGAACCGCATCAAATAATGGACTCGAAATACAAGCCAGGAGTGAAGCTGCTGATTTAAATTTATATATTGCATGGATTTGGTTCAGGTTTCCTCAATTGTTGGGTAGGCGGAGAGCATCTACTACTTTGTTAAGAGTCCTGGCTTGTACTCAATGCAGAAATTAGAAAGCCTAATAATTTTCCAAACATACACTTGTTGTTTAGGAGTTTGAATCACCTGTTGAAGTAACTCTTTAATACTTTTATGATATGTCCGAATGACAAAATATGTCTAATAAATATTGTTGCCATTTACAGACTGCTTCGGCGATAGCATGGAATTCCTTTAAGTAAGTAGAGGAAGCCTGCAGCTTAGGACCAATTTTTTTGCTAAAGAAATCAATGGGATGGTTGTCCTGCATGAGTACAGCTCCAAGGCTGTGATTGGAAGTGTTTGTTTCAACGAAAAATTCTCTAGTGAAATTTGGTAGGTGTAAAACTGGTGCTAGAGTCATGGCCCTGCAACTCACAGCAGCTAAAGTCAACACTGGACTCCAAAATAACATCGCGACACAAGAGGTCGATTAGCGAGGCAACAATGGAGCATAACCAGCAATGAAACGCCAATAATATCCAGAGCCAAGAAAACATGTTGCTTAAGGGTAAGTACGGTACTAGCCAATGAACCATGGCCTCAATTTTTGAGGGTTGCTTGAACACCCACTACACCATTACAATATGACCCAGGTACTCAATCTTTATCCTGGCAAAAGATTTAAAGCTTGATATAGAAATTTGAGAGAAGCATATGAAACCAATTCTAAGTTACCAATATAGTCAATGACAGAGCTATAAACAAGTATGTCATCAAAGAAAACAATGACAAATTTACGGAGAAAAGTAGAAAAATTCCTATTCATTGTTGCTTGAAATGTTGATGGTGTTTGTTGGCCCAAAGGCATTACAGGAACTGCAATGGCCATCATGAGTCAATGGAAAGTTGGCTTGTGAGTGTCACGAGAATGGTCGTATACCTTGTGTTCCCTGCCCGTAAATCTAGCACCTAATAGTTCATCAAGAGCTCATCAATTATTTGGTATCGGAGATTTATTCTTGAATGGTTGCAGTGTTCAATCTTGTGATAGTTCACAAAATCGTAAGACCCATCCTTCTTTTTAACAAGTAGAATGGGCAAAGAGAATGGGCTAATACTCGATTTAATATTGCCTTGAACCAACATGTCATGAACCAACCTTTTAATCTCTGTTTTTTGATAATAAGGATACCTATAAGGCTAAACATTGATAGGTTTTGTGTTAGGCTCGAGATAGATGTGATGATACGTTTGTCGACGAGGAGGGAGTCCCACTGGAGGTAGAAAAACCTTGTTAAACTAAGAGAGCAACACAACAACTTCTGAGAGATAAGTGGGTGGAATGGATTCTGAAGCAGAATTAGAATCAATCAGGAAAAATCGAATAAGCCTGCCTTAACTCATGAGGCTTTGAACATTGTTGTAGAAACAACGTTTGAAAGAAGGTGGAGGGAAATGGGTGTCTCGACGTGATGCCATCAGTCTACAAGTAGTATAGCCCCATCCTTCAAATTCCATTGTTAATGCCAAATAATCATAGAGATGCAACCCAACGGTGTAACCATTGAATGCCTAATACCATCGATCCTTCAATGGGAAGAACAAAGAGATCAATGGTGAATGTATGGCCTTGTAATACAATTGGGATAGCAGGACAATGTTGAGTACCAAGCAAGAAATCCCCATTTCCAATAAAGACCCGAAAACATGGACTCACACTAGAGGCCCTTCTTTTGTTTTCAATGAATCCCGACGGTGACAATCAACAAATGGGCAAGGAAGGGGTAGGTAATAATGGTGGTAATTTAGGGCTCACACCAGGGAGGTTAAGAGAAGGTGAGGGAGCCAAAATGATCGAGTTAGGTGGAGGAAGTGGGGTTGGGTTTATGGGTGATCTCTCAACAGACTAGATAGGTCTTTGGGATGGAAGATGTTGGTCGGGGTTGTTGGATTGTAAGGATTGGGCTAGGTTTTCCGGGATCTAGTGAATCCGGAGCTCAAAATATCCTATATGCGTGCTTCATACGCTCGTGCAAGAGCAAAGGTCTCCATTAGAGTCGAAGGGCGATTGAACAATAACTCACGGTGAATTGCAGGTTTCAAGCGCTAGTGACAAAAAAACTGAAGAGGAGGGGCTCAGAAATTCCCGTCACTTTGTTCAAGAGATCTTCAAAAGCTGCTTGGAAATCAGAGACTGAACCAGTTTGAGTAAGTTTGGAGAGTTTACCCTCAAAGTCTTCGTATATAGTTGGAACAAAACGGTGTCGTACTGCGTTAACAAATTCCGACCAGGACGATAGGAAGCTATTGCGAGAAGCCTATTGGAACCAGGTTGCTGCACGACCTTCCATATGAAAGTAAATTATTTGCAGCCGTAACTCATCCAGTGCTGTGGTAGTAAAAAAGTTTCTACACGGAATAACCACCCATTTGGATCAGATCCATCAAAACGAGGAACATCGAGCTTCATAGTACGATGAGCTTTTGTGGGATCAAATCTGTTGTCGTTGCCATCAGGTGGCAAGGAAACAGGGATTGCCGAACTAGATCCTTCTCGAAGCGATGTAGATGACGCCATTCAGCTTGGAGATCGGCTATTTTTGCTTCCACTGACATCATGTGTTGTTGGAGAGCATTGTGTAGCGAATCTGAATGATTTGACAATTGACGTTGCAATTCTTATACAGCCTCCTTAAATTCCATAGTGAAAGATATCAACTCAATGGAAGCACCAGTTGATACGTCCAGGTACCTACAAGCAGAGATTAACCCAGATAGCGGCACTCTTAGAGTGGGTGTTACTCCCAGCAATAATCTAACACAAAAGAAAAAAAATCAGATTTCCCAATCAAGCAATCAAACAAGGATGGATTAGAAAAGGGAAAAAGAGGAGAAAAGAACCAGAAAGGAGGAAGAATGGAAAAGAATTCACAAATTTCTATTATGTAATTCTCTAATCTCCAAAGACCCCAAACCCACACTAAAAAGAAAAGAGAAACAACTGCTCATTTAGCAAAACTTCCTTCCCCCACAAGCAACCAACACCAATAAAAATACCACACAAAGAATATTCCTTTACACATAGCCGTCAAGTCATGTTGGCTTTGGAGGCCGTTTGGGTATCCATCACACCTATTCAACAAACAATTTCCCCCATTATTTCTTAGGCTTCTTATCACTTGTCTTGAGGCTATCTTTTCCTTCAAATCCTCTTCTATTGGTTCCTCCAACGACAAGGGTAGTGTATCATCATAGTTCAATCACCCTTCCCTTAATTAGATGAAAAACTATTTGGAGGATGAGTTGATATATATCAGCAATCAGAGACACTGAGGCTGTGATCCGTGCTTGCTATACGAGTGAAGCGGTGAGAAATGACCCAGTTTGTATCTGTTGGGTGAGATCTTAGTGATCTGTGCTTGATTTGAAATTTGGAATATGCACATTATTTTTATTCACTATATTTAGATGATTTCATTGATTTTTTGGGATCTTGAAGTGCATCTTCACGTTGACCATTGAAAACTAGGTGTTGAACTGTAGTTTAAATTAGGTTTTGTACCTAAATTATTATAGTGGATATTTGGGTGGACTCCGTGAAGGTCCAGTGGTTTCCTCTTCTCACTTTGGGGAGTTTTCGCGTTAAAAATTCTCTCTGTTTTTGTGATTATCTTCTTGGCATATTATTTTCTTGGCTACATTTTATTGACTCCCAACGAGTTAAATCAACGAGGAAAATATTCGATGCGTGTTTATTTAAAATGAGTGGTATCGGGCTGATTACATTGTCAGGTATTGTAGTTAGTGTTGGTTTTAAAGAGAATGGAGGAATCTTCGGGAGCTAGCTATGATTAGACTAACCTCGTCTAATTATTCTATCGGAAACCAAGAATGGAAGATATTCCTTTCTTGCCAAAAAGGATTTATATGCGCTGTGGTGGGGATAAAAGTAAGCACACAAAGATATGTCGAAGCGAGAATGGAATCATGCATAGAAAAACGGTAGCTCTAATCGGGCGGTGGGTAGGCGAGGTGTGTTTATCACGTGTCCTGCGGAGGCGATGCTCTTGAGCTTTGGAAAAAATTAGAATCCATGTATAGACGAAGGCATACCGGGAATAAAGCCAGTTTTGATTCATGAAACTCTAGTAAATCTGAAGTATAAAAATGGGCACAGCGTGGTAGAGCACACCAGTGACTTTCCAGGGGTTGGTGAACCGGGTTAAATGCTATGAAGATGAAGATTGAGATGGGTTGCAAGCGTTATTTTGCACGAGTTCTTTGCCGGATAGTTGGGATACTCTAGTTATCTCGCCCGTAACTCAGCTCCTGTACTTGAATTTAACCATAAGATATGGTAAAACCAGTTTGTTTAATGAAGAAGCGAGAAGAGCAAAGAAATATTTTAAGATGAGGCTCTTGTCACAGAGAACAGAATTAAGTAAAATTAGAGAACCTAGAGTCATTAGTAAATCGAAAATGGTCGCAATCGGAGAAAGTCTAGTGAAAGAGAAACTATTTATCATTGTGGTAGGAAGGACAATTGAAAAGAAATTGTTATGCTTGGAAGCGGGAACAAAGAAGAGCCAAAAATCAGAGGAAGATGAAAATAAAATACTAATTTGCTTTGTCGTGAAGATGTGGCGAGTTCTATTTTGGAGATGAAGAATGTTTGCACAATGCAGGATCATGAGGTTAGTGGATTATTGTCTGGCTGACCTCTTATCACGATCCTCCTAATAGGAGTTCTTCACATCGTCGAGCCGAGACTTTGAAATCTTTGTAGAAGATGGAGTAACACAGGCTACTCAAGATTGTGGGTATTGGTGATGTTTATCTGACAGGCCGGTTTTGTTCATTTATTTCACGAGAGATGTCGGCATCGTGTTCTGACTTGTCGTAATCTTATTTCTGGAGTTGCTTTGGATGGGAAGGATCATCATGAATTACTTCGAGTAACGGTAAATGGAAGCTTACCAAGGTTCTTTAGTAGGCGCTAGACGAGTTAAGCACACTTTACGAGACAGTTGTGAAAATATGTGGAGATGAATTGAATACAGCGAAGATGGTTCCTCCCCCAATTTATAGCCCACCAAGATTGGTCGCATGAGTGAGAAAGGGTTACATATACTAGCCAAAAGTTCTCATTCATTTTACTAAAGGTAACAGTCTTAACCTTGTGGTTATTGTTTATTTGGAAAACATCATAGGATTTCTTTTTCTAAATCTTGAAAGAAAATCTAATATTTTGAATTGGTTTATTCTAATGTTTGTGAATTACTTGAGGTGGAGTCCTTGGGTGAAATAGATATTTTGTCACATTCGTTGATGATGCATCAAGAAGGTGTGGAGTTTATCTGTTGAAGGCCAAAGATCAAGTGTATCGAGTTTTCGAAATTTGTGCCTTAGTTGAGAGCGGGGAAAGTTTTTAAAGTGTCGCCCGTCTTACGACAATGGAGGGTGAGTATACATCGAAAGGAGTTTAGAGCTCTGCTTCGACACATGGTATTAGACATGAGAGAAGGCGGTTCACCAGTACTCCACAGCCTGATGGTGTTACGAGAGAGGATGAACCGCATATTGTTGAAGGTGGTCATGCTAAAGGCTCATGCAAAGCTACCCGAAGTGTTTTGGGGTGAAGCTATTAATCGTGCCTTGTTACTTGATAAATAGGTCTCCTCAGTTCCTTTGGAGTTTGACATTCCGGAGAAGGTATGGACGGGGAAAGATGTTGTTTCTGATCATCACCCAGGTTTTTAGATTGCAAGGCTTTTGCACATGTCCTAAAGCGAGAGGTCAAAGCTTGATGGTAGAAGCTTTTCCATATATCTTATTTGGCTATGGAAATGAAGAGTTTGGGTACAAACTATGGGATCCAGTGAAAAAGAAGATTTTCAGAAGTAGAGATGTGACCTTTGTAAGAGAGGTCAGGACTATTCCAGTTGTGAGGCGCAGAAAGGTTAAAGCTGCTCGGTGATGGTGTTATTGATCCCTCACGATTATTCATTTTTTCCTTTGCAGCGTACTACGGAATGGGGCAGAATGGCGATGAGCTGGAAATGGTGATTGATAGTGGGATGGAGGTGATCAAGCGTTGGCGGGGAAGCGACCTCCTCGACAAGTCATTTGAGAACCTCGAATTAGAAGGTTAATAGGGAGAGTGATCCATCATCCAGTATCCTTCTTGAGTATGTGTTGATTCTGCGATGAGGGGCAGAATTTTCAAGAGTGGGACTCATGCGGATAAGGTAAATTTGGATGAAAGCTATGCGAGGAAGAAATGCATTCTTTGTTAAAGAATGACACTTATGAGTTAGTGGAACTTCGAAAGGCGAAAGGCATTAAGGAACAAATGGGTGTTCAAGTTGAAGAAAGATAGTGATGAAAGTGCTTTTGATATAAAGCTTCGTTTGGTAGTAAGGTTTGGCGGAAAAAGGGTATTGACTTGATGGATATTCTCGGAGTTGTGAAAATGTCTTATCAGTTGTTTTGAGTTTGTGCTAGTTTAGACCTCGAGCGAGCAAGTTAGATGTGGCTTGCTTTCTTCATGAGTGATTTGGATGAAGAAATTTACATGTCCTGACTGAGGTTTGAAGTAAAAGGTAAGGAGCACATAGTTTTGCAAATTAAAGAAAAAGTCTTTATGGGCTGGAAAGCGGCCTTGAGACGTGTGCAAAAGTTTGATTCTTTAGCGGTGAGCCACGGTATAAGAGGGCAGTCTGAATCATTGTGTTTTATTCGGGAAGTTTACAGAGATGGCCAACTTCATTATTCTTTACTTTATATTGATGATATGTTAATAGCGGGGGAATGATTCAAAATTGATTAGCGAGTTGAAAGAGGATTGTTGAGTCCTTTGACACAGAAGGACTTAGGGCACTATAAAACAAATGTTAGGTATCGCAATTACAAGAGATAGAAAGGCAAAGAAGTTGTAGTTATCCGCAGGGAAAAGTATGTTGAGCGTGTGCTTGAAAGGTTCAATATGAAGATACTAAGTCGATTAGCACCTCTGCGATCACTTTGAAAGCTTATAGGAAGCATGCCTACTTCTGACGGATGAGAAAGAAAAGATGGCCTACCATTCCTTACTCCTCGCGGTGGGGAACATGTGTGTATGGTTTGTACAAGGCTGATATTGCACATGCTGTTAGTACAGTGAGTAGATTTCTCTGAATCCGAGGAAAGGAGCGTTGGGAAACGTGAAATGGATGCTTGAATATTTGAAGTGCAAAATTGTGTTTGAGTTTTGGGGTTCAAAACCGGTGTTAGAAGGTTTCACAGGATCTTTGATATAGCGGGTGACCTTGATGAGTAGAAAGTCGACTTAAGGTTTTATTCACTTTTTCTTTGGGAGGTATTTGTTTCATGGCGGAGTCTAAGATTCTGAAGTGTCGCTTTGTCTACTCACGGCGAATATATAAACGACAGCTGAACTAGCAAAGAGATGTTATGGATGAAGAATTTGTCAAGAGCGAAGGTTTGATGCAAGATGAGTATGTTGTGTTTTGTGATAGTCGAGTGCTGCGGACTTGAGCAAGAATACTTACGTACCATTCCGTACAAAGCACATTGATGTGAGATATCATTAGTTCACGAGATGTCATTGGAAAGAGCTTATGAAGCTTAAGAAGATTCACACAGTTTTAATCATACGATATGATGACAAAAGTTGTTACCCGGAAAAGAAGGCTGAAGCTTTGTCTTGGTCGTGACATGGACTCTAGCGAGATGTTGGAGTGTAATCTCCCCTTTATGTTGAAATTTGGAGGGGAGATTGTAATGTGAGTCGATGATTTTAGCGACCCATTTTTTATACTTAAGCCCATTGGGATACGGCTATAGGTTTTGAATATAGAAAATAGGTTTGAATATAGAAACTGAGGAGGCTGGGTCATGTGTTTTCTGATAAGAAAAGATATAGCGCATTGTATGTCAGATAAAAATCGCAGCCACTTTTATTTTGCAAACAGAATTTTTTTCGCCAATTTTTTTGGGTAATCGAGAGACCGAAAATGATCCGGCTATGAAGCAAGTTGAGAGGCACCCAGATTGTGGCGCAGACCGGTGAGATCTTCATCAATCGTCTTGATTTGAGGCTATATATGCCGCTTATTTTATTCACTAGTATTAGATGATTTCATTGATTTTTGGACTCAAGCCGCATTCTTCGATTATATATTAAAAATATTGAGCTATTAACCTAGCTTTTGTAATTGGTGCTTTCAGACCTAAATTATTATAGTGGATATTTCAGTGGATCACACACAAAGCGTCCCATGGGTTTTTCCTCTTCTACTTGGGAGGTTTCTTCCACGTTAAAATTTTCTGCTTTTTTGTGATTGGCCTCCTCGGGTATACATTTTTCTTAATGATTGACAATTCCAACAGCAATCAACGCGAAAAATATCTGGGGCTCAGGTTTATTTCCCCCAACACATGTGTTGCTGGAAGAGTATCGCTGTAGCGAATCTGAATGGATTTTGACAACATGATCGCTGCAATTTTATACACCCTTAAATTCCATAAAGAAAGATATCAACTCGCCAATAAAGCACTAGTTGATATTGTCCAGGTACCTACAAGCAGAGATTAACCCAGATAGCGTACCTTAGAGTGAGAGCACCCCAGCAATAATTCTAACACAAAAGAAAAATTGATTTCCAACACTAAACAAGGATGCATTAGGAAAAGGGAAAAAGAGGAAAAACCAGGAAAGGAGGAAGAACGGAAGACACCATACTTTCTATTATGCAATTTTTTTTCCCCTCCAAAGACCCCAAACCCACACTAAAAGAAAAGAGAAACAACTGCTCATTTAGCAAAACTTCCCCCGCAAGCAACCAACACCAATAAAAATACCACACAAAGAATATTCCTTTACACATAGCCGTTAAGTCATGTTGGCTTGAGACTCCGTTTGGGTATATCCATCACCTGTTCAGCAAACCAATTTCCCCATTATTTCTTAGGCTTCCTTATCACTGTCTTGGGCCATCTTTTTTTTCCTCTTCAAAATCCTCTTCTTCTTTCTATTGGTTCCTCCAACGACAAGGGTAGTGTATCATCATAGTTCAATCACCCTTCCCTTAATTAGATGAAAAACTATTTGAGGATGAGCATTTACATCCAAATCAATCAATGATTGAAGCATTGTGTCCAAACAATGCTTTTTATCATCATAGTTCAGTCACTCCTTCCTTAATTAGAAGGTAAAGATATTTTAGTGGATTTAGCTCTAATACATCCAAATCCAATCAATGATTAAAGCATTGTAAGTATATATATATATATATATAGCAGAGAGAGAGAGAGCCTGCCTCTCCTTCTTTTAACAATGATATCAAGTTAAGATTTGAACCTTCTATTTTTGGTTGATAGATATTTTATAGCCTTATGTCATCAAAATGATTCTAAAACTTATTATTGTGGGTTTTTTTATTTGTCTTATCATGTATGAGTTCCTTCGGTGTGGTACACAATTAGGATGATAAATTTTTTAGCTAATCTCATCCCGGCCTATCCTGGGGCCAGATGTTGAGACTAAGTTATCTAAAGTAAAGAGATAAAATCAATCACATTCAGGGAGCCTGATTGAGACTTATAATAATAATTGCCCTCGCCTCCAAATTTAACAATTACTAATATGTCATTAACTCATTGTTATATTTATTTATTACCTATAATGCCCTTCTCACATATAAATATCCTATTTTCTTGCAGTGCTTTAGCTTAAGCCGCCTTCGTGAGTTGTCTCCTATGGTTTTAGTTTAAACACGAAGAACTAATGGTATCTTCGACATCCACACCAAAGATTTAGCTTCTTCAAAACCTTATTTCTACATAAACTCTTTCTGCATCCCATAAAGTCTCATCGCTTTCAGACCGAATCGCCTCAGACGACGCAGAGAATGATTTGCTCGAAGACAAATCTCAACACATCGCTAATAATTATGATATAGCTAATATTTGTAATAAGAAATTCATTACCAAATTCCCTTGAATTATGACACTTTCTGCTGTATTAACAGCAAAAGCCCTACTATTTTTGACTTTACACTTGGAATTTACTATGATTCTTTCTTCTGTCATTTTGAAAAGGAATGTTTTTTTGAAAATAAATGTTGTAACACACGTCCTATACCAAATATGTCACCTTTAATGTAGTTTTGGCCCTAATGTTATGTATCCACTAAACAAGTAGGGGGTCATGGTGTTTGACTTCGACTTGACTTATTGAATGACGGGTTTGGTTTCCTGCACAAACACTTTGGACATGTTTCTTTCCTGTTTTTTTAAAACTGTTTTTTGTTTTCAAAAATAATAAAACCAAACAACGTTAAACTTCACCTTAAGATGCATCACAAATGCATATGGATCTGGAGAATACATAAGTGAATCATATGAAGATAATCCTTATCCTCTATCTTTTATTTGCACTGTAATGAAAACGGTAAGTCCAACCTTGAGGAGATGTTTTTGAGGTTTTTTTTTAAAATAATACCATAATTAGAAAATTCAATTTTTAAAATATAGAATAAAATTAAATATTTCCAAATCTGTAACTTTATTGCCAACTAAGGCGTCACATCACGCCATATCTTCAAATCATGATTTTATAGCTGAAATATGACATCGGTTTTCAAACACGACCACAAATGCAAACGTGAAGCCGCGTTTTAAAGCATATTACGATTTTGGCAAGCCGTGTTTTTAAAATACGATTTCAGCCAGAAAATTACGCACGTTGCTTAATATATATTTTTAAAAATTATGAAACCACGCTTGAAGTCATCACAGTTCAACAGAATTAAACGTTTCGTTGGTTGGAAACACTCCATTTCAAGATAGTACCATAAATCTCGCTTTAAATACACGATTTCATCAGAAGAGAGAATTTCTACTTCATTGCTTATCTATCAAAATTGCCAAAGAATTTGAATTATATTTCTAATTCAAAAGAGATTTTGAAAATTATTTATTTAATTATATTTTGAAAGGATAATTTTTACCTAAATTTTTTAGAGTTTAAAATTGATGCTTTAGCTTTTATTTATATAAATACATTTAAATAAAATAGGAATTGGTGTTGAAAACAAAATTTTGTTTCTATTATTTATTCAAGTTATTCTTGATGTTAAATGGAACACTCCATACAGTTTAAAATTGATGCAATGTCATAATCATATAATCATTAAAAAGAAGTGATCTTTCGTAATACTATATTGGAAATTTATTTTAATATTTTTTAATTCTTTTAATCAATGTTTAAAATTTATCATTTTCATTATGAATTTCAAAAGTTATTAGTAGAATTGGCATGTAAACAAAGATTTGAAGCTTATTTGCAATTGTTTTTTAAATAAAATATAAAGAAAAGATTTACATTTACTTATTTTGATTCATGCTTTTTAAAACTATTTTGAGAATAGTTTTTTTAAAATATATGTTCTTATTTTCTAAATTTAGTATTTTTATTTAGAGGTGTGTTTTTCAAAAAAAAAAAAAAGAAAGTTAGAAACAAAACATATTCTTTAAGTTCTTTTGTTTTTAGAACAAAAGCAATTCTCAAAATATAAACTAGGTCTTAATGATAAAATTGTTTTCCTTTTTGTTTATTTTAAAGAACAAATTTTATATATATTTTTGCTTTCTAAACAATTCTAAGTATATTTTATCTGCACATTATTTTAAAAAATATGTATATTGTAAAAATGTTAAAAATATTTTAAAGTTTAAAATTCAATTTTTTTATAATTATTTTTAAAAATAATTACATAAATTATAAATAAATATATCCCTTTCTTACTCATTAATTTTCTACTATTAAAAGTCAAACTCAAAGCAAGATCCCTTAAGTTAATTATTTAATTGCAATATTCCTAGATCTTCTAGATGTGTATTCATGAACTAAATCTTTAATTACAGACACATTAATATTGAATTAAATTGTGTCTTGACACGTGTCAAGATTATTGGACCACCAAATCAAAACCTGAATATCCTGAAGCGGCACCTATGCAATCCGACTCAACAATAATCATACTCGCGCAAATATTCTCTCCTTGTGATATGAATGACATTTTCGCCCACAAAGTTCTAAGAAATTACTAAAGAGCCATCGGCGAAAATAGCATGATATGTCGGTTAGGGAAACAGAGCAGACAGGAAAGTGTGTTAACGCGGTTCGTCACTGAAGCTCACAGAGTAAAGAAACCCGAGAATTTCTCTCTAGTTTCTCTCTCTCTCTCTCTCTCTCTCTCTCTCTCGTTTGTCTCTCTCTAAATTCATATTCACTAGGCATATTCCTACACCGAAGTGAGCTTGGAAGCATTAAATTTGTATCAGTTTTCACCTCAGTTATATTCTGTTTCATGTTCTATTTCTCTGCTTTGTTTGGTTGACTGGAAAATAAATTAAGACTACTATTTCACTTTTCTTGCCTGTTTTCTCAAGTTCTTCCACAGTAGAAGTAAAGGAGTAACGCGAGGTTTAATTGCTGTCTATGTTTACATTTCTTATTGATTTCCATTGCAGATGATACCTTGATGGCTCCGAGTTCAAGAAATTACGCCCGGAATAGCGAGTCTGAACTGGATGATTACAGAAAAAGATTTTACAGAGAACTGCAGAATGGTCGCGTTGTGGTGAAAATTTCAGATACGGTGTTTAGATGCCCTTATTGCCCCAGCAGGAGGGATCGTGATTATCGTTGCAGAGAACTTTTCCAACACGCTTCCCGTGTTGCCAGAGATTCAGGAAGCGATGATGTTACAGAGAAAGCGAGGCATTTGGCTTTGATGAAGTATTTGGACGAGTATCTGGAAAAGAAGCAGTCACCGGCGGCCACCAAAGATACGGAAAGTAGTTCTAAGGCTAATGATTCTGATGGACTGTTCGTTTGGCCTTGGGTGGGTATCATAGCGAACATTCCAGTTCAAAGGAACAATGGGCGATATGTTGGAGAGAGTGGGACCAGGATTAAAGAATCTTTGGCTGGTCAGGGATTCAACCCCTTAAAGGTTCATCCGCTCTGGAACCACTGATATCACTATTTAGGTTTGCCATTGTGGAATTTGTGGCAAAGACTGGCCAGATTTTATGAACGCGCAAACGCCTTGATAAGGGCGTTTGAGACAGATCATCATGGGAAAAAGGATTACAAAACAGCAAGATGCCTCGGAGATAAACTGTATGGATGGGTTGCTCGGGATGACGACTACAGTTCACAAGGTATTGTTGATGATCATCTGCGCAAAAGTGGGGATTTGAAGACTGTCGAGGGTACCCAAGCTGAAGATCAACGGAAACAACAAAACTGGTTTCTAACCTACCAATGTAATCGAGGTTATACAGTGGCTTAAGGAGATTGAGAGCAATACACGGAGACTCATCCTCCCCTAAGCAATGTGGATGTCAGAGAAAGAGCGCAATGCACCAGGCTTTTAATCGAAGGTATGTCTCTCTTAGAAAACGACTTTGATTGGAAACAGCTGCATATCGTGTTTTTCTAATGAGCCATTGAGTTGGTAGAGAAGCTTTGCCAAAAGAATGATACCTGCAGTTTAGTAAAAGGCAGGCTGCCATTAAAATAGGTCGTGAATTTTCTCATGTTCTGTGTGAGTCAGGAAAGTCCTTGGTGCGGGGAAAATTAGGAAGGACTTTTCATTCTCATTTTGTCCTTTCGATTTCCTTCCTTCATACTTGCCCCCGAACTTTCCATGACTCAAATAGAGCCTGAGTTTTTTTAAGTTATTTGTTTTTCTACATATGTATGTATATATGGCATGGTTTGAGCTCCTGCTACCAAATGTAGCAAAAATGAACTTTGGCATCATAATTTTTTCCCAGTACCATGCTCTAAATAGTTTACTGGTTTTATATTTTGTGCATTAGAAATAACAAGGATTCAACGGCAAGCACGTGATCATTTTGAGAAATTGGAGTACATGTAAGGAGTACAATGCACTAGGAAACCTGTAGGGAAAGAACTTGAGAACCGCAGAAAGAGTTGGAGAAACGAAGCCCAAAATGAAAGTGAGAAAAGGAAGATCATTTATGATAGAAGAAATGGTAATATTGTATCACTACCACTGTGAGAATATTGCTTGTTGAATCATTGATCGATTTCATTGATGGCCCTTCTGCAATGTAGTGCTTTATGATTGTATTGACTATCATAGTGGTTGAGTACACAAAAATTATAATTTCCTTAAGTTGCATTGATGAAATAACCTCTTGTTCTAAAATGAAGGGAGATCCTTTTACAGAACTATTTGTTTTTTTATGGGAGTAAATGTGTTATTTGTTGTTTGTTTATGTCGGCAGTTGTTTGATTGGACTCCATGAAAGGGCTTCCTTTGATGTTAACTCTTAATGAGAGTGGCATCTGAAGACTGTTTACCTAGTGATGTTGGCTTATAAAGATGATAAATCGTTTACTTCTGCATTGCCTGTGCCAGTCAATGTCTATATTATGTTATTTTTGTCTTGCAAGCCAAAATATATTTCAGTTATAATATTTTGTGGCTTTAATATTTAAGATTGGCTTTGAGCTGCTGGAAGGTAAAGCCGATTTAAATTTGTTGAGACAATATTGAATTCTTCTTATCCATGCCTCGTAGCCATGGTCGTCAAATAAAAGTTCAAGCTACTCAATGTTATACACCAAATATGATACATTTTCATGTTAATAACAGTACCTACTCAATGCATTTCTTATCTTGATTGTTGGTAAGATTTCTCTGCATATGCACAATGATCAATTAATTGAGTTTGCTCTTTGGATTGGTTTATTGTCTATCAAAGTAAATTTAAGATAGTATGTATTTCATATTTGCATGCACTTATAATTACCACATATATAACAAAAATTTATTAGCATGATATGTTATCCAGTAAGTAAAATATGAGACTCATACATATACACTAAATATTGCTTGAGTTGCAATATATAAAATCTTCTTTTTTTTTTGTTTTCCAGAATAAGTGAAGGCAAATTCGTAGAGCAACAGAAAGCAGATAAAATGTCTTGAGGTTGGCTGGAAGATCAAAGGGTGTGTTACTGAATTTTGTTGTGAACTGAATTATGATTTAATATATCATATTTGAAACTCATAATTTCGCTTTTGTGGATGACAATTGACAGAGGGAAAAGGAGAAACTCACAAAGAATTATTGATCTAGAAAGGAAACTTGATGCCAAAACAGGCACTAGAATTGAGATAGAGCGTTTGAGGGGGCTTTACAAGTAGTAGAAACACATGGGAGAGAACAGATATGGACATGAAGATAAAAATGGATAAGATGCAAGAAGAACTAAAAGAGAAAGAAGAAGGAGTTGGAAAGCTTACATCTAAATCAAACTCTTTGTTGTCAATGAGCAAAGCAAATGATGAGTTGCAGGAAGCTCGGCAAGGAGCTTTAATTATAAGATTGTAGTTAATGTCATAATACTTTATATGTTTGGAAATGAAAGTTCAATGAAAATTTTATGTTTCATAGTTTAATAGGTCACTGGTTAAACTTCTCTTATCGTGGGGGCAATGTTTCATCATCTATTAGAAATTTATCTTACTTTGGTAATATAGTATTTCAGGGACCGGCCAAGCCGCATATTATTTCTGTCACAAATGGAGATCTGAACAATAAACCATTCCTGGAAGCGATAAAAAGAAAATATTCCGGGCATGAAGCAGATGAGAAAGCCGTGGAGTTGTGTTCCCTATGGGAAGAGAACCTTAAGGATCCAAGCTGGCATCCTTTTAAGGTTATTACTGATAAAGGAAACTCTAAGGTATGCATTTCATTGATTCACGCTTAGTGATTGTTTATCACTCCTCCTGCAAAAGTAATTTAGTCACGGAGGTGCAAGACACACAAACTTTATACTTTTTTTTTATCATCAGACGATACTTGAAACTTTAATAAGCTGGTACTATCATCGCCATGAAATGCCTAATTGCTTTTCTGCATGAATGTGAGCTAAACATATTTGTAATCTACTAAATATATCCTGCCAAGATTTACTCTGAGGTGTTGTGGGAAGAAAAGATAGAAATTGTTTGAATAGTGCTTCAAAGCTGCACTGTGGTGCAAACTACCAATTCTTTCCTGCTGTCTTTCTCGCCTTTTCCTTATTAAAGGTTTCCTATTACTGTCGCTACTTCATATCATTTTTTTGCTGCCACTTGTTTTTTATTTTGTTATAACTGGTCATTTTGCCCCTTTTGGGCTTTGGTTACCGTTTTGTATTTCCTCCTTTTTTTTTCTTTTAATCTTTTTGCCTCACATTTCTTGATCAACAATTTTTTTCATCTTTCTTAATATACATAACACCGTGAATGGTTTATTATTGGATGGTCACAGAAATGACTGATGAAGATGATGAAAGATTGAAAGGGTTCAGGAATGAATATGGTGATGATGTTTATGGCAGTCACTGATGTACACTTAAGGGAGATGAATGAGTACAATCCAAGTGGTAGGTACTGTGTCCAGAGTACAGGTGGAATTAGAGGTTTGAAAGCAGCTCTAAGAGAGGGTGGAAGATATTTTTTAAGCAATGAGAGTGCGTAAGCGGAAGAGAGAGCATAAAGGTTGGTACTTGAGTTTAATTTACTTAGCGATGTAAAGCAGTAATTGCCAAAACAGGAAATCTTTAGATTCCGGGTTGATATTGCAGCTGCCCTTTCTTTCTTAACTCGAAATAAATTTATCGGCCTGTTGTAAGCTTCGCTGCATAAAGGGCAGAAACATCCAGGATTATTACGAAAGGTAACTCAACAGCATCAATCAGTATGGCTTCGGTGGGAAACGAAACTGCTGATATTTTTATCGACAATTGCAGTTAAGTGCAATTGTCTTAAACCAGACTGAACATGGAAAATATGTATTTCGTTAGATCCAATTTTAGAACCATAATGATATTAAGTAATGAGTAGATGGGAAGGAAAATCTGTGTAGATCAGGAACTTAAAGGCAGAGTGCCCAAGATAGGATTCAGGTCTTCAGATTTGATGTTTTTACCATTTTTGTACCCTCGTTTCATCTAGTTTCAGCTACCTATCTGGAGTTTCTCTCTCTCTCTCTAAATTTTCGTAGCAGAAACTGAGGTTAATTATTTTTACTAAAAACCAACTCTAAGTGATTTTAGCAGGAGCAGAATATTAATGTCATTTGCTTTTATTGCATTCTGCATGATGGTCTCTGTTCTGCTACAGTTTTTAACCATTCCATTTGCATTTGAATGCAGTGAAATTCTTGAGATAGAGCTCGAAGGCTACTCCTCCCCCATCAAAAGCTGCGCAGAATATATTACTTCTTTACATGACATGACGATCATATACTGAGAATTATTTTCTTCTGGTATTAGAGGTACAGGTATAGTGGACATTTCGGCCAGACACCTGTAATGGCAAATGACGTTGTTTTCTTTAATCTGTGTGCACGATTTGTAAAGTAGCAGAACAATAGCTTTTCTTGTCTATGATTGATGTGCAAAATATGGCTCTTAGCAACTAATATATATATATATATATATATATATATATATATATATATATATATATATATATATATATATATATATATATATATATATATATATATATATATATATATATATATATATATATATTACTTCAATTTTAGAGAGGTGCTGATACAAAGTGAAGTTCGTTCTTACTTTCTATGCAAAATGGTGAATGCTTTGGCTTTGTTACTGTAGCTCTTCTGGATTGCAGGGGGTATGAGGATTGAGGGGAGGTTGGGCATGGAAAGTTTTATTCTGGCACACTACTGGGTTGAGTTTGAATGATTGGATGCTTATTAAGGATTATTTGATTAGAGTAGTTCATCGCACAGAGCCATAATCATTAGAAATTAATACAAAAAAGGTATGCTAATTGCGGCCAGAGAAATGATAAACACAATGCTTCTCTAATGGAAATCATTAGAAGCTCTGCAATTCTCTTATTCTCATAATTAAAAGTAAGGCCCACTTTATGCCTAACCTCCTATGAAATGTAAAACTAGATGACAAGAAAAATTGAGTTTTACCAAACCCTTTTGATTTTCACTTATTCAGTGGTTTCAAATTTAATATTTCTTAAATCTGTATGATTAATGGATTAAGAAAAAGAAAAGAAAAAGGGCGAAGCCAAATGTGTATTTATAGCCACTCAAACATAAGGAATTGTGTGTAGATGCATGAAAATATTTGTGTTATCAGATTTTAGTATTTAACTTGAATTGTGGTGTGAATGCATGGAAATATTTGTTTTATCAGATTTTGATTAAATTAACTTTTGTATCCTTAACTCCTGGATTATCATAAGCCTTCTATCGAAAGAAATAAAACCTTAGACACGGTATGATATAGTAAGACTAAAATTAATTTTAAGTCCTTAGGACTGTTATACAATGAATGACTTGCCTACACTACTCTCAACATTTACATAACTCACTAGGAGGTTTGCTATGTGACGAAGTTACAAAACGATATACACACAACACTTTTCGTATTCCTAACATCTATTGTGCTTTCTATTATTATGTGTGTGCTAACAAAGAGAGAGAGGAGAGGCTTTATATAGGATCTAGCCATCCCTTTGGAGAAGCTACAACTATACTAAGCCTTCCTTCATAAGCATCACGTCTCTCTGACATTTGTCTCCATTTACAAGCATCATGTTCCTTCCTTGAACATGTGTGCTTCTCATCCCATAGAATGCAAACCAATACTTTCTTTTGGACTTGGTCCTATGAGACCCTTCTATGTGCCGATCCTCGGTTTAGGGCCCTGGCTGGGGGTCACAAACCCACACTCACCAAAACAATTACTCTTAATAGTAAAATGCGATTTATTTTTATTTTTTTATAATCGTATACTGGGCACGAGCGCACTCTCAACTTAGTGGCGGAGCTAAGATTAAAAATCTGTGGGGGGACAAACCTGTTACTCGCTTTTGTTATCGATACTACTAGAGAGAAAAATAGAGAAAACCAATGAAAGAAAAAAAATTAGAGAAAAATAAAAAGTAGATTTAAACTTAATAAATTAAGTTTATATGTTTATTCAAACTCATTTCATTTGTTTATCTCTATTATATAAAGACTAAGAAATTTAAAAATATGTAGAATTTTGAGGAATTTTGATTATATTTCATTTTCTTTTATATTTTTCACAAGGGAAGCCTAAATACGATAAAATCATTTGTTTATTATTTATCTCTGGGCATTTTCTAAGCATGCTTTCAACCCTAAAATACTGCGAAAGAAATGTGGAAGGAAAATAGAAGGAATCTAAAATTTGAAGCACATAATAAAAAAAAATAAGCTTTAACCTTAATAAACTAATTTGATATGTTTATTCAAACTCATTTATTTACTTCTCTTTGATAATAAGGATTAAGAATTTTAAAATATGTAAAATTTTAAGAAATTTTGATTACATTTAGTTTTATTTGATATTTTCACGGTGAAATCAAACATGATAAAATCATTTTCCAAAGTAATTTTCTTCATTCTTTTGGCACATTTCAGTTCTAAAAGGCTCTAATAATTTTTTTTTTTTTGCAAAATCCACACAATCAAAAGCCTTGTCTAAAATATTAGCACTTAAGGCATTTCAGGCATGGTATGAAATTGGTTTTGAATGTAATCAAAAAATAATTTCAAACATTTTTTACTTGGGCCTATATTGGCTGTGCTGGTGCCTAAACTAATCTTATAGATCCTGAAGTTAACAACCGGGTAAACCTTTAGTGACTCTGAGAGGATTCAAACCAATAATCATTAAGTAAATCCCAAGGTTTTTAACTAATCGAGCTATATCTAAGTGCACTTTAAAAAAAAAAAAGATTAACAATGAAAGGGGGGAATACTAGCCAATTGTTGCACTGATATTGTAAAACCCTGGAAAATCCAGATTTCTAAGGAAAGGTAGAACAAAGAAATTCTTTGGTCAAAATTCGGGGACTTTTGTAGATCCCTGATGACGAATCGATTTCACCACACACCGTCACAAATTTAGCCATCATTAATTTCATCAAATTCCAAGATCGAATTCAGCCGCCGAGACAATCGGTAACGCTAGGACACGTGGCGTGGTCGGTTCGCCACAAATACACACGGTCAAGTTGTGAGCAAGTCAAACATTAATAAGAGCCTGGCTTGCAGCCTATGAGGACATGTGGCATCTCATAAGCAATAAATCCACTATTAAGAATAAGCTGACAAGGGCATCCAAGAGCCGCTTAGAATCGATAGCGGCAAGTGAGATGACATCCTCACTGACCCTAATCCCAGAATCCTAAGAGCCACTTAGAATTGATACGGGCAAAGTGAGATGTGACATCTCACTCGACTCCTCGATCTTCTCAACCCCATGGAGCTAGAGGGAAACAAGGAAGAGTTATGAGGGAGGTTTAGAGAGAGAGGAGAGCCCACCTTCCTCTGATTTTCCAAATAATCTATCCATCAAATTCCTAAGGAGGTAGTTAAGAAAGTTTCGGGACAATCCCACTACGTTGCTACGCTGGCACGGTCAGGTGGAGGTTTCACACCCGGAGGCAGGGTCTTCCTACTTGGTTATATCTCGCTTTAAATGCCATAAAAAATGGGTATTCGTGAAGTTGTGTGAGGCTTCAGAACGGCTATGTATTTGGCCCCAAAGAAATGCAGGATCATCGCATGAGGGGATCGCCCTCAGATGCCGCCCACTTCGCCAGTTTGACCGCGAAAATACCGAGACCGACTGCCGACCGAAGCGCCTACGCGGAAATCGCTGACGTTATCATCAAAATGAATAACATGCCATGCGTTGCGCCAGGCTACTTTCGCCAGCATAAAATGGTAAAAATGAATGGAACCAAATCGGGTTCGGGGACGCGGTGTGGGCCGGACAATGCCTCTGTTTGATTGAGATTCAAATTTAGGATCTTTATGTGTTATTGCTTGATATGAATAACATGTTTGATGTGTGGGAGAATAAGAATTGTTAATGCATGCAATTGATGCGCGTTAATACGATGTTTGAATTATATGAATATAATCAGGTGAGAATCATTAGAATTGAATATATGAATCGCATCATCGCATTCATGTACCGCTACATCGCACAAGCCTGGGTGGGGGCGCATGGTATGGCTGTTCGCCATTCTCGTGAATGTGTGATGAGCTCAGATTGGACGACATCCAATAAACAACTATATGGTTTATAATACAAATGAGATAAAAAATTTAATGTGTGTTAGCGGGCAAGGAAGGGGCCAGAATCCCCTCGATGAAAGCTTGACCTAAAGCCGGCACTCGCGTATTATCCAAAAAGCTTCCAGACGCCAGACCCGCAGTATTATCCCGAAAGCTCAGATTGCCAAAGAAGAGACCCGCTATTTGAAAAGTTATACGCAGTGTTGTAGACCCGCTGTAATCCGAAAAGTTCTTTGTCAGCCTAAAAGTTAAACACACTAAGCATATGGTTATCACTTAGACTTTGAGTTGATGAGGTGAGTCAAGATCGACGATTAGTTACCCATCGCAATTGCCTCGCGTCATGAACCGACAAAGGCTTGGTATATGGTGTCATTAGTACTAATGGTATGATTCGCTTGTCACACTTGGTATTGGCGGACGTGTATGAAATACGAGCGACTCGAGATATGGGTGTATAAAACATCTCATGCATGATATAAGTCATTCCATGTGTGAATTGCAAATTTTGTGGAATGTGGATATACGTGTTGTGCCATTACATGTGCATTTTAAAGCAAGAATTCCTCAGGTTAATTCAACTACCGGGCATCGCTTCACCCCGCCGCGGAATAACCATTTGTGATCGAACGCATACACCTGCGGGATAAGCATCGTGAGGCCTAGAGGCAAGAAATGGCCGATTTAACCTTATTCCGTGCTGGTAAAATCTAGGTAGAAGACCACTTGTAATTTGTAATTAAAAACAAATTGTAAATTAACCCTATTTGTATATAATATATATTTGGTGAGTTTCCGTGTTCCAATAGCCTTGAGTAAAATAAGGCAAATTTATGGTGGTTTTATAAACAACAGTAGAAACGAAAAAGGAAAAGGAAAGAGGAAATAGAAGAAAGTGGTAAACACACCATTTTCCGACCGTCGACACGCGTGGTGTCGCGACGGGACAGCTGGGTGCGCACGCGTGCATGTTAAGCGCATATCGAACCTCGTGCTCACACAATAGTTTGCGCGGCAACAAAGAACGCTGGCGACATGGAGTTTTCGCCCCGTAGTCATCAAACTTTGTGTTGCATGGTCAGCTAGGACAGTCGGTTATAGGTCGATGATGATTTTTCAAGGCCACGACAAGGGCGTACTGGGCTGGGGGCGCGCGCCACATGAAGGCTACGTGGGTGAGCGTAAGGTCACGCGACACGCTTTAGTGTCGCTACCAGTCCGGGAGAGGCAGGGAGGCCCGGTGTCACGACACACCGACACGCCCCCTCGTGTCGCTGACAGCCGCCAAGCCGGGCGAGCCGCGGGACTGCGGCGCTAAGGCACAACAAATACATGGTAGCGCCGCTACAAGGGCGGTAAGGCGCTAGGGCGTCATGACACACGTGTACATCACGCGCCATGATACGAAAAATGCCGCAGCGGGCGACATGGCAACGCGCACGGCTATTATCACATACCGTGCACGCGGCGCGCAATGTGCCAGCGCGGTATATAGGCGCGCAATGTGTGTGCACCGCGTATCGCGACCGCACCTCGCCGGGCAGCGGCATTGTGTCAGGCACTGCTTCAACACCGTTCCCCGATCATCGCGTTTCGAAAAAATGACCTCAGGATTTGGGAAGGCGCATATTATAGTAGCCTTATTCTTGTGCTTATATTCTAGGTATGCAATTTGCATGCAATTTAACATGCTTAACATTATAAAAATGAAATGAAAAATGAAGGATCTTATCGAGACTCCATATTTGTGATATATGGACTTACTTCACTATGGATTCATTTTACTCACTAATTAGTTGTCAGAATCCAAATACCCTTTATCCAAGCCACATCTACTTGAGCCTATTAAGGAGAAAATTGTTAGGGAAACGGTTTGAAATTAGAATTGTACAATATCATTACTTTATCCGGCTATAAATGTAGGTCAGAAAGAATCATATAATATTGTCTATTTTAATATAGAAATATTTGGTTAAAAGTCTTTAAATAACTCAAAATTTGTAATTTATAATTTTCTATGTTTCTTCTTGAAAATGATCATTGTGGACAAATATGCTTTTTGCCATTTTATATATTTACATGTATATTTGCAAGAATGGTTATTCAGGTAAGAAAAAGGCTTTATCACAATAAAGTAAAAAAATTGGTGAAGGGTTAAGTTTGAAATTTAATTTTTAAAATAGGTGTTTTTGTATTAGATAATTTTTAGGATAGGAAATAAGAAGTGTAAACCATATCTTTAGGTAGTGAAGCCCCCCATTATTTCCAAGTGAACATGTAGTAGAATCATTCCTATTCTTTATTTCCACCGTTATTCGGTGCAAAAAACAGTAGACTGCATAATAATCATGACAGTCCAACAGCATTTCTTACTGTTAGTTTAAAACTTTTTTTGCTATTTTGAAACTTCATTGCTAGCAAAAGCCTTTTGCTTCTCATTTCCTAATCAAAGGGTTTAACAAACTTAACAATAAAAATAATAATTTATGGATATTAAAAGGAATAGACGGGGTTGTAAAGTTTTAAGAGTACAGAATATAAAGTAAGAGAGCAAGAAGATAAGACTTTGTGACCACGTCAACATAGTTGATTAAATCATATATCCGTACAAGCCTCACTCATTTTTCCCTTATTACATTTAAATACACGCACATACATTGCTTATTACTTGTCCCTCCTGATCTAACACTCTTACCTTCTTTTCTTTTCTTTTTTTTTGAGATAGAGAGAAATCAACACTCCTCTCAAAAATCAATTTAAGCTCATGAGTTGAGACCTTGAATTCATGAGCACAGATGGAGGGTCGACGAAGCATCTCCTCACCAACAAGTAGTGCACACTCGAGTCGGGTGGAATGCATCGAAGAAAAGCCGTGTCTTCACGTCCTTGCATGCTGGCTCCATCATTTTGCATGGTGAAGTCCCGTTTCCAAGCATATCCACACAACAGTTGTTCCTTGTGTCAGAAATCTCTGCCCAAAAAAAAATGAAAAAAGAAAAAGAAAACCATGCGTAAAATTTCCAGGGATTTCAGGACATGTTAAACGAATGGCATGATCGATTGTGGGTTTTCTTTAATTATCTCACGGAATGCTGCGGGCATTGCTTTAATGTCCAGGAACAACTTGAAAAAATGTTGTTGCTGACAACAAACTTCTGATCCGTAATCGGCTTGAGCTTGGTGAGAACACCAGGTATATACAGCGTTGTATATGGACACCCATCCTGTCGAAGGTATCAGAAACAGGGTGTTTGGGGTTTGAAACTGTTGAGCACACTCGGTATGCATCCTACTGCTCCGATGTTGTTCACCAAAAACTTCCTTCCACCCATGTTGTATAGTTTCTGCCCCCAATCACCAATTCACATAGATATTTTCTTAATTAGTTTGGTTTGATTTGATCTGGTATTGGATGAGAAGGAAAATTAATGTAATTTTGTTTTACCTTCAACTTCAAGGCAAGTTGTTGGGCGAGGAGGGCGGGAAAGGTTTCTGGTGTGAACTTATTTTTGAGTGGGGATTCTGGTTGCATAAACCCGAGGGCGTAGTCGTTGTTTCCCATACTGACGAAGAACACAGCCTTGGACAAGTACTGGGAGAATTCCATCTTTACATCTTGAACTCTTTCTCAACACCTTTTTTCACCTTTTCTGAATTGATCTGACTTAGCACCAGATTCGCGATTTCCCTTTCATTCGCAGAATTAAAATCTCGTTAATTCTCTCTCTCTCTATATATATATGAACTCAAATTATCATCAAATCAAATCAAATCATTTGTAGTTGTAGTGGAGTTAATATGTAGCTAGCTTACTGCAGAACCCATCCCGATGTCAGGGAGAATTCCGCACGATCCAGATGCGAAGTTCACTCCGGTCTTGGGAATCTGTTTGCCCTCTTTCACTAACCCCAGGTAGGGAGGAGGATAGGGCAAGCCGTTGAGTTGAGCTGCATTATCAAAATCAAAGTAAAAACGCATCAAATCTAAAGTCATCATCCCCATTCCACTACTGCAATCAGATATAAAATAGTGTAACATTTTGTAAACATTAACATTCCGCATGTTTTTCTTGAAAATAACATTTTTGAGCAAAATGACATTTATTATTTTATATTTACATATGTCATGGATAAAGAAGGGTTATTTTTAAGGTAAGAGAACATTTAGAGTAGGTAAAAGTTGGTGAAATGTTAGATTTCTCAAAATCACTGGGGCTAGTCTTATAATCATATCACAAGCTCTTAAGTAAGTTGTTCTAAAGCGTTAAACTAAATATGAAGAGAGAAGGGACTGGCAAATGTTTAGAGACTTAAATTTTGATATACTTTTTTGTTATGAAAAATAAGAAAAATACAAAAAAACATCAAATTCATATATATAATAAGAATAATTTCTAGAGAAAACCAAAATAAGCCTTATTCGATGCCTTTTGACCAAAATTAGTGTGAATAATTTTCAAAAACAGGAATCTAAAAAATATTTGATTAAGTCTTTTAGTCAAATATTTCAATATTTGAAAATAAAGAAAATGAGGAAGGAGGTACCGATGAAATCAGCGGCGGTCCTGCCGTCGGTGAAGCGGCCGGTGGCATTGTGGAAGAAGGTGGAACCGTAGGGAGGGTAATTGGCTTTGGCCATGGTGTCGATGAAATTATTGTTACCGCTGTCGACCAAGGAGTCTCCGAAGACGAACAAGGCTGGGATCCAGTGGTTGGAGAGGATGGATTTATCGAAGAGATCTACATTTGGAGGGAGTGACCGAAGCAAAGCTCCACCTGTTTCCGAGGAGGTTTTTTGAGGAGGTTTTTTAGTAGTGGCTTGTGATGGATTTATGAGAAGCAAAGGGAGCAAAACGGAAACGGCGAGGAGACTGGTGGAACTGCTCATCCTCGATCGCTATCTATTGATACTCCCTCTCCCTCCTTTGCTTCTTTTATTTACTCACAACGAAAACGGAGAGGTGATTGAATTGTGGGTTGGTGATGCTTATTTATACAGTAGTGGGATTGATTGGTCATATTTTTGTTTGTTTGTTTGTATTTTGTAATCAAGCAACTTCTTGTCGGAGGGAGTTAATCAGAAACTGACTGCTTTTTCTTTGGCAGCCTACATTCAGAAATTAGTTAATTGGTGGTGGGCATATTTTGGTTGATGGAAGCGTCCGAATGCATGGGTGTGTTTGATTTCATTACAATTTTACAACCATTACTTCACTTTTTTGTTGAATCAATTCCATTTCACTTATCCCAAACTAATCAGTTCATTCATTCACTTGTATATATGGGATAAATTATGAAATATTTGGTTTTAATTTTAAAGGCCCCACTAAGTTAAAATTTGTAAATCTAAACCTCTTGTACTCCTTTTCTTTCTTCAAACTCTTTGTGGACAAAAATATCTTTTATCATTTGATGTTTTTATTGAAAGGTTATCCTTCACAAGAATATTCTCTGGTTTCTGAAATATCTTTTTCATTTTGTGATTTTGTTCAAGGCCCACAACACGTGTCTTCATAGCATTGGTTTGAAGAGTGATTTGGTTGTTAGTGACGCACGTGAGTGAACGAGATTTACACACATGATTTATCAATAATTTAGAGAACAAATAAAACAAAATCTTTGATTTTTTATAAATTGATAAAATACAAAAGTCTCCCAAATAAACTCTTAAATCATATATCATACTCTAGTCATAACACAAGTATGGGTATAATATGAACAAAATAAAATAATATTTTAAAACAATAATAATGAAAATACAAATAATATCTTAAAAATAAATAAAGATACATAGAACAACCAATAAATAAAAGTGAACGTAAATAATTATGTGACTTTACTGGGCCAATGATCACTAGTCATTACGATCTCTAGCCATTATACATTTTTCTTTCTGAAAAGAAATGATTATTTAAAAAAAAAGAAGATATTTTGATCAAAATAAGATCAAAAATTGATGAAATGTTAGATTTCCTAAATTTATTTTTTTTAAATCTTTTAATCAAATGTTAGACTTGGGTATGATAGATATATGATAGCAAATGTTCGCCTCGGCGCGACGAAACGATTAGCCACCGCGCTGGTCAAAGCCCGTGGTAAAAAAAAAAAATTACCATACAGCCCACCGTCCACTTCTTTATTATTTTGTTTTTCTTTCCTCCTTTTCCTTTCCCTTCCTATTCTCACGATTTCTGACCTTTCCTATTCTCACGATTACCTGCGGATAAAATTTCCCTTAGCCCTAACAATCTCATTCCACTCTCCTCTTACCTGTGATCTTGCATCGAGAACCCACCACGCCTTTACTTTCACTATAATGATCGCATCGCTTGCATTCAAACGGAGTTTTAGGTAAATTCCTCGTAGTTTATTTTTATTTTCTTAGTCACTATTGTTTGAATATCGAGAAACCTAATTGAAAATGAATTTTCAAGTTCTCATTTTCCAAACAAAGACAAGCTTTAGCGTCAAATTTTTTTATAATTGTTTTCTCATTAAGTATTTCCTCATGATATCTTCATTTTGATTTGATTTTTGTTTTATATCCACATAATGTATATTTCCTCGCATTTTGGTGCCTCGCTTTAATACATAATTATAATTATATCTAAGGCTTATTCTATGCTACATTCACGTGTCAGGTCATTTCTCTCCCCATACCCTACGTTTTGTGGTTGCTGAAGAAAAATAAAAGAAAATCAGTTTTTCCAAATCGGGAAACCTATTTGATAAATTTTTTGAGAAACAATTTTTTTTTTTTGAGAATTTGTTCCAAAAACATATTATTTATTAACTGATTTGAGATGTTTTGGGTTACCGTTTAAGCAACCATTGACAACATGGAGAGTACTTTGAAACTGCATCCTATATCGCGCAGGATTCATGGAGAAATGCTTTCTAATAATTGTTTTTCATTCAAGTTCCTAAACAAATTTTTTTTCCAAAACGAGTGTTAAAGGATCGTTTTTTTTTTAAACGATCCCAACAAACGAATACCTACGTAATCATACTGCCTCTTTCTCTCTCTATATCCATCTATTTAGATCATTTTCTAAGGTTTCCTTTGTTCATATCAAAACGCTGCTTTCTCGTTGTTTATTATCACTTAGTTCATCACCTACTATTTCTTTTCATTATGATTGTGTGGCTACGATTGTTTGGTCTCTGTTTTTTTTTCTTCTCGTTTTTTTTCATTTATTTTCTCGTTTGATTATTAAAACTCGATTCACTGTAAGAATCGAGATCAAGGCTCAGTATTCCTGTTACAGACTCGAGAAAGTGAAATATTGAAGTAATACTAATATGGGTGCAATTAGAAGTATTTCTCAGGTCTTGGCGTAAATAATAGAATTTCATTTCACGTGAATTAATTTTCTTGTTTTTTTAAAATCGTTTGCCACGTGGAACCTGTAGTGATGGCAATATAAGAAGAGTTGAAACATGTGCTAATTTCCGTATATTTCCCACTCGCTCAATGTAAAGAAGCAAAACTCTTACATAAATATCCTCTCGGGACCCACCCCAAAAGCATCTAACCTAAATTGGTTATAATAAAAATAAACGAAAATTGAAAAGAGAAAAGAAATATCTTCTACTGCCCAGTCATAGATGCTTGTTTATTAACCCAAAACCCTTGTATTTTTTTTCCCCTTTTTCTTCATAACTTATTCCCAATTCTGTGTACATTAGCGCCATAAATTTCCTAGTCATCTAAGGATCTTTTACAAATTGTGAAGTATTACAATGTAGATAATTGTAACTAGGAGATGATGTTTACGTTATTTCATTTGGTAGTTTATTTGCAATACTCTAATATTTTTATTAGGTATGGATATGGCCTGCTTAAGAAGCCTAATTAGTTTATATACTCTAAATCCTATCTCTGGCCATAAATGTGCAATTCGGGTATAGATATACCCTAGGTGATATTTGTTTCTCTAATTTTTCAACCCTATCTCTACTTTAGAAGAATGGGATGGAAGATCAAGAACAAAAAGAGCAAAAACAATTCTTTTTCGCTTCAAAAAGAAAAGTGGAGAAATAAAACATCAAATTCTAGTCTTTTAGTAGAAAAACATCAACAAGCGTTGATATTCCTATGATTTATGTGGTTGTTGAAACTACAATCCTCAACCTTTAAACAAAAAGTTTCAAGAATTCATTTTGATGAGAATGAACTTTGATCTAGATCCCGCAGATTGCATATTCATATGGAAACATCCCCTGGACATAATCAAGATGAAGTTAGACATGCTTATATAGAGGACCAAATCAACCTATCTATCGAGCATTCAAGGACTAAAACTAGAGTTCAAAATCGAAGATTTCAAGAAAAGTTGTACAAAAAAATTTTCATGGCTAGAGTATTCTATTTCTCAAAGATGCATTTGCTTTCCAGGCTTTGTTTTTCAAAAGGTCAGTGAACCCTACATCCCGCATTTATCAGCATGGTTTAGTAGTTGGAAGACAGAGTGAATAATGGGGTCAAATGTGTTCTTTGTCATATGGGATGTCCTGCTTCTACACACAATGTCGTGAGAAATGTTGAGGCGTTGAAGAATATATCGCTGCACATCGATAGTTAAGGAATGTCTTCAAAGTTTAGAAGAAATAAAGAAAATCGACATACTTAAGGCGCCATTGAGAGGTGTTCACCGGCTTATTTTTACGTGGTGTGCCCTTGAGAGGTCGTAAACTGTAATGTCAAAGAACCGTGGTAATCTAATTTCAGACAGATTAGTTTGATGGCAAAGCTGGAATGTCGAGATAAATGATATTGTCTTGTAGAAAGCTCCAGAAATGCAAAGTATACGCCTCCTATGATCCAAAAAGATATTTTGCATATTCGTGCTTACTAAAGTAAGAGAAAAATATGTGAAGAAGTTGGAAAATGCCAAGTTTTGTATTTTGGTTGATACAAAGGATGCATCAAATAAAGACATCATATGGCAATTGTTCCAGATTTATAAAGTTCAAAGTTTTTTATGAGAGATTGAGATTATGCATGTTAAAGATACCTACTGCTCTAACTCTTAAGAAGAAAAATATCAAAAGTTCTTTACTCGATACAATTTGCACATTCAAGATTTACGAGGTCGTGATATGATGGTGCCAGCAGGCACGCTGTAGTACTAATGGATTGTGCTTTGTTCCGCAATGAATGGAGTATGCATACTATGTTCATTGCTTTGCTCATCGCTTACAACTTGCATTAGTTGCAATCAAGACAGATTTCATGGTAATTCTTTCCAAATTGACATGCATTGTCAATCTTATTAGCTTTCCTAAGCGCCAAGGCGTAGTTGTGATTCCAAGCTATTAGAGATTGAAGGGGGATAAACTATGGTGAAACGAGACTGTAAAGGGGCTAATCGGGAGTGGGTACTTTGCATCAAGTTAAGAGTACTACTTGGAGCCCATTTTAATCCATTTGGCGGTCCGATGATATGTATGGTGCTACTAGTGTGTTTGGAATGGAGATGGTTAACCCATGACTTCAAAAACAATTCGTGGGGAAGCTGTGGCTCTTTAATGGCAATGAAGTCCTTCGATTTTATATCATATATTACATCTTATGCACAGATTATGGGGATTACAAGAAGGCTTTGTTTGGTATTGCAAAGATAAATCATTAGATATTTCACTGCAATGAATTTAGTCTCATCTATTGTAAAAATCATTGCTTCAAACCTCGAGAAGGTTTGATTATCTCCTGACCATGTGAAATCAATTTGGTATGAAATTTGATGTCGAAGTATACCTCGATATGAGACTCGCATAAAGGGGCAAGACGTCAAGTCAACATAATGATAACATTACAATTAATCATCACTATTACCTGGACATATTTAATGCTACGATTGATCATCGCTAGAAGAGTTACATAGTAGATTCAATGTATAGACAATGGAATTGCTTATGCTCACCGCTTTTGCATCCCTGACAACTTAAATCTTTCAATCTTGATCGCATTTGTTTACTACGAGAAGAGTGCAATGATTTTGATGTATTGCATACGATTATTTGAAATGTCAACTAGATCATTTTCAGTTTGATGTGGTTCACCATGAGAGGTTTCAAAGTATGTCTACAATTTCATAATTATGTCATGGTTTAGTAAAAACAAATAAGACAGAGTCCTACAATTTGATTGATAGGTTGATTTGTCTTTATTTTAACTCTTCCCGTTTTTACGGCAACTTCAGAAAGAGCATTTTCAGCCATGAAACATGTCAAAAGTACTTTTCGTAACAAGATGAAAGATGAGTATTTCTGATTGATTCATTAGTTGTCTACATTGAAAGAGAAATAACGGAAGCAATCTATATACAAAATTGCTATAGATGCCTTTGTTCTGTGGAAGCATCGAGAGTCCAGCTCTCATTAGTAAGTGTTTATAAGAGTTTGTTAGCATTATATTATACAAATATATGTTTATGAGTTTACATTTGTAGCCTTGTTATTAGTCATATGAATGCTCGATACATAAATAGCAGCTTTAGCCCGAGATAAATAAAACCCGGCTCCACCCTTGGTTTCGGGTGACTTGCTCAATTGACCGCTTGGGTCACCCATTTAGATCTTTATCCAACTAATGCTTCATCTATGGTATTAGTATGCTCATTTGAGAAAATGTAAAAATAAAATGTCCTTTAGTTTGCATGTATGTCTTGCTCTCGTCTATATAAACTTATCCTAAGATACCCGGCGCTATTATCGTAGTCACTCACATCTATCTTGCCAAAAGTCATAATTATAATCGAAAACTAAAATAAAAGCGAGGTGTGTGTATAATCAAGGTTTTATTATCTTCCGCGATCTTTTCTTAAAGGCAAGGCATATGACAAAACCTAAGTTTAGAGCAGATTTTAAGTTAGTGTTGTAAAAGTGACTCACTATGGGCGAACATTTTTTTAAAATGTCAAAACCATAGTTAATGATTGGGATTTAACTCATAAAAATTTCTAAAGATATAAAGGCTGGACTCACAGCTTTCTTTGAATGATGTGGTGTCAACGGCAAACATGCATTAAATTGAACATTATTTGGTTTTGAAACCATTTTGAATAATTTTTTAAAAAATATTAGTCTAGCAGAATACTATGAAAAAAGGAACAATTATGCATAATACTCATGGTTATTAATTCTAAAACCCAAAGATCTTATTGTGTATATCAAGTCATGTTCATGTTGGTTAGTGAGGGAATTCGCTTAAAATGATTTTTAAAATATATTTTTATTTAAAAATGTTATAAAATATTACGCTTAATAAATTTTTAAGAATCACTAATAACTTAGCAAATTTTGAAACTAATGTTGTAATTGTTGAAAGAATAATTCAAAAGCTACACCTATAAAGTTTCTTTTCGTTTGTGACATTAATTTAATAATTCAAAGATTCTCATTATAAATTCTTTCATTAATATATTATATATATTCTTTTCCAAAAACAGAGATATTCTCCTGTTAGACAAATAACTTAATTATAGAATAGTCGATCGGGATCTCTACTCATCTCTCTATAAACATGTATAGATTAGATTTATGAATGAAAACATTCTTTCCTGTTTTTTAATAAAGCTAGTGATCATGAGTCACTAACCTAAATCATTCTCTTTGAATCCTCAAACCATGAGTAGCAAGTCAAATTTCAACGCTCACTCAAATCTACCCCCATCACGGTCTGAATACCATGTTCATCATTCAGAATCTGTGAATGAAGAATGACCAACTTATGATCCGCGGTCTCAAACGTTAGAGAGATGCAAACGTCGGTATGAGAAACTCCTTCATTCTGCAAGACCGCCACCTGGCGAGGCGATGAGGGCTAGTGCGGCATTCAAACAACTCATATCAAAGATGTCGATGTCTATGTCCTCGGAGATTATCAAGTGATACATTCGCTTACCCACCACATGAGATATTTGGAAAGCTTGTCAAAAAGCTTTACATGGTGCTACTTAAATTACGTGTTTTTAATTAACCAAAGGGCTTCACAAACAAACGCGTACCACTCTCTATATATTATGGAGAATCGGGCTTGAAATCTTCGCGGAGTCAGATCATCGTATAAGGTGGTCAATGGTGAAGAGACAGATATCGATCTCATCGAATCATGAATATACAAAGCGGGTGCATATTCTTCACGATTGTGAGGGTGATTTCGATAAATGTGGCAAAAACTTGAGGAAGGATCCTATCCCTGAATTCAGGTGCAGTGCTCAGTTCGCCGCAAGATGTTCGGACGCCGTGGTGATGAACTAGACAACTGTGGAAAAATTCAAGCTCAACCATGGTGACTCGAATCGTCTAATCAAAATCGGGTCTCTCAATACCAGTCATCAGCAGAAGATCAAAATAGGCCCATCCATCCTAAGACCGCTAATGGTGGCGACAAATCACATACAAATGCACGCCACTATGACTCAAACTGGTCATACAAAAGTCGATGCTATGAATCCTGGGATATCCAGAACGGTGGATCATAGCCTTCAAGAAGGTTCTACTCGCTGCAATTGTTGAATATCAAAGACAAAGAGGATGATAGCAAAGGAAAAGTCCCCGTGATTGGCAACAAATGTTACAGTAATGGCAGTAAAGTTTTAAATATTTTTACACCTATTTCTATATACTACACAGGATAATTGATTTCATGCTACCGATCATACAGATGGTCGGATTCTAGACAAGTTTCACTCTTAAATCTTCCCTCACAACATTCTCGTTTCCATCGCCAATGGTACCTCAATTCCGATTATTGAAAGGATCCCTGGCCTCACTAACACCTTGAATTTGCATTCTATTTCAGGTTGTTCCTCTTTATCATATAATCTTTTTGTCAGGGCTTTCTCAAATAACCACTCGCTTATTTTGTAAGCATATATCATTTTTCGTCACTCTTGTGTATTATATTTGAAGGACATCCCGACAAGGGCGCACGATGGGTCGTGGTGTTAGGCGCGAGGAAGTCAGACATTTTGGACTTGGTGCCTGGAGAGTCAGATGAGCGCCAAGCTTTAAAGATTGGGGTTCCGAAAAAAAGGAAATCGCAGAGATATGGTTATGGCATCGACGCTTAGCATGCTTCTTTGGTTACATGAAGAAATTATTTCAGCTTTATTTGCAAATCTCTTTATGTCTTGATTTGCAACAACAATCATCGGCACACGCAACAATCAACAACAATCAACGGAACAACAATCAGAACAACACATCACAACAACATCATCAACAACATCAATCACTTCTTCGTAACAACAACAACAATAACATCAATCAACAACGTATCAACAACAACAATCACAACAACAACAATATCAACAACAATCAACAACAGGTAACAATAACAACAACAACAACAAGGAAGGAATTACATTTAATAATATAACAACATCAACATCAACAATCATCAATCGGCAACGTGGATCAACAATCAACAATCACACCAACAACACATGACTGAGGAGCCGAACTCGGTAAAAAGTCGACAGCTATTTCATTAACTTTGAATAAAGTCTGGGCCTTTATGATCATACATCTCGATGTTCGGGGCCCATCTAAATCTGCTACTGGATGGATCAGATGATTTGTTACTTATCGATGATTTTACCAGATGACTGTATGTTGATGAAGTCCAAGTGAAGTAAACTTGTTATTTCAAAATTTTCATAAAATGGTTTGTAGTCAGTACAATGCACAGGTTCAAGTTCTCCACAATGAAAATGGAGGTGAATATTTGAGTTTTGAATTGAAGTGGTATTTAGAAGCCCATGGAATCATTCATCAAACAACTTGTTCCGATACACCCCAACAGAATGGGGTGGCGAAGCGGAAAAATCGTCACTTGTTGGAGGTTGTCCATGCTTCATTGATAGAAGCACATATGCATATATCCTATTGGGGACACGTATCGCTTACTTCCTCTCGCAAGATATTTAATCATCAACCGGTGCACTTTCTTCAGCATCATTATTGATTTCGACACATTATCCAGCTTCCTCATTAATAGTGCTACAATTGTTGTCAATGTCCAAACTACCACCTCATGTCTTTTTGGTTGTGTAGCATTTGGTACATCTTCATGCATGTTAAACAAGTTGACACACTCGAGCATTGCAATAATGTGCCCTTTAGGTATGTTTAGTCGTGTGGGTACCGATGCGACACCTCCAAGCAAACGTAATTGCTACTGAGCCAATGGATGTAGTTTTTCATGAAGACTCACATGTATTTTCTGAAGCATCAACTCCAAGGGAGCAATTCTGAGCTGAAGTTCAGTTTCATAGACTATGGGATTTTTTTATCTCTATAGAAGGGGAACCTTCACCCGGGAATAATCAGAATGGGAATGAAAAGGAATGCTCCGATCAGAAAATGATAATGTCAGTATGAATTGGACTGATAAGATAGATCGTGCCATAAAGGCACAGAATCTACAACAATTTTGAAAATGAACTTTAGACAATCCTCCATCCTCACTTCATACTACAAAATCTAGATACACCAAACCAACGCTTGGGTCGGATACCCGCTGTAGTGTCCTAACCACCAAGAAATGAATCACATCATACAAACTGCAGGCATTCATAAACCCATTATACGCGAACCGCGTAAACTTGTAAAGCAATATCCCATGAGCTGCTTGCGCCCAACACGCCGTCTGAATCAAATAAGCCTGGGCCAATCAACACTATTTACATCGATTCATTCCTAGCACGTGCGTGTCTTATTGACCACAGAATTGCCATGAACGATGAGATGAACTTTATAAGAAGAACAACACCCTCGAACGGTTGATTTTCCTCCATAAGAAACGAAGTTGATGTCGGTGAGTTTATACTGTGAAACACAAAGTAGATAGTACACCGAACGCTTTTAAAGTGAGACCGGCAGGCGGTACACCCAAACCTATGGAATTGATTAGTACAGATTCATTTACACCGTAGCTAAATCAAATACGCTTTTAGCCTTATTTGGTTTTTAGTCATAACTGATTTAATAATGCAAATAATTTGATGAAAAACGCCTTCTGGCTACGGCAAGTCATTCAAAGAAGTGCATACATGGATTTGCCACCGCTGGTGCATAATACCTAAGTGCATTGTCAAAAAAGTGTGCAAAAATTGTAAAAGAAATCGTTAGGCGGCTAAAACAATCTTCGAGAGCATGGTTTCGAAGGTTCACGAAGTCCATGAGGTCTTTGCAACATATCGTGAGTAATTCGCACCACACTTTATTTCAAAAAAAAAAAACAACATGGTAAGATCACCGCCTCAGGCTTGTGTATGTTGATGACATGGTGTTTACAGGAAATGACCGATGAAAGGGAAGGCTCTACAAAGCCAATGTCGCCAAAATCAAATGAAAGACCTTGGTCACTTGAAATATTTTCTTAGGATCAAGTTGTCTTCTATCTAATGTATGATTTTCTTGTCTCAAAAGAAAATATGCTTTAGACGAAATCATAGAAACCTGTATGTCGCGCATGTCGCCAGCTATCATTACCAAGAAGAAGGATTAGTTGTGTTTAGACTTAATCAAAGTTCGTTGATAGTGTGGGAGTAATGAGGCTCATTGGAAGATTGATGTACTTAGCCCACACTAGGCCAAATCTTGCTTATGCATTGAGTATTGTTAGCCAGTTTATGCATAATCCTGGAAAACAACATATGAATGCAATTATGCGCATTTTAAGGTATCTAAAGTCCGCTCCTGGAAATGGCATTTTGTTCACTAAAAATGTAGATTGTAAAAGTGTGGATGCATATAGTGATGCTGACTTGGTTGGAGCAATAAATGACAGACGATCTACTTTGGGATATTTCACCTTTGTAGGTGGTAACTGGCAGCATGGAGGCAAGAACAGAATGTTGCCACCCGCCTGCCGTGAGGTCGAATTCTCGGGGTATGGCACTTAGAACATGTGAAGACGTGGCTGCACTTCTAATACACGGATTCAGCCATCTCGCCCAGTAATCGGCCTGGGCTTTATTAGACAATAGCAAATATGTGATATTGCTCATAATCCGTACAACATCGTGACAAAGCATGCGGAGGTAGACAAATTCTTCATTACGAGTAAATCTGACGAGAAAATTGTCGTAGCTGCCTAAGATTCTGATCCGAAGATCAATTGATATCATCACCAAAGCCGCTTCAAGTCGAGTGTTCTGGCCATGGCAAGTTAGTTTTTTATAAAGTATATCTACGACCAACTCGAGAGAAGTGTCGTAATATTTGACATTATAGTCAAAGATTCTCTATTGTAATTATTTTATTACCATGGTTCTTTCCTAGTTTAGAGATATTTCTCTGTTAGGCAAATAATTAATATAGGAATAGCTTGGATTGTAGGATCTCTACTATATATCTCGGCAAATATGCATAATTTTAAAGATATTACAAATTGATATATGAAATAAAATATTCTTCTGTTTATATGTTTTTTTCTAATTATTGCATGTGGTACCTATTATTTATGTTTATTTTAATTCATTTATCTAGTTGTTTATTAACTTATTATTAGTTACTGGGCGAGATAAAACATGTTTCTAATGGTTTATTTATTTGATTTGCTGTTAATAATTAATGGATGTAATGGTAACAAAATGGAGAAGTGGGGTTAGTTAGTTATTTTTTATAACCACACTTTTAATGTTTGGAATTTAAGAGATTTGTATGTTTTTTCAAATTCCAATAGTAGTTTCAAATGAATTGGATACTAAAGAATCAAATGCAGATCCTTACAAATGAAAATCTAATCTTTTGAAAATAATATATTTTTTTATAGTGAGTTTTACAACCTTTGAAAGTAAGTTATTTTTAATATAAGTATTCTTAAACGTACATTTCTGTAGGAGCATTGAACATTCAGAGCCCTAATGGCGGATTCCGAAGAGGTGGAGACCTCTGAAGAAGAATCTCTGCGTATCAAAACCATGACTTATTTTTTCCAGAAATGCAAATCACTTTCTCCTGTAGTTAACAGATGAGTCGAAATCAAATGACTTATTTTAGCTCTTTTAGTTGACTAATACTAAAGAGGTTATTAGGTGCAGTTTCGTGTTTTACAATGATCAGAAATGGGGAAAGATGCAGAAAAGGGTAAGATAAGATCCCCCCAGAAAATATTGTCCGGCCGATATCAGCAACTCTTTCAAGACAACTTGAACAGCGTTAAAAAAATTCTGAAGAAACCAAGAAGACCCAATATCAGAAAGGGTCACACAAGCGCTTTCTTGAAAATGGGAAGGTAACTTATAAATGAAAAAGAATAGAAAGGGGTCAGCGTCATGCAATAGTTCCGGTGACATTAAGAATAATGGGGTTCAAAATAACGAGTTTTGTTCCAAAAATAATACAAATCATGTGTATTCCACCTGTCTTGGCATTGCCAAATTTTCAAAAGGAATTTGTGATTGAATGTGATGCTTCAAGTAGTGGAGTGGGAGCGGTACTTTTGCAAGAGGGCAAACCCATAGCTTACTTAAGCGCTAGCATACTTAAAATCTGAAACATTTGGGTGTTTCAGCTTGTGAGAAGGAACTGATGGCTGCAATTGCGGTGCAAAAATGGAGGCTATTTGTGGGAGAGACATTTTAAAAATCAATACTGATCACTTAAGTTTGAAGTATTTGCTGGAGCAACGAAATTCAATTCCAGTGCAACAAAAATGGCTTACTAAATTGGAGAGATACAACCATGAAATCATCTACCGCAGTGGCAATGAGAATGTGGCGATGGTTGCTTTATCTAGATTGTATGAAATCATCATGACTTTGTCCTTTCCTGTAGCGGATTGGCTTGCTCTACTACAAGATGAATGAGAGACAGAAAATCCATCAACAATCCAATTGTCCTGAACTGGGATAAGTTCTGTTCCAAATTTTCTACGTAAAATGAACAAGTGCTACAAATTTAAAGATTTAAAGCTCCAGGGAACGAATTGTCCAAGAAAAAAATTTAAAAGATGTCTGGGGAGTGAGATAGGCGGTCATCACGCGGGGACAAGGAAAACACTTGAAAGGGTAAGACGAGCTTCTTATTGGAAGAATATGAGGAAAGAAATTTGCAGATTTTCTTGCAGAATGTGACATATGCCAAAGAAACAAGTTTGAAAATATTGCTTGCCCTGCTCTCTTGCAGGTAGTCACTGCCTGAGTAGCACACGAGATCCTGGTCTGATGGCCATATGGATTTTGTCGATCTCATAACTCATACTCTGGTTCCAGAAAATCTATTTAGTCCGGCACGACGGTCACTTGAACCCGACTCTACTAATCGCCGACACCATACCAGACACAAGATCGAAAGATCGGTTAAACTTCAAGAAACTCGTAGTGGACTCCGGCCGAAATTAGATGACCTCGACTAACTCGTGAAAATACAAATAATCAAATACGAAGAACCAAAAAAATCTAAAAAATTTCATACATTCGACAAAAAATTGAAAAAGCAAACTACAAAATCCCATGCTCCAAGATCTCAGCCGTCCAAACTCCAAATGCGCACCTTCGACTTCAAGTTTTAGCAGGAGCAGGTGTAGTCCGAGCAGGCCAAGTTCTTCTCCCTCTCTTCTTCTTCATCTTCTTCTTCCCCCTTTCTTCCTTTTTCATTTTTATACACTGACACTATGTGCTAAATAAAGGTTCCTCTTTACATAAATTCGCCTAATCGATACAGATGATGACTTCGTTTTCGCTTTTTTTTTTTTTTAATAAAACTCAAAACAAAGTCGTTTAGAGCTATCAAAGTCCAAAACGACATCATTTTGTATAAGTTGTCACTTACCCAAACGATGTCATTTTGGATAAATGGCAACTGATTCAAAACAACGTCGTTTTATTATATATGTAGAATTTTAAATATATATATATATATATATATATATATATATATATATATATATACAGTAACGCCGCTTTGGCTCCAAAGACTAAACGACACTGTTTTCAATTTAAACTCAGATTTTGCAACTCTAAACCCTCAAATCCCATTTTTGCCATGTTTTCAATCGAAAAATATTTTTAACAAACTGTATTTAGAAACTTCTAATTAATTTCAAATTATAATATTATAAATAAAATAAGAATAATAAATTAACAAAAACATAAATCATATTTTTGTAAATCATAAATATCTTTCACTAAATGCTTCATTAACTATTTAAATAATGTTAAATACATAAAAAAATTTGTTTTATTAAATTTTTAGCTTACTTAATTATATATATATTTCTAATAATTTATATAATAATTTAATAATTTTTAAACATTTTAATCATCTTATTTTACATATCAGCCGATACTTGATCGATACACCCGTGAACACATACTGCCTCAGACTGCTCACCTGACCAATACTCGCAACTTCAAACTACGCTTCATGAGCAGAGGTCATTTTCAGAGTTGTTGATGTATTAAGCAAGTATGCTCATTTTCTTGCTTTATCTCATCCTTTTATTGCAAAAGATGTTGCACAATTATTCTTGGATAATATAATACAAGTTACATGGGTTGCCTCAAACAATAGTAAGTGACAGGGGTCGTGTTTTCACCAGCGAATTTTGGAAGCAATTTTTTTCTCTGCAAGGAACTCAATTACAGATGAGTACATCCTATCATCCCCAATCTGATGATCAAACAGAAATTGTGAATAAATGCTTGGAGCAATACTTGAGGTGCATGACTAGAGATAAACCTAAAGAGTGGAGTAAATGGTTGCCATTAGCTGAATGGTGGTATGATACTTCATTTCATTGCTCTTCTAAGATAACGTCATTTGAGGTGGTTCATGGTCGTAAGCCTCCCACTTATACTTCTTACATTCTTGGTGAAGCTTCAGTGGCTACAGTGGATCAGACTTTTAGAGATCGTGAATCCTTAGTGCGTCTTCTTAAGGAGAACTTGTTGCAAGCTCAAAACAGAATGAAGAAGGGGGTAGATAAGCATAGGTCCGAAAGGAGTTTTGAAGTTGGTGGATTAGTGCTCCTTCGGCTAAGTTTTCAAACAACTTCCTCGGGCTTTTGCGAGTTAACAGGTGTCGTCTCTGATTTGCACTGAATATCAATGTTGGGAAATAAACACAAAGAGACCTATATTTTCCCTTGTTGGATTTAACCCGTTAGGAGTCAATGAAATGCAGCCAAGAAAATAATCCGGGCAAGGAGAGATAATCACAAAAAAAACAGAGAGTTTTTAACGCGGAAAACCTCCCCAAAGTGAGAAGAGAAAAACCACTGACCTTTGCTCCGAGTCCACCCAAACATCCACTGGCAATAATTAGTACAAAACTCAATTCTAAACTAGGTTCAACACCTAGTTTTCGACACAATCAAGATGCACTCAAAGATCCCAAAAACAACATGAAACCATTCCAAATATAGTGAATAAAATAATAGCAAATCGAATTAAATCAAAACACATTGATGAAGATCTCACCCAATCTCAGATACAAACCGTACACGTCCCAAATCCAGTCGCCGCCGCTGAAAATCGTCTCCAAAAAGAAACCCGCCGTCGGCTCCCAGCCATTTTTGGACAATGATAGCAAATTTCAACGGGCTTAAGTAAAAACGGGTCGCCAAATAAACATCATTGGACCCACACTGGCACCCCCTCCAAAACAACATATGAGTATCATACTTAACATCTCAAGAGTCCATGCCTACCAATCTTAAGACAAAGCCTGTAAAACTTCTCTCCAGTAACAACTTTTAGTTACTATATCGTAAGGATTAAAATCAGGGTGAATCTCTTGAAGTTTCATAAAGCTCTTTCTCTCAAATGATATCCAGAACTAATGATATTCACATCAATGCTTTGTAATGAATTATACAAAGTATATTCTTGCTCAAACCATAGCACTCGACTATCACAAACACAACATACTCATATCTTCTGTAATTAAACTCCAAATTTTCCTTTGACAAACTCTTCATCCATAACATCTCTTTACGTCGCTTGCCGCGAGAGATTCAAATTTCTCGCATAGACAAAGTGAAGACACTTCAGAATTTAGATCGCCAAGAAAATGCCCTGAAGAAAAGTGAACAAAACCTGTAAGTCAACTTTCTACCATCAAGGCCACCCGCCACCCAAGATCTCGTAAAACCTTCTAAGACACCAAGGTTTTGAACTCCCAAAACTCAAACACAATTTCAAGTACCCCTCAAATATTTGAAGATCCATTTCACTGCCTCCCAATGCTCCTTCCAGATGAGAGAGAAATCTACTCAATGTGAAGCCAATAAGATGTACACTGTGCCTCAGCCAGTTCATACAATATATAAGACTCCCCATCACGAGGAGTAAGGAATAGCCATCTTCCTTTTCATCTCGTAGTAGTAGGGCATAAGCTTCTCGCTAAGCCAAAGTGATTAGCTATAGGTGCTAACCGATTTATAATTTCTTTTCATATTGAACCTTTCACACGCTCAGCTCATATTTTTCCCGCAGATAAACTTCACAACTTTTCGTTTTCTTCTATCTCGAAAGTAATTCGTGATACCCAATATTTGTTTTAGCCCGTCAAGTCCTTCATGTCAAAGGACTTGAACAACCTCTCTTTCAACTTGCCAATCAATTAACTATTCCGCTATTAATATATCATCAAGATAAGTAAAGAATAATGAAGTTACCAATCAGAACTTCCTAAGAACATTCAATGACTGCGACCGTCCTCTTACTCGTGGCTCACCATAAAAGAATCAAACTTTGCATTCACCCGCTCAAGGCCGCTCCAACCCATAAAGACTTTTCTTTAATTTGCAACCATGTGTCTCTCTTTACCTTTACTAAACCCCTCAAAGTTGTGATATCAAATTTCTTCATTCAACTACATCATGAAGAAAGGGCCTTCACATCTTAACCTGCTCAAGCTCGAGGTCTAATAAACTAGCAAACAAACTCAAACAACTCGATAAAGACATTTCTTGGCCAACTGGAGAGAATATCTCCATCAGTGTCAATACCCTTTTTCTCGCCTAAACCTTTACTACCAACAGCTTTATATTTAAGCAATTTTCCATCACTATCTTTTCTTCAACTTGAACACCCATTTGTTCCTTAATGCCTTTATGTGCCTTCGAAGTTCCACTAACTCATAATCGCATTCTTTAACAAAGAATGCATTTCTTCCCCATAGCCGCTATGATCCAAATTCACCTTATCTAATAATATGTCCATTTTGAAAATTTCCTCCGGCTCCCTCATCAAGAATCAACACATACTCAAGAAGGATACTTGATGATGGACGACTCTCCCTATTAGTCCTTCTAATTTGAGGTTCAACACTGCCGAGGAGGTCAAGCCCCCCGGCTCAATACGCCTGACTTCATTCCTTCAGCATCCCATCATCAACCACCTGCCTCTATGCTCATCACCAAGTTTCATCTCGCTCCCCATCATAGTACGTTTGCAAAGGAAATGAATAACCTGTGAGGGATCAATAACACCATCACCGATAGCTTTAACCTTTCAGCCTTCTCACAATCCGAAATAGTCCGATCTTCATAAAATACATCATCTCTACTTCCGAATCTTCTTTTCACCTGATCCCATAATCAGACTCCAAACTCTTCATTTCCATAGCCAACAAGGATACATGGAAAAGCTTTGTCATCAAGTCACCTTTGTTTTAGTGGACATGTGTGCAGTTTCAAAATCTAAACCTTAAGATGATTTGTAACATCTTTTCCTGGCCCATACCTTCCTGAATGTCAAACCCAAAGGAACCCCAGGAGACATATTTATCAAGTAACAAGCAAAGATTTAATACCTTCACCCCAAAACACTCGGGGTAGCTTTTGCCATTTTTGGCAGATGCATCCGACCTTCAACAATAAAGGCGGTTCATCCTCTTCCAGAACACCATCAGGCCGTGGAGTACCGTGAACCCGTCTTCTCATGTCTAATACCATGTACACACGAGGTAAAGAATTTTTCCTTAAACTCCTTTGATATACTACCCCATTGCAGACGAAGACACTTCAAAACTTTCCTGCCTCTCTTTCAACTATGCATGAAATTTCTCTGAAAAACCGATACACTCGATCTTCGCCTTCAATGTGATAAACCCACACCTTTCTCGATGCATCATCAATGAATGTGACAAACATCTATTTCACCCAAGGACCTGCACCTCAAAGGACCACAAACACTTTAATAAACCAATTCCAAAATATTAGATTTTCTTTTGAAGATTTAGAAAGAAACTCATGATGTTTTCAAATAACAATAATCACAAGGGTTGTAAGATCAAGTAATTTTTAGTAAAGGAATGAGATGCCTGGCTAGTATATTAACCTTTCACTCCATGTGACCCAATCTTTGTGCCATAAATTTGTGGGAGGAAACCATCTTCGCTTGTATCTAATTCATCTCCACATACTTTCACAATCATTCCTATAAAGTGCTTCTAACCTTCACTTTAGGCAACAGGCTTCAAAGAACCTTGCAGCTCATTTACTGCTATCAAGTAATTCATATCCTCTCACCCAAGGCAACCTGTGAATAAGACAAGACGTAAGTCGTGAACATGCCGCATCTCGTAGAAATAATGAACAACCAACATCTCGTCAGATGCAAACATCACCAATACCCACACCCGAGTAATGGTGTTACCCATCTCAGCGCACCAAAGTCTCCCGGCCTGTGGCGAGCGAGAAGAACTCCACAGAGTACATGATAAGAGTCTGTAACAATAATCCACTAACCTCATTATCTCGTAATGCATAAACATTCTTCATCTCCAAAAATAACCCGCCACATCTTCTCGCGACAAAGCAAATGTAGTATTTTATTTTCATCTTTCCTCCGATTTTGGCTCTCTTTTGTTCCCGCTTTCCAAGCATAACAATTTCTTTTCATATGTCCTTCCTACCACAATGATAACACTTTTCTTTCTTTCACTAGACTTTCCTCCGATTTAATTCATTCTTTGGATTTACTAGCCTAATTCTTGTGGTTCTATTTTTACCTCTACTCTCGTTTCCGTGACAAGAGCCTCTGGCCTCAGATATCTTGTTCCTTTTCCAGTTTCTTCATTAAACAAATCGGTTTTTACCATATCCATGGTTGGGCACCTCATTAGAGCCGAAGCTACTAACAGATAATCTCAGAGGTCCTAACTATCCGCAAAGACCTGCAATAAATGCTTCGTAACTCATCTCTCAATCTTCATCCAGCACGAACCGGTTCACCAACCTGAAAGTCACCGGTGTGGCCACACACTGTGCCCATTTTATACTTTAGATTTACTAGCCTTCTAATTCAAGTGGCTTTATTCTCGTGCAGCCTTCGTTCGTACATGGATTCTAATTTTTCCAAAGCTCTCAAGAAGATACTCTGCGACACATGATGAAACACACTCCTCGGTCTACCCAATCGTCCGATTAGAGCCATCGTTTTTTCTATGCATGATCTTCCATTCTCGCTTCCGACATATCTGGGTTTACTATTATCCCCATCAATAGCTTATAAATCCTTGTAATAAAGAATATCTTCCATTCTCGCTTCCCAAATAGAATAGAATTAGACGAGGTTAGTCTAATCATACGGCCTCCGAAGATTCCTCCATTTTTAAACCAACACTACAACCACAATACCTGACAATGTAATCCGTAAAGTTCGATACCACTTGTTGGGAAATAAACACAAGACTGGATATTTTCCCTTGTTGATTTAACCTGTTAGGAGTCAATGAAATGCAGCCAAGAAAATAATCTGGCAAGGAGATAATCACAAAAAAAACAGAGAGAGTTTTTAACGTGGAAAACCTCCCCCAAAGTGAGAAGAGGAAAAACCACGGGACCTTTGTCGGAGTCCACCCAAACATCCACTATAATAATTTAGGTACAAAACCTAATTCTAAACTAGGTTCAACACCTAGCTTTCAACACAATCAGAAGATGCACTTCAAGATCCCAAAAACAATGAAATCATCTAAATATAGTGAATAAAATTAATAGGCAAATCTAGCTTAAACAAAGAGATATTGATGAAGATCTCACCTAATCGTGATACAAAACCGCCGTCGGCCGCTCCTAAAACCTGAACGCCGAAATCGCTTCTCCCAAAGAAACCCATTGGCCGTCAAGCCCTGGGCCATTTTTGAATAAATGTAAAGTGCTTAGTGTTTCACTTGAAGCAGCAGAAAAATGGTCGCCAACAAACATCGGGTCGGACTCCACACTACAATCTCCTCCGTACCTCAACATAAGGGAGATTGGCTAATTCTAACATCTCGCTAGAGTCCATGCCAACACTCCTAAGACAAAGCTTCTAAATTTTCTCCGTAAATGTGACCCCCTTGTCATCATATCGAAGGATTAAAATCAGGTGAATCTTCTTAAGTTTCCATGTTCTTTCCACAATGACATCTCAGAACGAATGATAAACCACATCAATGTGCTTTGTACGGAATGGTGAATAAAGTATTCTCACAGTCCATAGCACTCCTCGACTATCACACAAAACACAACATACCATCTCGTGAGATCAAACCCACCTTCTTCTCGACAACCTTCTTCATCCATAACATCTCGGCCGTCAATGCTGCTTATATATTCTACCTCGCAGTAGACAAAGTTTTTATTACACTTCGTAACATGGGATCGCTATGAAACAAATTTCTCCCCAAAGAAAAGTGAATAAAAACCTGTAAGTCAACTTTCTACTCATCAAGGTCACCTCCGCCATATCGAGACCAGAAAAACCTTCTAACACCGGTTTTGAACCCCCAAACTCAAACACACTTTGAAGTACCTCAAATATTTGAAGATCCATTTCATCGTTTCCCAATGCTCCTTTCCTGATTTGAGAGAAATCTTACTCACCCACAATGCAAGATGTGCAATATCACAGCCTGTATTACAAACCATATTAACATAGCACTCCCCACTAACGAGGAGTAAGGAATAGAGGCCATCTTTTCCTTTCATCTGTAGTAGTAGGCATAAGCTTCCGCTGCTTAAAGTGATTGCTTAGAGGTGTGCTTAATCGATTTAGCATCTTCGCATTGAACCTTCACAATACCTGCCTAACATACTTTTCCTCGTGACAACCACAACTTCTTCTTCATTCTTCTATCTCGAGTAATTCGTGATAACACCTAACATTTGTTTTCAGAAAAAGTCTTCAAGTCCTTCACGCCAAAGGACTTGAACAACTCCCTTTCAATCCTTGCCAATCACTTGAAATCATTCCCGCTATTACAACATATCATCAACATAAAAGTAAAAGAATGAAGTTACCATCCTGCAAACTTCCCCGAAATAAAACACAATGATCCAAAAGACTGCCCTCTTATACTTGTGGTCACCATAAAAGAATCAAACTTCGTACTAATCGCCTCGGGCTGCTTCAACTCCATAAAGACTTTTCTTTAATTTGCAAAAACCATGTGCTCCTTTACCTTTTACTAAACCCCTCAAAGTTAGACATAAATTTCTCTTCATTCAAATCACCATGAAGAAAAGCAAACTCACATCTAACCTGCTCGCTTTCTCGAGGTCTAAACCAGCACTTCAAACTCAAAACAACTCGGAGAAGACATTTTCACAACCTGAGAGAATATCTCACAAAGTTTAATACTCCTATAAGGAGAGTATTTGTTCAAACGAATGTAGGTCGAGTATGGAACATCAATAATCGTGAAAAAATATTTTCTTCTGTCCTCCCTGGTGTTGTTCTTAGACCAAGAGGATTTAGTGTCGAAAGTTTGTGGTGTGAATATATTCCACATGTATAAATGAATGACATTTGTGACTTTAAGGTTGCTGTTTTTGACCTTGGAAATCAAAGGGTTTGGCTTCCTTAAAGGTCAAGGGTCTTTTCTAGTCTATAAAGAAAAGGTTTTCTCTAATTTAGGGGGTCCTAGTTTGGTCAACAGGGTTCTGTTTTGACATTGTCTAAGTATTGAATGCTTATAATAGGGTTAAGACATAGTTTCAATTCATTGGAATGGCAGTAATATTTTTATTGACCATTGGACAACTTTTTATCCTGGGATGGGAAATATACATTTTGGGAATCTTAAAGCACAGGTGAAAAAAAACGAAATTGTCTTAAAAAAAATTATTAATGTCATAGGACTCCATTGTTCTCTACTTTGATTTCATTTCTTTTCACTCTTTATAACATCATTTCATTTCTTTTCACTCTTTATAACATCATTTTTTGTTATTGGTGTTGTTTGGGCTACCCATTTTTATGCATGTACAAAATTTTCAAACATCAAGGGATAAGATGGGGGGTATACACCAAAGTACCACTATCTATCAGTATGGTAGCGTCAGTCGGCTACCTGCTCGCCTGCAGTAGTAGTATGGGGACCTGATCGTTCCACTTACCCCTCCCCTTCCTCCCTCAACCACAGGCATATAATATAAGTATATATCTCACCAACGTCGAAGCCCTAATTTTGGAGAGCCCTATACTCTCTGCAAGCAGCCACGCTAGAATTCTTGGTCTTTTCAGTGAGCATTGTTGGTGAACATTTGCCCTGTGGGGATTTGAGAACCATGGAAGAAATGCAAGCAGAAGATCAAAGGAAAGCAGCGACAGCGGTTTCTAATCTCCTTGAGGAGATTGAAAGCAAATACGCGGAGACTTCTATATCCCTAACCAAGGTGATGTCCCAACAAGCTGCAATACACCAGGATTTTACTGAAGGTATGTGTTCTTGTGATTGAATAGCTTAAGTCTGATCTACATCTCATATCATGCTTTTCTAATGAGCATAGTTCAAAGTTACCGTATCGATCACCGACGACTTCGGCCTTTGCATTTATAGTCAAGTAAATAGACGGCCGTATATCGATGTTAAAACAAAAATGATTAAAATATTTAAAAATCATTAGAAATATTATATAAATTATTAGAAATATATATAATTAAGTAAGTTAAAAATTTAATAAAACAAATTTTTTGTATCTATCATTATTTAAAGTTAATAAAGCATTCAGGGAAAGATATGTATGCTAATGCTAACAAAATAAATTATTTTCTAATGTAATTGTTGTTCAACAAAAATTAATTTTTATCCAATAATAAATAAATTCTACATAATTTTTTATCTTCATGTGGTTATATTGAGGTGGGAGGCGTAAGATGTATTTTTCTGCCAGAAAACAAGGCAAAAATGGGGATCGAAAGACTTGGATATGCAAAATGATAGATTCCGCCAAACGTGCATCATAGCATCATAATTTTTTTAAATTAAACACTAATCAAAAACAAGATATCGCTTTGATTTGTCCGATCAAAATGGCGCTGCTTTGGTTTGCTCTCATTTATTAAAACGACGCCGTTTGATAAGCTGCTCAAAACGACGCCGTTGATCCTGGCTGGGCCATGAAAGACGCCGCTTTGACTCATTAAAATAAAAAATAAAAAATCAAACGACGTTGTTTTGTCTCTTAAACCCTTTTTCCTGCACGCAACGAGAAAATCAAAAAAATGAAGAGGAAGAAGGGAAGAAGAAGAGGAAGAAGAAGAGGAGGAGGGAGAAGAAGGAGAAGGAGACTCCATTGCTTTCCAAGGCACCGCCGAAAGTGGCTCCTCTAGCTCCAGCTTTGCTTCATACAAATATAGACTCACTAGAGGAATTTGTTTGTTAGTCGTCTGCCTTCTCCGCTTCTCCTCAAGCAAAGTTAGGTTTTATTTTTTAATTTCCTTCGCTTCTGCTTTTTTAGTCTACTCAAATTTTCACCGAACTAGCCTTTCAAGTAATTTTTTGACTTATTGTTTCTTTTAAATTCCATCACGCGCATCTCATCTAAGTTTATTGGCATAAGGCTTTTCAGAGGAATCTCCGAAAATTTGTATTTTGTTTTCGGGGTTGTAAATGATTCTTCAGATTTTCATCGATTTTCACCGAAAGGATCAGTCATCTCGCTAACTCTGGCCGAGTCCACCAGCCTTTAGCCGATTCACTGGCTCCCGCACTGATAACGGTATCAACTCAAAGCCAGGCCCGCGACCGGTTACAAATCGATCGAGTCGTAAAGATCGCAAAGTAGGTTCAAATTAAGCTTGAGTTCTATTTGACTCAACCAATCGCTATAACCACCTGTGGCTAACCGAAGTCGAGCATCGTTTACCAAGTACTTAGACGAAGAAGAACCTGGGCTAAAACTCTGCGGACTTAATAGTTTGCTAGATGACCTGGCCAACTTAACAGCCACGTAGAATCATCTTACAACCCAAAAAAACAAAAATGCACCAAAGATTCCTCTAAAAAGCTAACACAATAAACTTGAATGAGATACCTATGATGGAATTTAAAAAAGAAACAATAAAAATCCAAAAATTGCGAATGATTCAATTAATTTCAAAGATCCGATCAAAAGAACGAAGAAGAACAAAATAGAGAAATAAAAAATAAGAAAACTTAATCACTATGAGAAACCTGAGAAGACGACGACTAACAAAATGTATTCTACGTAGCCGAAGTCCCGACCGTTGGAGCGAAATCGAGCCAGAGAAGACCACTCTGCGGGCGCTGAGCCGGGTAGTCTCCTTCCCTTCTTCTTCCCTTCTTCCTTCATTTTTTTATTTTCGTCGCCTCGCAGAAAAAGGGCTCTTTTCAACAACCCAATTCCAAAACGACGTCGTTTTGTCTCTGTAGGACACCAAACAACGTTGTTTGGTTTTTTAAGTTTTATTTTAATACAAATTAAAATGATGCTGCTTAGGGTCGTTTAAGACTAAACGACGTCGTTTTGAAATAATTTATCCAAACTAAGGCCATATATTTTGGATAAGTGAGAACAAAACCAAATGACAACGCTCGATTAGTGTTTCTCAATTTAAAAAGTTACGACGGCTAAACGACACTATTGTCTTGTAGTTATTCAAACGATGCAGCTTTGGTCCTGTGTAGGCACGATTTTGCATATCCAAGTCTTTGATCCTCATTTTTGCCTTTGTTTTTCAACCAAAATACATCATAACCCTCCCAACCTCAATATCAACCATATAGAAGATAAATTATGTAAATTTATTTATTATTGATATGGAAATTTAATTCGTTGAACAAACAATTATATACAGAAAATTATTTTCGTTGGCAATAAGTATTACATATTCTTCTAAACAATGTTTCATTAACTATTTAAATATCGTTAATATAAAAATTTGTTTTATTAAATTTTTAGTTTATACTTTAATTATATCTTATTTTTTACACAATTTATATAATATTTTAATAATTTTTAAATATTTTAATCATCTTTTTTGCGCTGGCCATTATATTATACACCTGCACTGAGTGATGCCATGAGATCAGTTCTAGTTTCAGGATCGATACCGACTTTGAACCATGTCCACAACTTATTTATTTATTTATTTTACGGTAAGAGGGTCTAAATAGTTTGCTGGTTTTACATTTTGTGCCTTAGAGATAACAAGGATTCAAGGGCAAGCGCGTGATCATTTTGAGAAAATTTTGTTGGAGCATCAAAGGATTACAATGCAATTAGAAGCTCGGAAGAAAGAGTTGGAGGAACGTGAGAAAGAGTTGGAGAAACGTGAGGAAGAGATGGAGAAACGTGAGAAAGCCCACAATGAAAGTGAGAAAAGGAGGATCTATTATGACAAAGAAATGGTACTGTATCGGTACCAATTGTGAGATTATTGAATTTAATTATGATTTAATATATAACAAAATATTTGAAATTTTGTAACTCTGTTTTGTGGATGAACAATGGCAGAAGGAAAAATTGAAACTTATTACTGAGCTGGAAAAGAAACTTGATGCCAAACAGGCGCTGGATTTGGAGATAGAGTTTCTGAAGGGGGCTTTGCAAATTACGACACACATGGGAGAGAATGGGGATATGAACAGGAAAATAGCAATGTATAAGAAAAAAGAAGAACTAGAAGACAAGGTAAAAGAGCTGGAAAGCTTGGAAGCACTGAATCAAGTTCTTGTTGTCAGAGAGCGGAAAAGAAGTGATGAGTTGCAAGAAGTTCGCAAGGAGCTAATTAGTGTAAGTATTATAGTTAATGTCATAATACTGATCATATACAATTGGAATGAAAGGTTACTGGTTAAATCTTGTCTTAATGTGTGGCAATGGCCTCATTATCTGTAGAAAGTCTGTCTTACTTTTGTGAATTACAGTATTTCAAACACCGGTCAACCTGTGCATCTATTGGTGTCAAACTAATGGGAGATCTGGAAATTAAACCATTTTATCAAGCACTCAAAAGAAAATATTCCGGGGATGAAGCAGATGAGAAAGCTTTGGAGTTTTGTTCCCTATGGGAAAAGAACCTTAAGGATCCAAGCTGGTATCCTTTTAAGGTCATAACCTGGAGTGAAACTCAAGGTATGGTATTTTGTTGATCTACACCTGATTGTTTTTTAACATCCTAATAAATGCATTATCACTAAATGGAAGTGTGCACACACATTGAAGGAATCATATAAAGGAAGGTGAATTTGCATGCTTAATACACAAGATATATATTTTCATATCACTCATTACTAAACTCGTAGTAGAGCGTAAAATCTCTTCTAGAATCCACAGACCTTCCAAGTTATTTCACGCGATGCACCGCGTAGGGCGCATTCATTCGATCACAAAAGAAACTAGATTCGAAACACCTAAACCTTTCTGCTGCTTTCTCTCTCAAGTGCAAGTTTTTACAATTCGAGGCTAGTAAAATCCTAAACTTCGAAAGGCAGTTAAAGCTGAGATGATGAATCGCCAAACTAATGCTCCTGTGGATTTTTAACACCTCACATTTATAACACTTCCGGGGCCCAATAAATGCCTTCTCAGATTTTAATAATCACGAACGCCCGTCATCTAACGAAGGTCGTGATCCTATGGTCCATTATTAATCATGCCTCGGAACAATCCGGCCTAGATTGCTTCTCGAGCATAAACTAACACCTCCTACTTGCTTAGAAGCAAGTCTCCCGATCGAATCTTATCCTGTGGCTACTCCACTAAAAAACCCGCATGTGAATTCCAAAATCATAATATTGCTTTATATCAAATGTATTTTCCTTTCTTGTAAAATATCAATAATTAATTGATAATTTTTCTCTTCTAAATCAATCCAATTATTTATTCTCTCACGATTTAGCCAATTCGATCCTAGTATGCAATCGGACTTTTTGGGTAAGACATCCGGGAAAATTTAAACATGTCAAGAGAGGATATTTCTATACAAATCTATTTTTAGTATATTTTTATAAATACTTGATAATCAAACACCATAATCTCTCAGCCCATCATGATATTGGTCGTTGTGTAATAATAGGTTCTCACTTATTGATAACTCAAAGAACCATAGTAATCATTTATTTATTTAATATAATTTACTTGTAGAAAATAACATATCTAATATCGCTCGAGATTTAATTCTTTCTGCCACATAAATTTATCATTATTAAATCTCTTCCAATCTTTAATAATTATAATTATTCCAATATTTGCACAACCCAGACCCATCATTTCATAAAATATTGCGCCTAAATAAAGCGTCCAAATCCTTATTTAATAAACGAGGACAATCACACCACAGAACCGTGATCATGTCTTCAATGGACTTATCCATATGATCATATATCATAATTATCCTGACCTGGTGCAGAAATATAATGTGCAAAACTGAGATGATATTTAAAATGAAATTATAACTTGTCTTACTCTTAGAGCACAAATGTAACTAACTCACCACTCTAAGTAAGCCTAGGACCTCAATAATCATACAATTTACATGACCAACATATAAATCTAAGTGTTGACCCCACTGAATACACCAACATAACCCTCGCCTTCTTTGTGAATACTTATATGTTTCATCATTGCCCAGTTGTTCTACTCCGTATCTAATGGTACCATTACAATCCTCACGCATAGCAGAGATCTCCGCTCCAGACATAGCATGGCATGTATGAGACTACTTCAACAATAAGCATGAACGCTTTATCACAGTTTTCCAGAGCTTTGGTGATTGCTCCATAGAAAGACAATCTCATGTCCAAGGGCAGAGTCCCCAATTTTCCACTAAACCTGGTCAACACTTTACCATCAGTGAGTCTCTGGGATAAACAACACCTTATTCTTCCGCCTCGTAAAGTTTGATCTCTAGAGAGAAGGTTAGCTTTGACCTAAGTCCAGTATCAAACTGCTTTTCAAAATCTTACACCTGACAACACTTAATCGCTTTCCAATTAACAGACATCATCTCACGCAGCACCAAAAACTACTCACTATTCCTTGAATTTTTCTTATACATGCTGGTTCATTAGACTTTTTTCAAATCCATATAATTTGATAAATTTCAGATCAAACTGATGTTCCACACTGATGTTTGCTGTCTGATAAGACTCCATGCAATTTCAGAAACTATGTTCTTACCCAAGCAGTGAACCTTTCTGGTTGTTTGATATAGATATCCTCTTCGCCTTCCACTAGAATCATGTTTGACATCCATTTGCTAAATCTGCAATCATAGAGCTGCCATGCACTAAGAGGGGTGTAACCTTTGCCACCAGCTTGAAGGTTTCTAAACCCTTCCATTCCATCCTCTTCTCTTGTATGATCCACTATACCCAATTGGTTTTAATTTCTTTAAAGCTTCATAAGAGAACAAACTGAGTTAGAAACCCACGATTCCATTCACGCCCATTGTTTTTTTCCACTTGACATCATCATCCTCCACGCTTCTCTTCTGTGTGGTAGGGTCGCCATCGATGATCAAAACGACTTGAGGGAGTTCCTCCTAACAAGGCATATTCTTGCAAAGCCATTATCGGGCCTTCCACAGGTTTGCTGCACTGGTTGTTACAAATAAGATCCAAGTTTTGCGGTTCTGTGGATTTACCAATTTCATTATGTTCTGTTCTTAAACTCTTGAATTTAATGTCCTCAGCTCGCTTTCTGTTTGTTCACCTTCTAGTACATTTAGTACATTTTCCTCTTTAACACTCAACAGCAAATATGGTGGAAAAATATATTTGTATGGATCTCAACTGAGTCAAGCTCTTCAAGAACCACTTACTTTAGGTTTGGGGAATTGTCATATAATCCTTCAAAGTGGCAATGAGCACCATCATATCACCTTCTTTCCTGATTTGTGAATGTCTCCACCTCTGCCTTATAATAATAAACACACATTTCGCCTCTGTGAGATTCCAACCTTGTTGCTTTCAGACTAAGACGTAGCCGAAAACTCTAAATCCTATTATGGTTCAAGCTGGCTTGTTCCTTTCCACACTCGTGGGTCTTGAAATGCATTGAGACTCAATCCACCCAGAGGCATGCACCTGCTTAAGGCATATCCTCAGAACTATTCTAAAAAGAAGATGAACAACTCTGAAGCACTTAATCTCTCACCATATCTAAAAGGGTCTCTTATTCTTCCTTCTTCAGACCTGATTTGACTGAGGCCCATATATTATACTATATGACATCCCCTCTCACGCAAGACTTGAACCTCCCGCATAAGTGGATTCACCGCCGCCGATCTGTAGTAGTTTCACCGACCGAAGTTGCTTGATATGGACACCCAATTGCTTTTCTGCCTCAGCCTTATACTCTCTAAATTTATCAAAAGCTTCAGACTTATGGCGCATTAGGTAAACATAACCATATCTTGAGTAGTCATCAGTAAATGTGATGAAATACTCATAATACCCGCCACAGGCTTGAACGCTCATTGGTCCACATACATCGTTGTGTACCAACAACCGTATAGCATCTACTTTGGCCTTGAAGGGCCTTTGTCATTTTACCTTCTAAACATGATTCACATATCGGTATAGGTTCAAAGATCAAGAATTTAAAATTCCACTTTAACCAAACCATGAATTCTACTAGAATTAATAATATGACCCAATCAGAATGCCACATATAGGTTTCATTTGAAACCTTCCTTTCTAGATAAAGGAAATTGCTCATCATCGTATTTTCAATAGCATTAATACTATAGGACATAGGAGTTAAAAATATAAACTATTTATCAATAATCCGAACAAATAAAAGCTGCTTATTACTTTATTGAAACTGAGGAATTAAACTGCACTGTTAAACCATGTTCAACTAAACAACTAACAGAAACCAAATTCCTCTTAAAATCCGGAACAAATAAACAATCTGATAAACATAAAGTCTTATTATTAAAACATAACTCCACTAGTCCTACTACCATTACGGAGACATATTCCCCGTTTCCCAACTTCAAGCTTCTTTGTCCTTGACTGAGTGAGCTGCTTTGTTTAAACCACTACAAAGAGTAACAAGCATGGTTAGTGGCTCCTGAATCAATGATCAATTTATCATTGTAATTCTCCACTAAACAAGCCTCAACAACATTTATACTACCCATACCTAGTTTTGGGCAATCCTTCCAAGGACTCCTTCGTCTCAAGACTTGAAGCACTTGCCTTTCGGCTTCTTCATTGCGCTGGTTTGAAAGTCGGACCTGCTTCCTTCGGCTTTTTTGTTCTTCTTCCGCCTTAGGTTTCCCTTTAGGTTTTGAAGAACTTTCAAAGATGATAAGCACTTCCGGCTTCACGAGACCTTCAAAGACTCTCAAGCTCGGCAGGCATAAGTTCAATAGGAGGTCACTTGTTCATATTATAATTCAATTTGAACTCGACCAAAGCTATTTGGTAGAGATTCTAGATCAAGTCAATCTTCACTTTCTGATCCAAATTTAGCCCCCATCACCTCCTACAGACTTATGTGCCCCATCATTTTTAGGACAATGGTCCCGCATTACTTCCTTCACCATATGAGTGTTCATTAGTGCCCCTATGGCTGCTTGTCTAGCAGTACTGCTACTTTTAGCAAACATCCCATCTAGAGTCTGAATTATTTCTAATACACTCTCCAGATCATTAATTTGCTTTCGTTGCATGTTCAACGTTGGCAAGAACATAACAAATGAAATGTCAGATTTTGCCCGTTGCCAACTGCAAATTGCTTCTTAGCTCTCCTCAAGCATTAGCAAAGGCTCCTCGGGGTTTCTGAGTTGTTGTAATGAATTTTATTCTCTCAAAATCAAGGACAATGAAAAGATTGGTTTTCCATAGGTCGTAGTTATTTCCATCTAATGGCTTTTGACTCAAAATTGTAGCTAGAGGATTAAAAGATGCCATTTTCTGAAATTTAAAAAAGCACATATATTAACACGTAATCCACACAACAAACATACAAATATGTAGATCCCTTAAACTACATATTATTAATGTTTATTGCAACAATAATTTAGTTTCCATTACAAATACTTACTGGGCAAAGACATTCAGAATAAACTAAACCAACACAGATGTCTAGTGTCCTACTGGGTTAGCTCCTGTGAAAGGTGGAGGTGGGCCCTTTAGACTCCTTAAAAACCTACCTCCTGCATGCAGCCTTCCTGCATAACACTAACACACACCATTCAAAAAATTGATTTTTAAAAAACAACCATTGTTTCAATATTCTTTTGGGCCTTTAATAACATTGACAGAGTCTCGTTGGGAGGTTATTAATATTATTAAAATTGAATGTATTAACTATTAATTTTAATTTCAAAATTATCTTTAATATCTAAGCATTGTCGACGTTTACTGCATAATCTTATTAAAATTTTGAAATTATTTTAGGATCCAATCCAATAAAATCCTACCATGTTTATCCGTTGGGGTATCACAACCATTTTATTATTGGACCCTTATTTGAGCCTCAAGCAGTTTCAATTAATTAAATTAATTTTTAACCTTCACCCATTCAATATTTTTATTATTAATTAATTAGGGTTTTCCATAATAATATTATCTAGATAAAACAAATATTATTATGCACATGTATATCAAATGATGCAAATATATGGCACCACCTATTCTAAATGGCATGTTAAGCACATATCACATGTTATATCCATATAATTTAAACAATTATAAATATAGAATAATTAATAGGCCCTAATCCATGGTTTCCTAGAAAAGAAATTACAGTCTAATAGTGGCCAAGAAGCCCAACTCGATATCCGGCCCGCACTTCTTCTTCTTCGTGTCTCAGAAGTCCATGGGGTGTGGGCTGCTAGAATTAGCTTTTAGGGTTTTTGGCCCAAAACACAAAACCCTAACATGTCCCCTATTGAATCCGAGCACCAAAAACGGCCGCCGACAGCCACAAAAAACTCGGATTGCCACCACGAAATTTGCCAGGAGGTAGAGCACCGTCCCGAGGAACCAATTCTACCAAAAATCAGCCCATTCGACAACGCAGTCGTTTCTTTTACATTTTTTTTTATAATAAATCCGAATTTACATATAAAAAAAAATTGCAGGAAAAATAAATAATAAATAAATCAAGGAGGAAACCTAATCTTATGATTACTTCCTCGTTACATCCCAAAAAAATATACAAGCAAAATCTACCATGGATTAAGGCCAAAAACCAAATCATCCATTCATAATACAAAATTATAAATAACATAAATAATAGAATCCTAGGTGTCATATATCCAATATACATCATATATACATGAGAAATAAAATTATGACCAATCTATCACACACCAATTCAATCGCTGCTCGATACCAATTGAAGGGAATCCAAACAGCTTGTGAATCTACGTACTAAATACAATGTATGATAGATATATTTTCATCAAATTCAATACTAACCTCGTAGTAGAGCAAAATCTTTTCTAGAATCCATTAGACCTTCCAAGCTATTCTCTACGTGACAGATCTGCGTGAGGGCGCACCCGATCACAAAAGAAACTAGATCTGAACACTCCAAACCTTTCAGGCTGGCTTTCTCGGGTGTTTTACAGACCTGGAGGCTAGTAAAACTTCTAAACCCTGGAGGATAGTAAGCAGTGTATTTATATACTGCTAACCCTAACCCTCCTGGGTTTTATAACACTGGGGCTTTATAACTGGGCCCAATAAATGGGCCTCTTCGTATCTTAACAATCAAGAAATTCCGCCTCGTCATCTAACGAGCCACTTCTATCCCATGCCCATTATTAATTAAGGCTCTTGATCAACGGTCTAGATTGCTTCTGGAGCATAAATCCAACACACATAACTTGAAATTTTATATATAAGCTAGTATTATTATCCTCCTGAAATGCCTGATTGCTTTTATTCATGAATACGAGTTGGGAACATGCATTTATAACTATTAAACAGTTTGCCAAGATTTATTTGAGGTTAGGAAGAAAAAGAAATTGTTTGGATAGTGCTTCAGGGCTACACCATGGTAAACTGCCAATTTTCATGCTTTCTGTCTTTCCTACTCTGTTCCTAATTCAAGGTTTCTATTGCTGTTGCTTCTGCACATTATTGTTGTGCTACTAATGGTTTGTTGTTGGGCTATAAATCCAGTCATTTTGTCCCTTTTTTTGGTTTGCTACTGTTTTGTATTTCCTTATTTTGTCTTAATCTTACTTGGATCAACATTTTTTTGGTTCCATCTTTCTTAATGTGTGTAACATCGTGAATGGTTTATCATTGGATGTTTTCGCTCAGGAAATAATTGATGAAGAAGATGAAAGATTGAAAAGTCTTCGGAATGAATATGGTGGTGATGTTTATAAGGCAGTCACTGATGCATTTAAGGAGAAGAATGAATATAACCCAACTGGAGGGTACTGTGTCTCAGAGTTATGGAATTTCAAAGAAGGTAGAAAAGCAACTCTTACAGAGGGGGTGAAACAAATCTTGAAGGAATGGGGACTTTTTAAGCGGAAGAGAATGTAAAGGTTGGTACTTCCGAGTTTCAGTTTTACTCTTGAAATGTAAAGGCAGTAATTGCCAAAAATCAGGCTTTCGGGTACTCAATACTCATATTGATGTTATACCCCTGTATTTTGAAAGTTGTGAATTCCCCCATCAGAATGAACTCATTTTGTCCAGTTTCAAGTAGAGCATCTGAAACCAATCTTAACTATTTTTCTAAAAGCAATTTTAAGTGATTTCAGCACCAACTGAATATTGCCATCTTTTGTAATTGTATTCTGGATGATGTCTTTTGTTTTGCATGTCCATTGATGATTGCACAGTTCTTCACATGGGAGTGTTCATGGTAGATGACATTGGCCAGAATTCTGTCGAAGGGGAAATGACACTGTTTTCTTTAACCATATAATGCAAGTTTTAACCATGATTATGATATTTTATTTTGACTTTGTCAATGGGTAAAGGAGCAGAATCATCAGAAAATTAATGTAAGAAATTATGCTAATTGCAGCCAGAGAAAATAACCCTTGTGATGTTTTTCTCTTTTCTGGAAAATCATTAGAAGTTATACTCAAAATTAAAAGTATGGCAGACTTTATGCCCAACCTCCCAATGAACAAGACTACGATGGCAATTAGAGAATTCGAGTTTTCACCAAAGCAGCTTTTTGATTTTCACTTGTTCAGCGGTTCAAATTTCTATTTCTAATCCTGTATGGTTAATGGATTTAAGGAAAAAATCAAATAAAATGAGAGGCAAATGTAATGTAATTACTAGACCCAATTTCAAAATCATGAATTGTGAGTGTAGATGCATGAATATATCTGTATTTATCAGATTTTATTAATTAACTTTTGTAACGCTGACCTGAGATTATAGTTAGACTTCCTACTATTGGAAGAAATCACACCTTACACGCCAGAAAATATTATATGATTAGAAACTTTAAACCCTTGGATCGTTATACAGTGATGGACTTGTTTACTATAGGGGGTCGGAATGCCCCATGAACATAGTGATAGTGCATACAGATTACACAAAAAAAACGAATCCGAATAAGGTTACGAGGATACAGTTCGAATTCATACCTAGAGATCTGTCTGGATTGATTTCAATAAAATAAATTATTCACAGTAGATTGCTCGACCCTCCAAGTCTTCTACCGTATTTCCCAATGTCAGAACGAGAAGAGGGAGTGGCTCTCTTCGTGCTCTCTTTTGGACGGTTGTCTTTAGGGTTTTTCTCTTCACCTTAGAGGCTGCCCAACATGGCATATAAATAGGTTGCGGTAGAGACCTAAAGACAAATAAGATTTCGGTCTCCTAATGTAAATATATAAACTTATTTACATTAATTATAATTCACTCCACTAAAGAATCATAATTGCACTCCCTCACTTATTCGAAAGTATAATTCGAGCCCTTTGTTATTAAATACTTATTAATCTCCCTACGTTAAGATTACAGATACCCGTTGATTAAATTAAATTACTGACAGTTTTATTTAATCAACATATAATAATCACCTTGAGATCTTCCACTTAACTTATTTGATATATCGAATTAAAAATCCACCTGCATGATTTTGCTATAATCAAATTATATATCTCTATGGGGTATTTATCAATCCAATTAACAGACGTGGACCTGCACAATCAATATTCACTATACAATTAATGCAGTTATCCAACTCATCGAGATTATTGATCTATAAAGATCTCACTCTTTATGAATCAAAATAACCAACAATAAATACACTTGTCTATTTTATGTGTCAAGATAGTCACTACTCCCAAGTTAGTTCTGCCTCATCACACACGAAAGGTACTAGCACAAGAAGTTGGAACTAAGCCATTCCTCGTGGTCAAGACAGACCTATTGAAGTCTTGTGATATAATCTTACCAATGGTGTGTTAAATTTCATTTAGACTATGAACCAATAGTTTATATTCCACAAGAACCGATGATTTGATCTTCTGTGCGTAAGCCGAACTCTACACACCAAATCATCTACTATGTAGAATAAAAGACACACATGCATGATATTTAAATGCAAACATAACTCATGTAGATTCTTATTGAAATGAAATAACAGAATTTTATTAAAATAAAATAAACATCCATAATAATAAAATGACTTTTGGTATATATAACCCTAACATTTACATCATTAAAAAGTAGAACTTTTTCTTAGTGAAGGGGGATATGTGTTGAATCTATAAAATGCATTTTTTAATTTGAGAGAGGAAACAACCAATCTATTATTACGTTGATATGAGCCATGATTTAAGGTCAATGGGGGTAAAAAATAATGGATGTGAAGTTATATCCATGATCACAGAATTTCAGTGGGGCATGGAATAAGTCTTGGGTTCGAGCTATAATTTCTTCAAAGGTAAAAATTCTAAAATGAAAATTACGTTTTTGTGCTTGTTATTTTAGGTAATTTAATGGGCTTAGCGCTATAAAAATAAAATGCAATTATAGGTAATTTTCTTCTTTTTTTTAGGATCAAGACAAAATAGATGAAACAAAAGAAACGAAAGAGAATGAGTAAATGGAATGCATTTTTGCCTCCACATTTGCTTGAACTTTTTGAGGAGGAAATAGATTGTTAGATAGGCAAAAGGTTTGCAGTTACAATATCATTGCTTCATCCGCAATGGATGAATAGGTTGAAGGAATCTTATCTTGTCTATCTTAATATACTTTAAAGGAATCATATCTTAATATCTTTTATTTGATTAGTAATTGTTCAAGTATTAATGCGGTAAACCATTTTTTCTTTGTTTTTATTCATATGGTTGGTTATAAACTTAACAATAATCACTTAAAAATATATTATAATTTTTTAAGTAATATATTTATACTTTCAATATATATATATATATATATATATATATATATATATATATATATATATATATATATATTTATGTAAAAACAATTTTAAAAAAAATGCTTAAAGTTTGAAATTTCATCTCAACGGTTGTATGAGCCTTGGAAATGTCAACTAAATCACATAAATACAAATAAGTTAAAAAAAAAGTAAGTACAATCAAAGATCAATACTTTTTTTTTTCTTTTTCTATCTATCTTTTTATTTATTTTTTTGAGTTCCTTTAGGAGTAGAGAAATTGGTACGGATTTAAATTTGATGCCTTATTGTGGTCACTTGAGTTCTGAGAACCAACGATCGCCGTGGGCATTCACCGGGGCCATGTTAATCCAGGCAAAGAATCTCCTGTAAATAAAACACGCAGGACGACGGGATGATCCGTCGCCTCCGATGGCAAAGCTAGCCTTTTTGGAAGAGAGTAAAACAAGTGTTCCTAGATTAGGAATGCGCATCTTGTTCGTGTGTCATATGTCTCCCTTTTATGGAGGAAGATAGAGATCCAACTCTTTCCTAAGGTGGATTTACTTCTTCCCCTAATGGTAGGGGAAGTTAGCCTATTTCGAAAGGAGGATTTGTTTCTCAGGTAACCTAAGCCCGTGATAGGATAATGTCGGGATGCTTCCCTATTTCGTTGGAGGCGACGAAGTCAGTTCATGAATGAATTTCCGTTTGTAAGATAGAAACCCTGATGGTAACTTTGCCTGGGGGAATTGCCGCTCGGAAAATACGCCTCTGAATGATCCGTCCGGGTATGAACCCTGCCGCCCGGGAGTAAAACTAGCCTGCACCCACATGGGCCGGGCAAATGTCCTAGCTTAAACTCTGCTATCCGGACGGCACGCCGATATTTAAGGCCTGCTAGTGCTTGGGCTCTTTCCCTTGAGATCCCAGGGTCGGTTTGAACGGATAGAGGGGTTGGGCCTAGGCCATAGGTACCCACAATGCCCCCCCTTTTCCTACTGGGGAAGTAAACCGTCCCCGGCGGGGAAAAGAGTAAGATTGACCGTCGTATCATGGGGAATGGCCTATTATTAATGTAACTTAATTTTCAATGTGAATTTTATAACTTCTATGCAACTGTGTTAGATGTCATTGGACCACCTGGATTAATCCTGAGGTATAGGAACAGCGCTTATAAAAAATAGGAGAACACTTGGCTCGTTTTATCTCACCGCTACCCAAGTTTTTCCGTAGAGATTTAGGTCAATGATGAAGATTCTGTGGGGAAGGGACTAGAGGATATGGGATAGCTATCAATTGGATGGCCATGCCGCTTAGGCATGGGTTTTCCAGGAACTATATGGTTTGAGCGGAGTAGGAAATATTTGGGAAGGCATTTGGGTGGTTCTAAAACTTGAATTGCAAATTCTCCGTGACGTGGGGTGCCCCTGCTAAATCCTAATGTGTTTCGGGGTCAGTTTTGGACCAGCCTCATCCTCCCTTCCTAGCCTCTGATGGCGCGGAGGATTTCTGCTTCTCGTTCAATCCCATCACCACCATCTTCTTTTTGACTTAGACAACATCTTTCGGCTTGGACTTAGCGCGGACGCTTTGCCTACTTTAGATATCTTGTTAGCATGGAATGTATCATAAAACGTTGCTTAACAACAAGCATTGCTATGTACTCCCAAACACCCTTTTTGGTGATATTAATAAAACTGTAGTTCATTACCATTTTCGTGCCTTATTGTGATTATGTATAAGTGTTCTATAACCTTATTTAAATATGGTTGCTCGACCATTAACAACTAACTAACTGGATCACCATTGTAATAGAGGGGAGGCTTTGGGCTTGGCCCATGGCACCCATCAGGTCTAGGGTACGAACCGTCATGCCTGCTTATATGTCGTGGCAAGACGATCGCGCCTCGCATTAAATGCGACTACATACCCTAGGCGGAGGTGTAATAGACAGGCATCATTAAGCTGCACCCTCTTCCTTGACGTGTTGTTTTGAACTCGTCTTTTTTCCTTCCGGTGACTAACTTGATTCTTCCTTGCATTCATTCCAAGGTCATTGTCGCAGGTGTTAGCAAATTTCATTCTACAGGTACCTTACATCGTTTCCCGATACTGTTAGCCCTTGGTGGATGACGATTCTCTGGTTGTTGAAAACTTGGGGGAGAAAAAGTCTCAACCCGTATTCTGCCCGGGCTCTATCGCTCGGGCCAGTGGTATATTCTTATACCTACTCGGTAGGTGTCTAAGGTTTAATATTCACCTTTTCTTCTCCTTTTAATATGCTTACAGAATGGTGAGGGGTAAAGAGGAAACTTCCACGAGTGGTCATCTAGGAGGACGGCCCCGAGCAAAACCTTCTGCAAGCAATATCATTGCGTCTATGACGATGGAGGAACTAAAGGTGCATTGCAAGGTGCCTGATAGCATTGACCTTCAGTTGATGGAGAGGACGAATGAGTCTACGCTGCACGGGGAACACAATGGTGTGTTTTTTACCCACAAGCATTTAGCAGCCGGACTACGTTTTCCCGTGCCGACCATAGTCAAACAGTTCCTTCATTTTACTCGGGCGCCGCCAACTCTTATTCACCCAAACGTGATTCGCATTCTGGCTATCGCCGCAGGTTAAACCACTTGTATCGCCGACCTTACGCCGTGGAGTTTTCATCATTTATCTATTAAACATAAGGTCGAAAGGATCGATCGTCCATGTCGCTGAGTCCACGACTACGACAGAATGGCTCCCGATTCGCCTAAGACGGAGGCAAAAAGGGTGTTGTTAGTGAGGGGTCCTTGGGATGAAACCCAAGGTTCCCCCGGGTTGCCTTTTAATGTCAATTGATCCCGCCTTCCTGTGTCTCGTAGCCAGGCTTGGCCATGGCATTTATTCTCGTAGTGATGTAATTAATTGTTATTACGCATGTAGGTAAGGCTCGAGGCTGGGCTATGAAGTGGTGGAGAAGCTCTAGTATAGAGAAGATTCTGGCGATCTTGGAGATTTCCGAAAGGAGCGCTATCACAAGTTCTTCTTAATTCCGTGAGAATATTTCCGCCAGAAGGAACAATCCGTACCCTTATACCCTTCCAGCTTATCCCGCCTTCCGCCGAATGTCGTGGAGGGCGAACCTCTTCGTGCTTGGCGATGTACGCGTCTCGCTTCTCGGCAGCAGCAGCTTCTTCCCGGACTTGTAGCTGAGGCTCCTAGCTCCGCAATAGGAGCCCGGAGTTCATCATGGTCGCCCACTTCTTCTAGCCAGGGTCCCGATTCATCATCCACTGCTGATCGGGAATCTAGTGGGCAAGGTCCCGAGCGCGCCCTCCCCCTTGCACAGGTATCCAAAGATGCCCCCCGAGTGGTAAAGACTGCTTTAATAAGGTGCCAAACGTCAACGCGCCAAGGTCTAGGTCCCGAAGATTTTGTCCTTGAATTCTAACCGCCTGACGATCTCAAGATTTAGAAAGGAAGATCGATGAGAGGGAGGCGGGCTGCTTGACTAATACGCCGCTCGTAAAGAAAGCCAGTAAGTCTGCTGGGAGTCGACGCTCTTGCTCAACTGCACTCAGCACCTAAGCATGGCGGATCACTACATCGATGGTAGTTCAGGGACCGGTAATCACCATCCTCGATCCCCCGACTAGGTTGAATAAATGGAGCGGAGGCAGACCGATCCGAATCGAATGAGGATGATCCAGCTCCGCGAGCTTTTCAAATAATCCCACCTTCAAGTCAGGGCGAGGGGTCACCTAACAGATCGAAGTTTATGCGGTCTGGCCTGCCTAAACCCAAACGTCCGGACCATGTGATTACCCACAACTACATTCCCCCTCGAGGGCTAGAGCCCCTTAGGGTGGAAATTTCAGCCCCCGGGGAGGAGGAGGTTGAATGATTTGTATCCGGCCATGTATCGAGTTCCGGTCACTACTCGGGGCATGGGCCTCCATGAAACCTATATTGTTCCCATCCCTGCTTCTACTCCGAATGAGGATTTCTTGCAGATCATTGACGATGGGATACAGGTCCGGAACCGCAATTTCGTTCAATCTACCGAGCTGGTAAGATGGGTTTTTCATTCGGGCGGGTTCGGGGCGGTTGTTATCCTTCCCATTAGTTGCTGTTCGCCCTTCGCAGTCGTGACCGCCGCCAAATATGGCGCAAAGACCATGAGTTCGAACTTCGGCCAGGATGCCGAAAGCTTATCATGTTGTATGTTCAGCGGTATGGCCGAACGGGAAATGCAGAGTGCCTTTAGCAAGTCGAACCGGGCGTGTCGTCATTGAGTCGGCAAAGAGTCCGCCGAAGCCGCCGCCGGCCGAGAGACATCGTTCATGAGGTCGCTTATGGCCAAGTTATCTTCCGAGGGGGCCCTTAGCACTCGAGCTCAGGGAGACAGCTTACCTGTTCAACAGGTTTTGGTGGCTCGTGTAAGAGGTCACGGAAGCTGGAGTTTGATCATGAGTTGCTCAAGAAGTGTTAGCCACAATCGGGGAGGCCCAGAAGAGTGGCCGGAAGGAGAATAGTCACCGGCGGAAGAGAAATTGGCTCCATTATAGAGCTTGAGTCATAAGATGACTTTATCAGCTTCCTAAGAAGGTCGCCGCATGAGAGACGACATGGAGCTCGCTGATTCTAATCGGATATCGCTTTTAATTGCATAATGATGCGCGCCACATAACGATATGTGAGGCCAAACTGACTTTGCACGTCAACTGCACCGCCACGCGAACTTCTTGCTAATCCCCGCGCCTGTGCATCCGCCGGCCTCGATCTCGTATCACCGCCGAGGGGACCGCTTGCGAATAGCCCACCGCCGGAGTAGTAGTTATTCCCACGGAGCAAGAGGAGGGAGCTCTTGTGACGGATCCCCCGGCCGAGTAGAGTTTTACATTTTTAGCGAAGCTTGTTATATTGTATGTCATTCCAAACAATTTTCTTTTTTTCTCGTCATTTTTGGTATTTGGACAAATTTACGATGGATCCCCATACTTGTTTCTGTTTTAATGCTTATTTCGAATATATGTGCGATTGGTAGAATTTTTTTTATAGAGAGCCAAATTAGCAAATTTATCTTTATCGATGTCAATGGACAAGGTTAGATACTGCTTCCTGGTTGTGGATTAATTCAGCTAGGGCGTAATGGGCCTGGGCAGGTCGGTTTCCCGTGTCAACGTACCTTGTCATTTGACCAAATTAGGCGTGGCATGCCGCGCCGGGCGTGCCTGGCTTTCCGCACTACCTGCATTCCCTTGTCATTTGACCAGCTAGGCGTATTAGCGCCCGGGGCCTGTGCCCGCTTTCCGCGCCAACGGACTTTTGGTCATTTGACCCAATGAAGCGCGGCTTAAGTGGCCGGGCCAGTGTGTGCCTGCTTTCCCGCACACTGACTTTGCTTCATTTGACCGCCTAGGGCGTGACATGCCGGGCCTGGCAAGCCTGGGCTTCGCGCCACCCGACTTTATTGATCTTGCATCGAGCCAGAAAAATATATCAAAGGATACAAAAATATCTTTTTATTGATACCAAGTGCATGGCATTCCACATTCGTACAGAGTTCCATCAATCGTATTCATGCATAGGACCCGTTCGCGAGCCGCCACTATGTGGCATGGGCTTTTCTTTCTTCCGCTAGGGGTTGGAATTTTCCGTCGTAAATCCATTTGAGCTCAAAACTTCTTCCGTTGTGACCGTCGCCTAACTGAACACCTCCGTGCAGCCCTGCCCGCTTATTATAAAAGTTCGCTGCGGGCGCGGATGTGGATACCGACCATACGCCTCGCAGCCTTCATCACCAGTGCTCCAACCCCTCCGTTATGGATTCTTCCACGGTCGATTCGAAGTTGTTGCACGGACGGTAGGTAAGCCGATCTCAGTAGGGATAACAACTTCCATCCCGTAGGTGAGTGCGAAGGGAGAGACACCGGTCGGTTTTCTAGTCATGGTCCTGTAAGCCTAGAGCACCCCGGGTAGCTCTTCCACCCATTTTCCTTTAGCTGACCCAACTCGCTTCTTTCGAGGGCGCGCATTGTGGTCTTATCGAGGCTTCAATAAATACTGCCAGATTACCGGGGTGGAGTACAAGTTCCATATTTTTAGTTCTTGGCAAAATTCTTGATATACCCACACAACCAGGTCTATTATCCGAAAGTGACGTCTGCCTTTGATAGATGCGTATGCTTCGGCCTCTATCCATTTACTAAAATAGTCCATAATATCAACACGCTTTTCGTGTCGAGCTGGGAACTACCACAATATCAATTCCCCATTATGCGAATGACCACGGGCTAGAGATGGAAATCAAATCTTGCACTAAAGATTTCGTGATGGGGAGATATCTGGCCGGGTAGTGGATCACATTTCCCGACGTAGTCGGGCAAAAGATCTCGTCTTCATAAGAGAGGCCTGCAATACCTTGCGTGTGAGCTCTGAGCTTAACGTTCTTCCTCCCGGTGGTTTTACATATACGCCTTCTCATGTAACTCGGCCAATGCACGGCTTGTTCTGGGTGAGGCATTTTAAGTACGGGTCCGTCGAGGGACCGCTTTTATATACCGCCTGGCTTATTATGGAGATAGTCCCGCGATTGATCTACCTCAGGCGCCAAGCTTCTCGTCATCGCACCCCCGGTTATAGAGTAATAGGGATCCATCCGTGATGGGAGCTTCTTTATCCGCTTATTTCGCATGCGTATGGGATTTGAGTCCGGTTTATAGTAGATAGTGAGGTACATCGTTTCCTTTACTCGTACGTGTCGCAATACAAGAAGGCATCGTCCTCAAGCAGGTCCCAGGAATATGTTCCGGGGCTTCCAAATGTGGGAGGGTATCTAATTCTTGCTTAGCCAGAGGCGTATTCGGGCCATTCCTGGGTTCTGATTCATATTCTCATAAGTAACTCAGCTCCACAACCACAAGGAGTCTGTGGTATTAGAAGGTCAAGCCACACCCACCGCGAGGGCGAGTCTTACCCGGCGATCAAGGCTTCAGACCACTCATCACTGGAGGCATCGAAGCCTAAACGAACTGCCTGCTCGATCTTTTCCCCCATAGGGGAGGTTAACTCCGTAGACTGACACGATCCCGGGATCGGCCTGGGAGGCCCCATCAACCCAGGAGTCCACCCTCGCCTCACTATCTTCGGGCGAGGCTACGGAGTTCTGCAAGGAAATCGGCCAAGACTTGCCCCCTCTTGGAAAGCCTTAGCTTATACTGTATCCCATACTCGCTGAAAGCTCCATCGCCCATCGGCCATTCGCCCGCATGCATCCGCTTGTGGATAGTTCCTGCCGGAGATCGCGAGTACCACCCACATGACGGGCCCGAAGCAGGGCGAGTTTTCTTCGGGCAGCCATCCGTAGGGGCTAGGGCTAATGTTCAAGGTGGGTGTATCTCGTTTTAACGTCAGTCAAGGATTTTCTAATAAAGAAGATCGGGTCAGTAATTTTCTGAATCCGCATTCTTTAGTCATGTTACTACCGCCTATTTCGAAGCTGTTGAAAGGTAGAGCGTATCTCCTCGTGTCCTGGGCTTACGAGGGCCTGTGGGCTCAGAAGATATTGTTTGATTGCTTAGAAAGCCTCGGTCGCATTCCTCGTCCCACTCACCCACTGCCCTCAGTGGCGCTGAATAGCGGTTTCAAACCCTACGCTGAAGCTGAAATAAAACGCCTGCTGGGCCAAGCAGTCGACCTACACTACCGGATTTGTTTAGAATCGGGCGCCAAGGACAGGATGGCTTTAGTCAGATTTGCCTCGACTCCTATGTCACCATAAAGCCAAGGAATTTCCTGACCGATCTCAATGTGCATTTTAGTAATGAACTTCATACCATACTGGTTTAGAGGATATCAAAACTCCGTCAAGACGAGTGACATGATCCCGACGCTGTTTGGATTTAACCAGCATATCGTCGATATAAACTTCCACGGTGTTACCGAGCAGAGATCGAAACATTTTTGTCACCAACCTTCTCGATAAGGCCTTTAACCAAGGGCATTACATTATAATAAAGCATACCTCATGAGCGCGATGAAAGATGTCTTCAACGCCCGGGGTATAGGGATTTGGTGATATCCCAAAGCGCCCAAAAGGATAACATGCCATGCCCCCGCGAGGCAATCCACAACTGATCTGGCGAGGCGGGGAAGCCGTTGACAGCGCGGTTGGAGGTCTCGTGGGCCGACGATACCATCTGTTTCTCCCGCTGGGACCACCACCACATTGGCCATCCACTCGGGATACTTTACTGGCCTGATGAACCCATTCTATAGAAGACAACCTCACCGATAACCCCGTGGGCGCATCAAGGTGAATCGCCTCACTTTCGCCTAACTAGCTCAGGTAGAGGGGCAATATTTGGGCTTTATGCAGCCGCGACTCCGGATCGATCCTGTGCATGTCTCGCATGAGTCCGCCAACACATCGTTGAATTGTAAAGGACCTCGGCGTGATCTCAGCCTTTCCTCCCGGGAGAGGGAGGGTACTAATGAGATGAATCTATCTCGGAATTGCCGAGGATACGACTTCTGGGGCGTCCATGTACCAACGCTCCTTCATCCTAGGAGAGCCAGCGATGATATGGATTTGCACGCCAGGCCTGCTTTGAGCGGATCTCCCGCAGCCGCCAGGCCGGCCCAAGGCTTCTCAGAAAGGTTTGATAACACCAGCTGCGCCAACGGGGCTTCTATACAACCCTGTCAACCCTCACTGTAAATCATTGGTTTGGGTGATATGTGGAAGGCACCGTCTATCGATGCACTGTGCCCAACAAAAGAAAGCATTGTAAGGTCCCAAATCTTCTGCACTACGAAGAGGATGGTCGGGTTACTGGACTTGCTTTAATTGGTGAGCAGATAGCCCGACACAGCATTGTCTGAACCTCGGGCGACTCACGGAGAGGGAGATGATTAATCGGACTTCTATCGGCCCGGGGGTCGAGATTGAGTAAACTGGCCATGGCCAGCTGACGACAAGGACCCCCGTGGAACACTCTAAAGCCGGTCAATGCATAGAGCATTACAAATGCACAGAGGAGGATGGACCCGGTGGGCGCTGGGTCAGGTGGTGCTGAGGACTGGTCAGCCTGTCACAAGAATTGAAGCCTCCCTAATTGGCCACAGGCGACGCCTCAACCGAGGCCAACGTGCATCTTCCGCCGCTCTGGATTGGGACTACCGCCTACCGTCCCCAGAGATGAGCCATGGCTCGGCCGAGGTCCCGAGCATGTTCAATTTCACACCGCCCTATCTGCCTCTGAACTCCGCCGGTGAACCTACCGGTCGGGCCCTCTCTCAAATACCATTACTCCGAGGGCGGTCGACCAAATTAGTTTCTCCACCAGGAACTTGAGGCTCTGGCAGTTGTTGGTTTCATGGCCATGGTCTCGGTGATAGTCACATCATAAGGATCTATTGCGCTGGTCCTGGCCTCGCCTCATCGCGGACCATTCAAGCCTGGGGAGGTCCCGAATGAGGGTGGAGTCTGGCCATAGGCGATGTTAAGGCGTGAACCTGGAGGATCTTTCTCTTCGCCTGTCCATCGCATGCCGCTCGCTTGGATAGCTTTTCTTTCGCCTGAATCCGCCCTTAGTGGCGCTTGTCGCTGTGGTTATCATAACCTGCCCGAGGCGCTGGTGTTATCCTCCGTAGTAGAATTTATCACTTAATCATATGTAATTCTTCCATAAAGTACGGTAGGTCGAGAGACGTGAATGGAGAACTGTGGTGACAGCCCGCAAAGTTCTCCTTAAATTCTCGCAGAACTGATCCATACCGTATATATCAATTTGCCGAACTACCGCTCACCATGCGGTGAAGTCCCTGATGGACTCGCCTTCCTGCTTCGAGATGCACGGCGGAGCCGATGTTTCCTTTTGTCCGAAGGCAGATAAACATTGGAGTGGAGACATGTTCATAGTTCGCCGAACGTGTTTATCGATCCTCTGGGGAGCTTGTGGAACCATGCTAAAGCAAAACTCTAGGCCTGGGCTGGAACACCTTACGTAGTAACCATCATCCCCGCGCCGTGATCATTGCCTAATTATTATGTAACATATGATCATATGGATCGGAGGAGCCATCGCATATGGCAAAAGTGGAATGAAAAGCCGCCAGGGAGGGATCGTAATCCAGATATGTCATTCAAGGAGTGGAAAGCATATCCTGCGGTCCTCGAATGGCGGATGCGAAGACCATTTGAGGTGCAGGGGTGGCTCCGAAAGGCGAGTATATGGAGGGTAGTGGTCAGGGGAGGCCCTCGGTTGGGTCGTGCGCATATTGCTGAGCGGGTATGGGTGGTCGCTGGGTCCCCCGCTAGGCCCTTCTCCGCATCCAACGCCTCGCAAATCACCGATGGATCCACAGGGCCTGGGCGAGACTACTTTTCGAGCTGGCTTCCACTCAAAGACGATGATCGATGCAAGAAGAGGAGAACTCCGCCGAGGATAATCTCATCCGCCGGTGAGGGCCGATGTCGGGTTCGGTATAGCACCCTTTGCCTTTGCCAAGACGCAGAAGGGGAAAGGGGCGAGGAGGCAGCTCATGACCGGCGCCGACCGCTTCCTAACCGGCTCGCAGCGCCGCTTTTCTTCTCAGAATCGATTCGCTCCGTCCACTGCCAGCTTCAAATGACCGTCTAGCCTCGCCCTCTCGCTCTTACTTCCACCTCGACGCCGTGAGGAGGAACCGATTTTCGGGGTCGTTCGCGGGATTGCTAGTCATGAGTTGAATTTCACTGCCTCGCGAGATGTTCTGGGAACGTACCCAAGGCTTTGCAACCTGGGATGTCAGGAGCGGATGTACCCAAGCTTTTGCAGATCGCCTTTGCGATTTTGTCGGCGCATTCCACAGACGGCGCCCACCAGGGTCACTTGAGTTCTGAGAACCAACGGATCGTCGTGGCATTCACCGCCACAAGAAAGAACCGTGCCGCAACCTACAAAATTAAACACGAGACGACTGGGATGATCCGCCGCCCCTCCGATGGCAAAGTTAGCCTTTTTGGAAGAGAGTAAAAACAAGTGTTCCTTATATTAGAATGCGTGCATCTTGTTCTGTCATATGTCTCCCTTTACGGAGGAAGATAGGAGATCCAACTTTTCCCAAGGTGGATCTACTCTTTCCCAATGGTAGGAAGTTACCTATTTCGTAGTGCCATTTGTTTCCCTTGTGTGTAACTCGTTTTCCATAGGGATAATGTCGATGCTTCCTTATTTCGTCGAGGCTACCTGGGCAATACCACATTAGTCTCCGCTTGTAAGATAGAAACCCTCATAAAGAACTTTGTTCGGGGGAATGCCGCCTGAAAATACGCCTTGAACATCCGTTCGGGGTATGAAATTCCCAAGCGCCCGGTTAGAAACTACCGAGCACCCACGGGCCTAAGAAATGTCCGAGCTAAACTCTGCTATCCTGACTAAGGTTAAATGCATATTTATGGGCTTGCATTTGGGCTCTTCTCAGATCCCAGGTCGGGTTTGAACGGATAGAGGGGTTGGGCCTAGGCCATAGGTACCCACACTTATGAGGATCAATATGGTTGAGGGGCTAAAAAACCATTATATTATATGGTTAATGCATATAGTATTATGATTTGGAAATATAACTATTCTTCAATAACAAAGAAATATTCATACTTAATCTTTAATTCTTATATATAAAATAACTTTAGGATGTTAATGGCAAAGTGCCAAAAACTCTAAGGCCCCGTTTGCAATAAGAAAATACTAAGGAAATAAAATAAAGAGAAAAATAGTGAAGGAAAGGGAAAGGAAAATTTTTTTTTTAAGGAAAATAAAAAACAGTTTTAAACTTAATAAATTAATTATATATTTATTCAAACTGCTTATTTGTTTGTTTTTTTTATATTATATAAGGACTTTCAAGAATTAGTACATGTAATTTTAAAGGATTTTGATTATATTTGATTTTTTTTTATATTTTTTTACCGTAAAACCAAATATGATAAAATTATTTTCTCTAGCACTTTTTTTTTATTTCCCTATTACTTTCTAATTACAAATAGAGCCTAAAGAGATGGAGACCTATGAAGAAGAAGCTCTATGGATGAAAACCATGACATAACTTACCAAAGACAGAATCGCTTTCTCCTGGAGTTTACAAGTGAGTTGAAATCAAATGAGCTATTTTTGTTTTCACTAATACCTAACAAATTATTTTGGTATTGTTTTGTGTTTGAACAATGTCGATCAGAAATGAGAAAGATGTAGAAAGGCAAGATGTATGATATAAAGAATGCAAAATATATTATTCAATATGACTTTATAAAAAATAATTATGCTTTAAGTACGATAATACCTAAATTTTATCTTAAAAAACTCAGGCCATGTTTGGTACGTTGTGATTGCCAGATTAATTTTTGTACTTGACTGACTAATCTTACCTGACTAGATCAAGACAAATTTAATATCATTCCGTGTTTGCGCGCCTAGACAAAATTATGGATTTTTTATCCTACGTTTGGTACATACCGAACTAAGATGGTGTTTTTTTACTTAATACCGATAGAATTTTTTTTTTTTAGCTTAATACTGAATAGTACTTAATAGCATTAAGTATTAAGTTGTTTGTTTTTTAACATTAGATAGTGAGTAGGGATGGCAACGAGACGGATTATTTTGGGTTCCCGTCCAGCCTCATTCTTAATGGTACGGGTTTAATTTAATTTTAATCGGGTTTTTAATAGGTTTGAGTTTATTTTCTCAAATCCGATACGGGTTCAGGTATTGTTACTCTTAGTAAAACTAAAAATTAGAAATTTTCAAAAATGGCAAAAATGTTAATAAAAATAATAAATTGCCATAAGGGTTCGGGGAAGCTCAGGAAAATTTCGATCTTGGATGACGAAACGAATCGCGGCCGCAATTCGCCTCACGAAATCTAGTGACCTTAAAAGTTTGTCAATTACGGGTATGCCGAAATTTTTCCGATTTTCAAGTGATAAGCTACTGACTCACTGATCTAGAGATTTTACGAAAATCCTAGTTAGAAATGAGTTCGGGGCTAAGTCTATTTAAATAAAAGCGAACCTAAGTTAAATAAATTGTTTCGAGTATAAACTAATCTCAACGAAGCAATATGAATCATGTATCCAAAATACACACAAGCCCCGCTCGATTATATTTTAAAAATAATTTTTATTATTTTATTTTTATACTTTTAATATAAATAATTATTATAATGTTTTTTAATAAATAATTTATAAAAATTCATAATATTTTATTTGTATGAAAATATTTGTATGAAAATATTTATAGCATGTTAAATTTATATTTTATAACATATTATATCATATATACATATTAAGCTATTTTTTTATTTCATAGATAGATAAGGATTTGATACATATGTTATAAATTTTTTATTCAATTCTTTAGTTATATTAATTATTTTATAAAAACTATAAAACATTTTATCCCCGCCATCTAAACCCAATTACTATGCAGTTAAAACCAGCACAAAAATAACTCACCTTCACTAATTCTCATTCCTACTTACTACCCCTAAAGATCTACCAACCGCCGACTTCACTAATTTCATTCCAAAATTGGATTTAACTCTCCTCGCCTCCCGTTGCACTAAACACTACCAACGTATACTATCGTAATGAATAGGTCTATGAGTTATTGGTTGAATCATATCCATTTGACTTAGCCCAATCAATCAGGTCATTCATTCATTTCATTTGAACTTATATTTTATTTCAACTGAAGGTAAAAAAAAGAAAAGAAAGAGAAGCAAAAAGCTTGTTTCCAGAATTTTAAGTTTTACTTATGAGAAAAATAATAGTACATTTCGCTTGATATTAAATGTATTGACAAACTATAGAAACAGGTTATTATTGTTTTGGGAAAAGGAAAAGGAAAAGGAAAATGAGAGAGAAAACAGGTTATAATTTATATAAGAGAAAAAAGGAAAGAAAAAAACTTTATGTTTCCGTCTACTTCAAAGACAAACTTCTACAACTTACCATAGGGCCTTAAAATAAAGGGCAATTGCCTCTCGAGAACTCCTATTTCAAGATTGTCCACGCTGGCAATCCTGAATAAGTAGAAAACAATACTCATGTAAAATTACAAAAGTATTTAGTACCCATTTGATAAACGCATAAACGCCTTAACTTATAATTGTATATATGTTCAATTTAGTCCATAAGTTTATTTCGGTCCACAAGTGCCTCAACTTTAGTATCATAGTTTATCCATACTAAGTACCATCGACTTACACAAATAGACCAACGGAACAGATTCACGTACCTTAACCATCTTAACAGCCGCTTTAACGCATTTGTTTGTCTACAGAAGTCTACTTTACAAGAACATAAATGGCGCATTTACATCAAACGTCTATGAACACTTCAAAGGAACCGAAAAACTTATAAAGTTCTGAATCGAATTTACGACTATAAATGGCTATGATTTATACAATCTCTATTCTTAAAACCTAAATATACTACTTCAATACCAAAAACAAAGGCTAGTAGAGACTCAAATATCATGGTAGCAGTCCAGAAAGGTATAAGGCAAGTAAGTACCATGAAGGGAACAAACCATTTCTTGGCTGCTTAGTTGTTGGATGATCTTTTCTTCACCTTGGCCATCTTAGTTTTCAAATTGTCATTTTCTGTATCAAGACTTAAAGTACTTCTTCAACTTGGAGCAGCATAAGTTGTATCTCTAAGCTATTCAATTTAGACATTAATTCTTCACATTCATCCAACTTAGAATCGGTCTCCTGTATGACCTGTTTTGAATGTCTGGCCACCAATTTAGATTCTTTATATGACCATGCCTTCTTCATCTTTGGGCAAGTAATTTCATGCTCAGAAATTTTTATGAGTAAGCAAATGAAAACGAATAGCAATTGCACATTAACATGATATATCCTTATGGTTAATTGTAAATTTAAGATCTTAATATTTATATCTTAATATTTATATCATAAGGAACTTAAAATATTAGTAAGAGTTCATTTAACAATGGTCTTACTTAATGGGGTTTTTAATGAAAGTATTTTCTCTTAAAGTGTTTCTCAAAAAAATCATTTATCTAAAGTGTTTCTTTAAAAAAAATGTTACATGCTCGCTATTTCAGTGTTAAGGTTAAAAGCACTATCTAAAATCCTATCAAACTGACTTTAAAAGCCTGTTTGACTGTGATTTTACTTGAAATATTTCTTCCATTAATATAAGCTCCTATAAATCTGGATTCTAATAAAAAGAATACAATATACCAACACCGATATTATCTAAATATTGAAATTTAAATTTCTAAACATTCTCCTACATATGATTGCTTAAGCTATTCTAAATCACTATGAAAACAAAAAAGTCTCGTTTTTTCTTTGATGATTCTAGTTACAAAGATAAAAAATAGATTTTCATTTTGAATATTAATTAATATTATAATTAAATAAATTTACAATTAAAAGAAAAAATGGAATTATAATTTATAAACAAAAACGAAAAATTCTATATGTTGAAATTCTAAAGTTAAAAGCACTATCTAAAATCCTATCAATCAGACTTATTCAATCTGACTTTAAAAGCCTGTTTGACAGTGATTTTACACTAAAAGTGATTTTTCAATATTAAAAGTGATTTTTCAAAATTTTAAAAAACGTGTTTCCTAAATTTTGTCAAATACCTAATATTTTTACAAAAAATAAAAAAACACTTTTTAAGCTATAAACACTTCCTGAAATTAATGTTAGATAGACTGACTCTAAGTATGGTTAGATATATAGTGGTAGCGATGATTGGCTTTGTGGTCTTTTTCATTCGTACTTAAAGGGTTTAGGGTTCTTTATTGCAATTTTGAATTGAACCAGTCTATGTAATTGGAATTAACAAATGTTAAGAAAGAGAGAAGAAGAAAAAAATGTTGAAGGAGAAAAAACTGCCGTATTATTGAGTGGGAAAGTTGGCTTTATATAAATAGCCTTACATCAACAGAAAGATAGAAAATAAAGGAATCATAGTTACTGACCAATTCTAGATAAATCAAACGGTTAAATATCCCATAAACATAGGGATTTATTGACCAAACAATAACAAAACTATCTAAAACTTAGCTAATAATTCTCAACACAAATCACACAAATAGAGACAAGTACGAAAATAAGAAATGTTTTTTAACATGATTAGGCAACTAATGCAATCCATGTAGTATAACCATGCTCAACAATCTACTGATCAAAATAAATAAGGGGTATGTGTCAAAGAAACCTGTTTTTTGAAAAATATATTGATTTTAATTCATCCTTCAAACTTATGTTTAATTTAGCCCACACATGTCATGTAAGAATGTCATAGAAAGAGACTCATTTAATATAACTGATTATTTTAAAATTACAGTTAATAACTAAGATTTCATTTTCATCTAAAGTCATTGATACTAGTCATTATTTTCATTTTTTGAACTAAAGTCGCTTATTTTTAACTACAATTTAATATTTGAATCAAATGCGTGATCGATAGCGAAGCTTTAGTTTGAAATGAAGCTATAGTTTACCAATTATAGTTTTAATAACAATTTTTTTTATATTAAAATGAGAATCTCTATCTCTGACACGAGGCATTCGTACATAGTAATATGGTATGAGGAGGCCATAATTAAACATAATTTAAAAGATGAACTAAAATCAATATTTGTTTCAAAAAAAAAAAACATGTTACTTTGATGCATAACTCCTCAACAACTTCTTTTCAAATGCGTCCCCGCAATCTCTCAAAAATGAACCAAAAAAAAAAAAAACCTAAAAAGGGGTTTAAGTGTATATAAACATTAAGTTCAAATAATGTAAATTTAAGTTTTTAAAAATTATTTGTTCAATATAATATGATAACTTGATTTATGGATGAACATTCATTTAAACAAAATATAGATGCAACATGTAACACCTATATCATTAAAAATTAATATCTTAACAATTAGTATATTTAACAAAAAAAAAATGAGAGTTTAATTATTATTTATATTGGTTTATTATTTTAAGTTCCTTTTTAATAACGGGTTAAAAATTATCACATGAAGTAAGAGGATCCACATGTAAATAGACACAACTCTTCATGTAACCTTTTTTTCAAGGAACAAAAAATCGGTAAGGTCAATCAATATATCATCGAAATATCGGATATTGCTAACTGAAAGTCGATTGAGCAAAATATCGGGAAAATATCGAGAAAATCGTCAATATTTCGATGAAATATCGAGCGTATACATCACGCGCGTGTAAGCTGGAAATTCCAGGAAAATATCAGAAATATATCAACGATATCGACAAAATATCATAGATATATCAACGATATAGGCAAAATATCATAAATATATCAACAATATCGGAGATATTTTGAATATATTTTCAAAATATTTGTGGACTAGATTTTGACTTTTTGACCAGCGATTTGATGGCCAAAATTGGTTCATACTTTGATGGTTCCCGCTTTGATCCAACGGTTCATATTTCGTCCACTTTTTTAAAAGCATCAAATGACTATTTTTTTTAATTCAATTGTTGATTTTAAATCTGAAGTTTGATCTAACAGTTCATATTGATTTCCAACGGATATATGATGATCCAACGGTTAGATTTCAACCAAAATCAAATCTAACGGTTATAATTAAACCACGACGGTTTTTTAACAATCCAATAGCTATTTTAATTCCAAAAAATTATATAAATATAAATAAATACTGATTTCATTCTATTCAATCAATTTACTTGTCTAAATTTCAATTTGACTGCAATTATTTTCTTTGTGATTTCTAAATATTTTTCAAGACATTTATGCATGGCATGTTCGAAGTTACAATGAATATTATCGGAACATCATGTCTTGGTATGAATATTGTTTTCATTAAGATGAGATCCCTTTATCGAGATGAGATCCCTTCATCAAATAAAAATGTAATTGATCGTCGATCTTCATTTGATTTTTAAAACTATTGTAAATATAATTTCTCGATAAATTATAATGAATATTGTCTTCAACAATTATATGTTACTTTTTATGTATTTTTATAGGTCAATAAGTATTTTAAATGAGTTTCGTAGTATTTTTGTTAATTTTTGACTTTTCATAGATATTTTTATCAAAAATAGCAGTGGGTATTTACTAATATTTTTATATATCATAGGAATTCAAATACCAATATATCTGTAATTACCAATATTTTGTTTCTTACCTTTTTTTCTTTATCTCGTCACTAAAACCACAAACCTACGTTATTATGATGGAGTGTAGATAGGAGCAAGGTTGAAAATTTCCGATATATCGGATATCGGTACCCATCGACACGATATCGGCAATCGACAATCGTTTGAGGGAAAAATCAGCAAAAAATCAGAAAAATCGACGATATATCGGTCCCAGACCGATATTTCGATCGATATTCGGCATTAATATAGAAGACAGATAGAATTAGTTTTTATTTCAATTTATCGATTTATCGCCGATATATCGGCTTAATTTATCGCCATACTCTCCAGCCTTGATATATTAGTACTTAGGTTGTGTGTGGGGTGAGATTATCCTACAAAATATCAGCCCGGTCTATTTCCACACGATTTTCAAGCGCGATTTGATTGATCGATGGCGGATTTGAATATGCTTTGATCCAACGGCCTAGATTTCACCCGAATTTAAAATGTCATCCAACGATCAGATTTTTTATCAAACGGCCAGAATTTAAATCTTGACTTGATCCGCGGCTGAATTGATCTGACGGTTTTGAAGAAGATCTAATGGTTAGATTTTCACCAAAATTAAATCCGTGGTTAAATTAAATTTTAAATATATTTTGGCCAAGCCTATAGGTTTTTTGACCTAAAAATATATATAAATACACTCTAAAATCACTCCCATTTTCTCTACTGACTCTCTCTACTCATTCAATCTTCATTTCACTCAAAAAAATTTTCTTTGTTATATATCTCCAAAAAAGGTGGAAATTTTGGTGTTTAAGGGTTCAAGTTTCAAATTTCAACAAGATTAATTAAGGTATGTACTTAAGGTTAAATTTCTTTCAAATTGTCATTATTGTATTTATGCTTTGTGTACTTAATAGTTTGTTATGTTTTGTACTTATGTTAATTATATATATTTATTTTATTTTATAATTTCATATTAGATTATAAATTTAATAAAATAAGAAATATATATTTAGTTTAAGAGTAAATATCATATAATTCTATAGTTTTATAGTATAATAAAGAATTTAATATGTGACTTCTTTCATAAAATAACTATATATTCGTTTTTTATTATTTCACATTAGATTATAAATTTAATAAAATAGAAATATATAGTTTAAAGTAAATATCATATAATACTATAGTTTTATATAGTATAATAAATTTAATATTAATGACTTCTTTAAAATAACTATATATTAGTTTTTTTATTTTTTTTATTTCACATTAGATTATAAATTTAATAAAATAGAAATATATATTAGTTTAAGGTAAATATCATATAATACTATAGTTTTATATAGTATAATAAATTTAATATTTACGACTTCTTTAAAATAACTATATATTACTTTTATTTTATAATTTCATATTAGATTATAAATTTAATAAAATAGAAATATATATATTAGTTTAAGGTAAATATCATATAATACTATAGTTTTATATAGTACAATAAATTTAATATTAATGACTTCTTTAAAATAACTATATATTACTTTTATTTTATAATTTCATATTAGATTATAAATTTAATAAAATAGAAATATATATTAGTTTAAGTAAATATCATATAATACTATAGTTTTATATGAGTATAATTAATAAATTTAATATTAATGACTTTTAAAATAACTATATATTAGTTTTTATAATTTCTACATTAGATTATAAATTTAATAAAATAGAAATATATATTAGTTTAAGGTAAATATCAATATAATATAGTTTTTTATATAGTATAATAAATTTAATATTAATGACTTCTTTAAAATAACTATATATTAGTTTTTTTATAATTTCATTAGATTATAAATTTAATAAAATAGAAATATATATTAGTTTAAGGTAAATATCATATAATACTATAGTTTTATATAGTATAATAAATTTAATAGTAATGGATTCTTTAAAATAACTATATATTACTTTTATTTTATAATTTAATATTAGATTATAAATTTAATAAAATAGAAATATATATTAGTTTGAGGTAAATATCTTATAATACTATAGTTTTATATAGTATAATAAATTTAATATTAATGACTTCTTTAAAATAACTATATATTAGTTTTTATAATTTCACATTAAATTATAAATTTAATAAAATAAGAAATATATATTAGTTTAAAGGTAAATATCATATAATGCTATAGTTTTACATAGTATAATAAATTTAATATTAATGACTTCTATAAAATAACTATATAATGAATTTTTTTTATAATTTCACATTAGATTATAAATTTAATAAAGTAGAAATATATATTAGTTTGAGAGTAAAATATCATATAATACTATAGTTAGGGCTGAGTAGCAGGCAGGCAGTAGGAGCTTTGAACATTCGAGCTAGGCTTGTTAATTTATGAAGCGAACTTCGGGCCGTAGGAGCTTTGAACAAGCTTAAAATCAAGCTCAAGCAGCTTGATTTAAAAAAAAAAAGCTTAGCTTGAGCTCATTAGGCTCATTTCCATATGAAACGAGCTCGGGCGTAACCTCGAGCTCAAGTAATCCAAGCCTATATACAAGTTTGTATTGTAATCAATCCTCGAGCTCAGTCCATATACTTTTAACTTTTTGTAATCAATCTGATAACAAATACATCAATTGAAATAATTTTTCTATGGGATTTGTTTTACCTTAGTTGATTTAGCAATTGATGCTAAAGATTTGTTAAAGCGCCTCCTTCAACATTTGTTTCCCTTTACGGATTCACGTGAAATTCCTTCTTTGGCTTGACTTACAGGCGAAAAATTATGAAATAGAATTAAAACAAGTAGAAATTGCAGAGTGAAGAAATAAGATACCTAAAATCATTGAATAAGAAACATGATTGGTTTTAATCAATTATCTAAATAAAGAAATAATATATCAACAAGATATGCCAAGCAAACTCATTAGTAACAGCGAGGGGAAACTATTTGCTTGATATATTCTTGCATGGTTAAGTTGGCCACCACCCTCGACTACCCGAGCTGCATGATTAATTTCAAGACCCATAGCTTCCACCCTTTACTTGGACGGAGATCCGAATACGCCCACCATGTGAGCAAGTCCTTGAATTTCATACCGACGGTTGTGGTGGCACTCCGGCGTTACCGTGCATTACAGCGATCCAGTCTTGACTCCTTGTTTCCTCACATGAAACCCCACCCCCTGATCACCCTTGATGCCTTTACCCGTACACGCCTAGATCTTGTTGGGTTAAGTCCCGACCACCGTTATCGAAGGGGCCCCGATACCCGATTTGAGATTGGATCACCAGTTCATCGGTTGAATTGATGCGTATGTCGATGGGTCCAGTGCGTTTGCCCTCAATGCTACTCCAGTCGGCAAACCTTGTCTAAGCTCATGGCCACCGGCCTCTATGGTTCAGCCAGGGTACCCGTCACGCCGTATTTATGTCCAGTTCTTGTACACGGGGATGTGCCGTCGTACGATGGGTCGTACCCGACATCCATATCGCTTCCCAGAAGCGTCCCTTTGCGGCACCTTCTTCCGCTGCTCCCGCGTTGTTTAGACATCTGTCGTGACACCTCCTGCTCGTCGGTACCATTTTAAGCTGCGGCGGTCTGGAGATCTAATTGATCCCAGTAAGCGGTGTAGGATCGCTCAACTCCGGCCCAAGTGCCGTCGTCGGCGCCTCATACGCAGCCGTGAGGATTCAGCGCATTTATCATCAAGTGTGATGGATCCCCGACGAGGATCGAATTACGTGATATCGGAGACTAGCGTGACACAGGCGTTTCACTCGGTGCTTTGAGTCGAATCGCAGGTGAAGACCCGGATCCCTGCCGACCCAGAGGCCAGTGGGTGGAAGCCTCGTTCGGCGACCGGATGGGTCCCCGTGACCGTAGGGCTTTTTTCGGTAGGGCCGGCGGGCCGGATTTATCAAGCCCTAGGTGGGCTCGGCTCGGCTCGTTTAGCTGGGGCGGGACCGGAGGATGGGGCCAATGGGCTTAGAGTGAAGCAGGCTGGGTTACCGGCTCTGACTTATTGTTTTATATGGTATAATGGATTTAATGGTAATGCATTCTTTAAAATAACTATATGTGCTTTTTATTTTATAATTTAATATTGATTATAAATTTAATAAAATAGAAATATATATTAGTTTGAGAGTAAATATCATATAATACTATAGTTTTATATAGTATAATAAATTTAATATTAATGACTTCTTTAAAATAACTATATGTTAGTTTTTTTTTGTAATTTCACATTAGATTATAAATTTAATAAAATAGAAATATATATTAGTTTAAGGTAAATATCATATAATGCTATAGTTTTATATAGTATAATAAATTTAATATTAATGACTTCTTTAAAATAACTATATATTAGTTTTTATAATTTCACGATGAATTATAAATTTAATAAAATAGAAATATATATTAGTTTGAGAGTAAATATCATATAATACTATAGTTTTATATAGTATAATAAATTTAATATTAATGCATTCTTTAAAATAACTATATATTACTTTTATTTTATAATTTCATATTAGATTATAATTTAATAAAATAGAAATATATATTAGTTTGAGGTAAATATCATGTATAATACTATAGTTTTACATAGTATAATAAATTTAATATTAATGACTTCTTTAAAATAACTATATATTAGTTTTTTTATAATTTCACATTTGATTATAAATTTAATAAAATAGGAATATATATTAGTTAAGGTAAATATCATATAATACTATAGTTTTATATAGTATAATAAATTTAATATTAATGACTTCTTTAAATAACTATATATTAGTTTTTTTTTATAATTTCACATTAGATTATAAATTTAATAAAATAGAAATATATATTAGTTTGAGGTAAATATCATATAATATCATAGTTTTATATAATATAATAAATTTAATAGTAATGCATTCTTTAAAATAACTATATATTACTTTTATTTTATAATTTCATATTATAATTTCATATACAAAAACAATTAGTTAATTTAGTAATAATATATTAATTAATTAACTTTTCATGTTAGTTAATATTTGAATTGAAGTTATCTATTAGTTAATATTATGTATGCATATTAATAATATTTTAATTAATTAATTAATTTTTCATGTTAGTTAATATTTTTAATTAAGTTATATATTAATTAATATTGTGTATATATTAATATATATTATAAATTTGTAGTTTTATATGAAATAAATTCATTTTGAATTGTATAATAATATAGTTCAATTTAATAGGATGGCTAGTGGAAGTAATATTGGAGGCTGAGATCTATCATGGAAATATTGCACACATATGAAGGGGAATAGAAATGGTAGTATGCAATTATTGTGGTTTGGTGATAAGGAGTGGTGGGATCACTCGCTTTAAATATCACATATCACATTCAAATCCCCACTTTAATACAAAAAAGTGCTCAAATGTGCCTCCGGAAGTGAAACAAAAAATGAGACAACTTTTAGACCAGAAAAATAAAGAAAAAGCGAAGAAAGCAACTGATATAGAAGAAATTCGCACTGAACTACGAGGCACAATGGGGGGACGTAATAGACATCTCATTGATGATGATGAGGATGAGGATGAAGAAGAGGAGGATGTATATATGTATCCGGGTGATATGACCCGCCAGTGAAAGAAGTGATTTTTGACGTTATGTCGTGCATCAGCTCTTTGAATAGAGCAAACAACAATAAGAAGGATTTAAGAGAGGCAAAAGAAAAATGGGCAAATCTTTAAATTAAATTAATTTTTATAAAATAAACGAATTTACTTCAATTTCTAATTGAGATATTGCAATATGTGAGCCTTTACTGTCCCTTGGCCAAACTAATCGACAAGGCCATTACAAAGATCTGAAGTGCCCAGACAATGGATCCATCACCACCTCTTGCCTCCATCATATACAAATATTCAATAACAAGATCAAAGCCGATGAGTCTTAAACACATCATATTATACACATGTCAGTTTTCATTTCATTTATTTATAGTAATTTCATGATTTTGTGTAGAACTCCTTTGAATTGGTGTTTAGTGTGAATCACGGTGCACCCCAGGCCAAGCTGACTGATGAAGTAATTTTGGGAGCATAAGGAGGCTGTGCATGAAGAGTGCAGGGCGTCGCGGCGTTCCAACGTCCACCAACGTTCCCACGTCGTGACGTCCCAACGTTGCGACGTTGGGTCAATCTCGGCATGCACTAAGCGAGTCAGTGAAGCTCGGCGTCGCGACGTCTCAGCGTCGCTGACGTTCTGTATCTCGACAACCAGTGCGAGTTATACTTTCGACATTAAAAGCAAATGGAGGCGCAGATTTTGGGGTATCGGGAGGCGTACGGACTGAAACCTGGGGGGAATTCTCGACGTGATGACACCAGCCGAAAAAGTGCACTTGATCTGTATTGTTTAGATTTTGGATACTAGAATGATGTTTTTGAGATTAAACATTTTCATATTTCTATTCAGTATGTTCTAGATATGTATCTAGGGTGTGTTGAACCCTGTCACATGACTATGGATTAAAGTTCAGTCTTTTATGTTATTCATTGGTTTATAAAATTATTTAACTTACCTTTATATCTATAATTAAATTATATGATGATGTATAGCGACATTAGCATAACTATCTTTGGAAATCGAGATTAGAGATGAGGATATGTAGGGATAAAGTATATGACCTTGAGTTGATTCGGGAAATAGAGATATTAGATCTGAAGGTGGCATAAATTAGAACACTCAAGCATTTCGTATCTTGAGTTGGGATAGAGATATACTTTGACTCTATTCACGAGATAAGGATATACCTCGAGAGAGGATATCGTAATTAAGATCACCTTGCCATCAACAATATATAAATACATTGAATAATAACACCTTTAGAAATAATCCATTGAGAAGTGAGGAGACATAACCTAGTCTCGATACAGTAATTCATTAGAATCAATAGCTTAATTAACATACTTTCGATTCTTCTTTAAAATAAGTTTATTCGGATATTATCACAGAAGCAAAACCTTTGTAGTCAACTTTTTTGTCCACATTGGATCGATATCCGTACCGTTGGTACACTATATTACTTGGGGCGAAGCGTGCACTTGCGCACCTAGGCGTACATTTACACACGCGTTTTAGCACATCGAAAACATTAAAATCTTTTCAAGGTGGATTCGATCAAAGCGATGGGCAGGCTAATCGGTAAATTCTTCATATATGAGAGTGTTGCGCCTAACAAAGCAAACTCTCACCACTTGAGAACATGATTATTGGTACTAACAAGTTGGTTGTGACAGTCACTTTTCAATTTCTAATAAATTATTATCTTTATGTTATAGTGAAACTAAATAGTAATTCTACTTGTAGGCATGGGAATAGAGCCACCATCTCCATATAAAATCAAAAACAAATACTTGGATATGGAGTATAAAGACATGGAAGATTATGTGAACATCTAAAGGGAGAAATTGAAGACTTATGGATGCACGATTATGTGTGATAGATGGACCGGACCCACGAAATTAAGCATTATTAATTTCATGGTATATTCGAAAGGAAGCACAATATTCCTCAAGTCCGTTGATGCATCCAACAAGATAAAAGACAACAAATACATTTACGGTTTATTGAATGGCCAATGTCGAGAAGTTAGTGAAGCAAATGTTATGCAAATTATTCTGAATGATTTATCGGCATTTATGAAGGCGGGAAAGTGCTAATGAAGAAGTCTGATTTATATTGGACTCCATGCAGCGACCTGCTTGCATTGACTTAGTGTTTGAAGACATTGGTAAAAGAGCTACCATTTCGGAATTAATTACTAATGCACGCAAAATCACCAACTTCATCTACAACCATGGTTGGTTGCTTGAGAAAATGAGAAAGGTCTGTGGTGGAGATATTGTGTGTCTGGGGGCAACAAGATTTGCAACAAATTACATCGTCTTAGAAAGTCTTCTAAAAAAGAGGGTTGATTTGAAGAAGATCTTTATTAGTAATGAATGGGCTTCTCACAAGCTTAGTCGATCGATCATTGGACATGAGGTTGAAGTGCTCATGTATGATCATACGTATTGGGAAGGTCTACAAAAGCTAGTATCAATCTATAAGGTACTATATATAGTTTTTCACATTGTTGATTCCGAAGTCGTCCCAACAATGTCAGTTGTGTATGAGTTGATTCGGGTAATGAAGCAAAATTTACATCAACTAAATGCCAAAGATTAGGTCAAAACAATCATCGCAGATCGTTAGGATAAAACCCTCAAACATTCTCTTCATGCCACAGGTAACTAAACGATATCATAATCACATTTAATGTATATTATTTTCCTTTTATCACATACTAATTATAAATCACTTTTGTAGCATATTATTTGAATTCAAGATTTCAATATAAACACAGAGTTAGTAGTGACCCTGAGTTAATCCAAGCTATTCACGAAGTATTTGCAAGATTATCTTCTACTACTGAAGGCCTTGGTAATTTTTGAAATGAGATCAATAGGTTACAATTCTAATTAATTGATTCAATTTATTTGGTTACACTTACACTTATACTGATTTGACATGTACATTTTTAATTCCTGACTTATAATGTTTCGAGATGTGAAGAAGTTAGGTGATAGAAGCGACAATAGTGATAGGCCCAGCGCGATGTGTAAAATGTGTGCCTAAATGCGCAAGTGCATGTAATGATAATATAGTGTACTTAGCGTACGGATATCGATCCACGAGGAAGGTGAATTGACTACGAGAGGTTCCTTTTCGAATGATATCGAATAATGACTTTAGAGGGAATTCGATTATGTAAGACTAGCCCCAGTATTGATTTAATTAAAGTATTGTTTTAAAGCCTAGGGTTATATCTCCCCCTGTCACGTTCAATGGATTGTTTTTCTAAAGAGATTGTTATTCGATACATTTATAATCTGCACTATGGTGAGGTGATCTTGCCTATGAGATATCCTCTCTCGAGGTATATCCACTTTATCTCGCCGAATAGAATCGAGTATATCTCTTATCTCTACTCATTCAGGATGCCCAAATATTCTACCCACCCCAGATACCTTCGAATTAGGAATATCTCTATTGGCCAAGATCGTGAAGGCTACTCTGCAGAATCCACGAATACCCTCATCTCTCGAATCTCGGATCTCGGTCTTGGTATGCTAATGCGGCCAAACATTATCATATAATTTAAATACGGTATAGAGTAGATTCGTATGTGATTTATAAACAATTGAATAACATAAAAGATCAATCCCAGCAATCCCTTGTATCATATGACGGGGTTCGACGTAACCTAGAAAAATATCTAGAACATAATAAAAGAAAAGATGAAATTGTTTAATACAGAAAACATTGTTCTACTATCCCGAACTATCAAAAACATGAAAAGCGGTACAAATCCCGGGCACTTCCTCCAAGTCTTTGTCGATCTGCTCTGGAATTCCGTGCCTTTCCTGTCGTCTCCGTCCTAATTTACAGGCCCTTCGTACTTTAAATGATGAGGTCACGGTTGAGGCGTGCGTGACGTGGTGTCCGACGTGGTGATCGTCGTGACGTCGTGACGTGTGTGTCGACGTGACCAGTCCCACTTCCACACTGCTCCTCATTGTTCATGCTTCCATTTGCTCTTTACGCTCAATGAACACCTTAACCACACCGAGACACAAAATCGAGGATCTAGCCACAAAAACTATAAATTATTTATAAAATAAATGTGAAAATAATGACAAGCGAGTGTAAGATGAGTGTTTAGGCACTCATCCACCCCAAACTTAGTTTCTTGCTTGTCCTCAACGAAGCCCGGCCTCTAGACGAGGACACACACGAGCACACATTACAGCTAACACTAAGACCAGGTGGGTGCACATCTTTGAAAAATAGGGGATCAGATTAAATGACTCACATACCTTTGTTTTGCTTTCGATGTTGTTCGGTGAAGAGGCATACAGATACTTGACTTTCGGTAAATTCGATTGAGATAGGTGAAACTGACTAGTGCATCAAATCCCACGGTGTTCAATGGCCTTTCCCAAAATCCCCTATGTGCTTATAGTGAATGACCTCGGGAATATGCACAGTTGATACCCCAGACTTAAGCTCAGCTCGCCTATTAGGAAGAAGCTAACTAGGAAAGGATAGGAACGCACCCATTTATTCATGTCTCATACTTAGAAATTTCCTACGTACCTAAAACAAAATGGAAAGACCTAGTGCGAAGTTTTAGTAGGAGTGTTCCTATAAGCGGGGATCCATTGGTGACTCCCCACCGGTTAGTTAAGGGCAGGGCATTGATTCCTTAAACTTCACGAACCTCAAGCCCAGAAACTCAAAGGCCACAGGTGCGTGAATGATCCATCTTGTCCCATGTAGCCGGGCGTGAAGTCAATAAACTCGGCTTGATTGGCTCGGGGCATTAGGCTTTGATGGGCCCTCATTTGTGCGGATTAGGTGGATGATCCATAACATTCCTATGCATATACCTATTTTGTCATATTTCTTTTCTTTTCTCTTTTTCTATTGTTTTGTATTTTCTCTTTTTGGTTGGGGCTCGATGGCGATCCTCTTTTGATTAGGTGTCCCGTCACTCGGGTAGTTCGAATCTCCACTAGGTTGGTAGACTTTAGTAGTTGGTTCGGCTTTTTATGCATATAAGAAAGTCATAGTGTGAGTGCTTTGATAGGGTTTTTGAGAGCTGGTTTCTTGACTACCGAATTGATTCACCTGGCCTTTTTAACTATTCAACCTAATTCTAAGGCATCAAGCAAATGTATGCATTGAGCAGGTTTATAGTGAACTCGATCAAATTGATCCTCGATTTTCAACATAGCACACATGTATGCGATTACTACATGCGAGAATGTCTAAAATACTGTCGGAAACAACTAACACATGACTCATGAACATGAAAGTGTGATGTAAAATAAGGCGAAAACAAAACACACTAATATACGGAACATAATAAAAATACTACACACTACTAAAACCAAAACGATAAACGAAACCTGAAACATAGTACGATCACCAAATCCATCCCCCGAGCAGAAATATCCGATTATCCCCATGGCGAAGATAAAAACATAGGGTAGGAACTCCCTGAATATCAACTGCGGTGGAGGGTGGTGGTGGATGGTGAAAAGCGGAAAATTTGACGGTGGGCACATAGGCTATTTCTTTGTTGTAGATGATGGCACGATTGGCTGGGCATGCATGTCGACCATATGACGCCTCCATATCTGAGCAATGAGGACTCGGTGCTCACAGGTCTCATCCGGGAATCGTCAAGCGCTCGTGAGTGAGCAGGGTCCTCAATCTCTAAGAAGGGGCCCAGGGAGCGTGCTGAGAAATTCTTTGGGGTGTTGAGTGGAGAGTGTCAGAACAATTGGTAGTGGAAGTGGGTGAGGCAATTTGTAATGTCTCACAGGTATCACCCGGGGAATCCATGAGCCCGATAATCGAGAAGCTCGTCACCGTGCGAGGAGCTCGTGACGTCGTGGAGCCCCTCCCGGGTGCGGGACACCGGGTGTGTCTGCTTGGCCGATATGGCCTTGATCGGATGAAGCCCGGGCCCTGTGTCGTCGGGGCACCACAGGCTTGTTTACCTGGCCAAATATCGGAAAGGGTGCCCCGAGGGTTCATCTGCATCCGGTTATGGAGGATGGCATCCTCGATAACACCTTGACTGTCGAATGGTATATCTGGATGATGGCGAGTTGAAGCGAGGAGCAGCAGATTTGTCACCTCACACATTCGTCGTCGGGATAAGACGCGAAGTGATGAAGTGATGCCAAACCTTGGGAATGTAGGCCAAATGCTTGCCTTAAGTGTTTCGCATAGCGCGCGTGTTGATCTCCCTCACCACGGCCTTTGGTGTCACGCGGTTGACCTCATGGTAGTCGAGGATGCTTTCATGGCGGGTGATCAAAGGGTCCGTGGGACATGCTCTAGGCCATAGAAACTATTGATCGACTCATATGAAGTTGAGCCCGATACACCTCTTTCTGACCTTTTTGAGGACATGGGAAGCGAGGTTGGCATAAAATTCTCGAACTACGCTCATTCTTGCATTTGGGCCCAGGGGGATTTGGCATGAGGCACGCCACCCACTGCTTCAGGTGTCTTTCTAAAGAAATCCTTCGGGGTGATGAAACCCCTTCTCCTTAATGAAGGATGGTTTTACCAAATTGTCTACGGCAGATCCAGCGGCCTCATATTATAAAGCATTAGGAGCATCGAGCGTGGGAGTCGGGTCTCGTGGCGGGCTGAAGCAGCCACTCTTGCCGGTTTATACTAACCTGAACAAAACTCGAGACACCTAATGTGCACCACAAAAGAAAAATCAACTAAATAACTACCTAATATTTCAATAGAAACCTAAATGGGACTCCCGAAGACCCTAAAGACCTAGTTAACTCGAAATGAATTCCTAAAGACCTCTAGACTACACAAAAACGCCTGAATGAACCCTAGACTCACGTACGAGAAGCTAGAATCAGGCACACGGTGGTAAATGCCACTATGACCCAAAGCGGCCGGGGGCGGCTTACGGTGGTCGACCGAGGCGGGGGAGTGGTCTCAGGCCCGGGACGAGGCAGACTCCCAGAGCAAGGTTAGGCCTGGACGGTCTGTGAGGGAGGCTAGGGTTTCAGAGGAAAGGGGCGTACGGTGAAGGTGTAAAATGAACCATTCTTGGGCTAAAAAAAAGCGGGGCCACGTCAGCGGCGTGCGGGTTCAATCGCGGCGTGGCGAGAACATGACCAAATGGCGTGTGACGTCGCGGGACACGTCAGCGGCGTGGCAGTAAGTGACCAAATGGCGATCCACGGCGATGTAAAAACCAGCGTCGTGGCGGCGTGAAGAATTCCGCGTCCGCGGCGTGAAATTGCGTCGCGGCGTGATGAATTTTGGCGTCGCGGCGTGGGATCTGCGTCGTGACGAAGACTTAAAAATGGCAGCGTTGCGGCGTGAATTCCGCGTCGCGGCGTGGAGAAGATAAATTTTGTCGTGTGTGACGAGAGAGTGTCTAGCAAGAAATTTTGAACACACTACTCAACCCACTTTTCGAGAACTCTCACGTGTAAACTTCATTCAGAGCATTAGAACTGTATCAGACACACCACGCTTAGGGTCTATGATTAAACCCGACAAGCGAAACACGATCATGAACACAACTAGAAACCAAAAAAGTGGCGAAAATAACCAATGAACTTGAAACTACAAAATTTAGGAACACTTGGTTGCCTCGAAAGCTATATTTTAATATCGTTAGCTCGACGACCACGAAACCGATGCGATCAGAACTCAAACTCTTGTGATCGTTAATATACGCTAGCCTGCGAGCATGAAGGGATGACTTGCTTATGCAAGCTTCGCCTCCATAGTACGGTTTCAAGCGTTGGGTGGCCCATTTGTGAATGTGCTCTCGGGATGTGAAACTTACGCCCACCATGTGAAAAGACCTTTATTCACAGTAGAAGATGGGACCATCGAGACTTGATTTCCCAGGAAAAGCTTTAGTCGGAATTGAATAGAAAGGCTTGTTGTCCGTAGTGAATTCTTTACAGTGATATTAGCGTAGGTACTGAGCCTTGGTCTTCTCCTTATAAATCACCAGGCGTTCTCACTTAATAGCCGTTTGAACTCATCAAGCTCCTTTGAGTTGGAGTAGTCGTTTTTCACCGGTAATCATCCATGTTTAGTTGTCGGTGGCTGATAGGCTCGTGCTCGTTCTCTTTGGAAGGTGGCACGCTTTACCATAAACAAGTACGAGCGGGGACATACAAGGATTTTTAAAATGCGGTCTGCGGTATGCCCCGGAGCGCATCGTCCTCTTTAGACCGATCCTTCTTGGAGTTGTTGGTTGTCTTCTCGAGGATGGACTTGATTTCTCGGGTTTGGATACCTCTGCACCGGATTTGATTGTGGGTGGTATGTAAGAGATATACGATAGCGTACCAATGCACTATAAAACCATCTATTACATGACAAATGCTTACCATTATCTGTGATTAAAGCTCGAGGGATTCAAACGTGAGAATATTCACTTTATGAAATTGAGCTACAATCTTGGCATCATTGGTTCATGTTAGGTCCCTTCTACCCACTTTGAGACATAGTCTACCTTGACAAGATGTATAAATTGTTGTATGATGCGGAAATGGTCCCGTGAAATGTCGATCCCCCATAAGTCGAACAACTCTACCTCGAATAAGGTGCATGGGTGGCTCGTCCTTTCTAGAGATGTTCCCGTTAGGTTGACATTTGTCACAAGTGGAAAGCGAATTGATGAAACATCTTTAAATAAAAGGCGATAAAAACCCAGATTGTAGAACCTTCATTCTTTGTTCTCGGCCACAGAAGTGTCCACCACCACGATAAGTCTGACAATAGTTCGAGAATCTTGAGCATTTCATCTTCGGGCACACATCTCCTTATCACGTCCGACAGATTTTGTAAGAATTAGCTCTTCCCGATAGTAGTGCTTAGGTGTCGAAAAAGCGCTTCAACTATACGATAGTTAAATTAAGGGAATCCTTTGGCCACCAAATAGTTCACATAATCTGCAAACCAGGGAACTGCCCTCTTGTCCTCCCGATAGCAAAAAGTTTCTCAAATGCGAAATTCGTCATTCACGGAACATCATCTGGCCCCTTCCGGTCGAAGGTGGTGCGCCGCTAAATTTTCGATTGCCCTTCTTGTCCTTGATTTCTCGTCGAACTCTTGCTGACAAAGGACCCACTTAGAATCGATACGGGTTTTCCATCTTTCTTGGTCATCAAGTATAATGGCGAATGTTCGGTCATGCACCACGACTGTTGCCAAATCAAATGGCACGATTTGTCGAAAGCAAGACAATGGCGATAGTTTTTCGATGATGGCATAATTCAATTGGCGTCATTCAAAGTCACGCTTGCATAGTAAATCACACGAAAGATTTTCTCTCGTTTACGCCTAAAATGCGCCCCGATCGCGCAATCCATGTTGCATCACACATCAGCTCAAAATGGAAGGAGCCCGATGCGGGCTACAACAATAGGAGGCGAGATCAACTTATCCTTGATACGGTAAAAGCGTATCTGCGTTGGGAGTCGAGTGAATGGGATCCTGGACTAACAAATTAGACAATGGTTTACTGTCTGTAGAAATCCTTGATAAATGACCTATAAATCCAGCATGGCTGAAAACTTGGATCCTTTCCTTTGAAAAGGTAGGTAACTTCTCAATTGCTTCAATCTTCGCCTATCTACCATCCCTCTTTGCTTTGAGATGTCGATGTCGAGAATATTCTCTTGTACCATGAAATGGCACTTTTCCCCGATTAGTGCTAGAATTGGTCTCTTCACATCTTATGATAAACTCTCAATTTTAGACAATTGTCGAATGAATTTCCCATTCTTGAAATATTTTAAAGATCCATGAAAATCTCAATCGTCTTCTCTGCCATGTAAGTATGGTCATCATCTTTGTCATTGTGAAAAGTGATACCGGAGCATTGCATAGTCAAAGGGCATCGTAGGAAATGAATGTACCATAGGCGAGTGAATGTTGTCTTCTCACGATCTTGGGCGCTATAGCGATTTGGTTATGCTTAAGATATCCATCAAAAGCAATAATATTCATGCATTGTCGATCAAGCATACGATATAGAAATGGCGATGAAAGTGATCTTTTAGTGGCCTTGTTAAACCGGTAATCAATACAAATTCTCACATTAGCGTTCTAGACGGCTGATAAGATGTTGTTTTAAGTCTAATGACGGTTATTTCCTCCTTTTTCGAAGCTTCACGGTGGTGACCCGTACAGCATCACGAAATGGGATAAATCACCCGAGTATCTAGCCATTTAAGAACCTCTTTTAAACTACCTTGTTATCGGATTTAACCTCCTCTGCGCTTCCACCGAAGGTTTATGCCCATCTTCTAATAAAATACGATGCATGCACATAGAAGGACGAATCCCTTTTAGATCAGCTAGAGACCATCCGAGTGCGTGTCTGTGATCTCGAAGGACTCTCGATAAGCTATAACCACTCCGGTGCAGTCAAGATGCGATATAATCACGGGTAAGCGTAAGATTCGACTCAAGTATGCATACTTCAAATGAAACTAGGTGAAGTTTTTTGTTCCATTCATGGTGGATTTGTTATTCGATGGAGCGGGTTTTAATATCGCTCCCGGAGATTGATATTTAGGTCGTATTGTGTCGAAAGGAGTCCATCCATTTGACATGGTATACGCCTCTTAGCTCGGGTTCTCGGACTCATTTTCCACTAGGCTAGTCTCGAAGGTCGGTGGGACCACTTTGGCTGATTCTATAGCCTTTACTATATCAACCATTAAGCACGTATCACTTTTCTGGTGGGTGTCTCCTTTGCCTCGAAGACATTCTGATTTCTTAACCTTCTTGTACTCTTAGTTTCGGTTTCGCCCCTACGCATCAGTCATTTGCCACGGTTGCGAAAGGTCTTCGAATGTCGGTATTTCTTTATCTTCCTCGTATACAAAACTATGAAATGCTTTGGAAAGATAAACTTGTCGACCTTTACTAAGACATCTTCTATTATCCCTCTCGGGTGCTTCAAAGATCACATGCATAATTTGAAGAGTAGGCCCATGGTCGGGCGGGCTTCTCTAATCCCAAAAGCGGCAAAGATGGATAAGAGGCACTAAGATTAATGTTGGCACCCCGAATCACACGGCGCTCTCGAAAATAGCATTTCGATTATGCACGGGACAGTGGCCTGCGGGTCTTTGAGCCTGCGGTAGCTTCCTCCTAAGAGGATGGCGCTTTGCATTCCTCGAGTTAAGTTCTGAGTCTTTCGAGAAGTCTGCTAATCTTCTCTTCGAGACAAAATGTCTTTCATGAACTTTACATGGCCCGGGCAGTATACAGGGCATCAGCAAATGGGATGTTTTATATGCCGGCTTTGAAACATCCATGAACTTAGTGAATTGTTTATCCGGTTATGTTTCTTGGGAGGCGTTGTGGGTAAGGCCGGTATCGTGGCCTTTGCTTCATGAGGTCTCTGCGGTATTTCTCCTGTGTTTGTTCTTTGTTGCATCATCTTTAAAGTTACATTTGGGTGATCTCTTCCAATCTCTAGCGCTCTACGATTAGGAGGTTGCACTTGTGATTCCCGATTCTCCGAGCTTCTCAACATGATGCTTCGATAACGAACCATCTCTTCTTGGGTTTACCTGCGAATTGCTCGGCAAAGAACCGGTTGCCTTTACATAAGTAAACGCCATTTGGCCCATTTGTGCCCCTCGAACTCCTTAAATTTGTCTTTGCCAGTTATTTAAGCGGAGTTGCTTCGCTGTGGCTGCATGTTAAGCCTTAGTCGTTCATGAGCGCGGAATGAAGTTAACATCGTCTTTGGAGCTTGCTCTAAATCCAGCTTCTTTTCAGGGGGTGGTTCATTAGCTCGGTTTGATGGCATATTGTTAAGTTATTCACGCCGTCCCATACCCTTGATTGTTTGATTATTACGGATTTACGATTGTTCGCCACCCTTGTCCGCTGATTACGATTACGGTAGCTATTACCCATCACGATCCTTGTTGTTGTGATTGATTATAGTTAAACCTCGACCGCGTCTTTGGGCTTGCTCCATTGTAGGGTTTTCTTTGACATTCTACACTACTATCATCCTCCCGCAGGAATTCACCGCAGCTCCATGGAGTGAAAGATACGTATAGCATGTGTTGTTCCTGGCGCCTATTTAAATTGTTTAGTCGGTTAATTACATGATTTACCCAGTTGTTGAGATTTGCGTTATGCATTTGCCACCCGCAGTGTTTGCGGGTGTAGCCCTTCTCTCTAGGCCGCGATTAGTGTTGGTTCTGACATCTTCGATATCTCATACGCCTGGTCTGTGGTTTTCTTCATCAAGGATCCTCCAGCTGAGGCATCTATCATTGTTCGGGTTGCATTTCTCAGACCATTGTAGAAGGTATGGACTTGCATCCATCTGGTTAGTCGGTGGTGAGGACACTTCCGCAATAATTCATGAAACCTGTCCCATGCCTCTGCCAGGTTCTCCCCCTCTAGTTGACCAAACGTATTGATCTCTTGCACAAGTTGTGCAATTTTCGAAGGTGGAAAGAACTTGGTCAGAAACTTTTTTTAATACCGTCGTTCCATGTAGTGATGGAATCGGTAGTTGGTAGTTAGCCAATGTTTGGCTCTATCCACAGTGAAATTAGGAACAGCGTAATCTTAAGGCTTCTTAGTAACTCCGTTGTACTTGATGGTATCGCGAGCCGGAAGTTAGTCAAATGCATATTCGATTCTCATGGGGTAGTCAGTGGAGCAGATGTCCCGAAACATACATGCATGGTGACTTCAATTGGTGTTTGCTTGAATCGGTGGTAGTCTGATCGCTATCCCGAACAAGCGGTGGTGGTAAAGCGAACTCATCTAATAGCATGTAAGGATCGTGCGGGTGTATAAATGGCACAGTGGCAGTTCCTTAGTGATTCCCATTTCGGCTTCTCACGTAGTTCGGTTTGTTGATACGAAATCTTGTTCTTGGTGTTTTCCATGACTATTGGAATTCTAATCTGTTCTATTCTCTGTTCTCGGCGCAATCACAATGCGAAGTCTTTCGGCTGGGATCTGCAGATGTTAAATTAGTCGATTTTATTTGTCGCATGTACTCATGAAACCTGTATCTTCTGTGATAACACACGAACTAACAAAACCAAATTACCGGCCTTGTAAAATAACAAAAGTAACGAAAAAAATTGAATACTATCTATGTGCTCACTTCTCTATATCAATTAAACCTTTCACAGATAAACGAAAACTGATGGGCGAAGCGATGTGTAAAATGTGTGCCTAAATGTAAGTGCGCGTAGCCCAAATATAGTGTACTTAGCGTGCGGATATCGATCCACGAGGAAAGGTGAATTGACTCGGAGGTCTGCTTTTCGAACCGATATCGAATAATGACTTTAAGAGGAATTGATTATGTAAAGACTAAGCTGAGGCTGATTTAATTAAAGTATTGTTTAAAGCACAGGGTTATATCTCCCCTATCCACGTTGATGGATTGTTTTAAAGATTATTCAATACATTTATAATGCACATGGTGAGTGATCTTGCCTACGAGATATCCTCTCTAAGTATATCAGCCTATCTCATGAATAGAATCGAGTATATCTCTATTTCTACTCGGTATTAGAGATGCTTAAATGTTCTACCCTTTAGATACCACCTTGGTCAGGAATATCTCTATTGACGGAAATGTTTGAAGGCTATACGGATCCTGAGATACCCTCATCTCTCGAATCTCGGATCTCCAGGGCGGCTATGCTAATGCTGGCCAAACATTATCATATAATTTAAATACAGGTATAGAGTAGATTCGACAATTTATAAACAATTGAATAACATAAAAGATCAATCCTTAATCCATATCATATGAGTTCGTAACCCTAGAAAAATATCTAGAGCATAATAAAAGAAAAGATGAAATCGTTTATCGAGAAAACATTGTTCTACTATCCCGAAATATCAAAACATGAAGCGGTACAAATCCGGGCACTTCCTCGAGTCTCTGTCGATGCGCTCTGGAATTAGGTACCTTTCTAAATCGTCTCCCGATACGCAATTCTGACCCGCCGTACTTTCGTGATGAGGTCTGATTTTGGTGGCCCGTCGCGGCGTGGTAGCGTCATGCGGCGTGGTGACGTCGGCGGCGTGGTGGCGTCGCTGACGTGGTACCGAAGCGTCGTGGCGTGAGTGGCGTCGCGACGTGGCGGTCGCTACTGCTGCTCCTCATTGTTCAGCGCTTCAAAAGGTACGCTCTTTCTGCTCAGTGAACTGTAACCACGGACCTAAAATCGGGGATCTAGCCACAAAAAACTATAAAATTATTATAAAATAAATGTGAAAATGTGACAAGCGCGAGTGTAAGATGAGTGTTTTAGGCACTAAATCAAATAACTCGAGATTTAATGGTTCTGTTTAGTGTTATTTCTCATTAAAACTTTAAAGAAAGTCTATTATCATGTTATTATTAGATTTTTTAGATATTTACTTATTTTTATTCTGCGGTGAATGGTGGTTCATGTATGGAAACGACACTCCCACGTGAGGTGGCCATTAAAGTTCTTTCTCAGCGCATCTTCTTGACATGTAGAGAAATTGAAACTACATTTGCTTTAATACATACAAAATAAAGAAATCGGCTTACTTACCTAGGCTCAAACAATTAGTTTTTGTTACACTAACATGAAACTAAAGATACGTGATATGAAAGCGAGAGATCGATAAAGTTGTGAAAAAATTACCTTGATTCTTTCGACATTTGGTAGAGTTTGGTGAAGAAAGAGGAAAATCAATTATTCCATTTAAGGTTAGACCTCTGATTTGGATGATGAAGATGGAAATCGATCCACGAATTATTGCACATGTTCGAGGCGGTGTTGATGTTGGCCAGTGTTTTATTTGAAAGTTCATAATGAAAGTTTCGGTTAAGACCTGAGAGACTCATTTCGGCTATTTATTACTTCTCGACCCTCATTTTGATTCAAGTCTTGAACATAGTAGTAGACTCGATTTTCTGGGTCTTGACTACAAGCTATGATGACAACAAGAGAGGAACCAATGATGGTAGTGATCTTTGGAAATGATGGTGGAGATATTGCATATCGACAAAATAAGTCGATATCCATTGAGTTCATTCAGCTAGTAAAGATGATTTACACATCTTTACCGCAGAGATGAAGGCCTTGCAGTGCAGGAAGCTAATCCAGATATTGGAGCCATTGAAAACCATATAAATTAAATGACAAAGGATGACACATCACAATGAGGATTTATTGTCAGCTAGTTTTGAGTCTATGAGCATTGCCACTCAATATAGTGATTCATCCAATGATGGTAACAATTTTCCTCCTAACACAATGAGTTATGGTCAGCCTTCTTCAAATCCTTGAGCACCCGTGATGAAAAATATGGAATGATAAATTATCCTCATCTTTGAACAAATGTCGTTGCACATTATCAGAAATAATGAATTTCGAGAGCATTATTAGGTGAACCCCAAATTTCTTATACACGGAGGGATTGTGGGTACAAGTCAAAACATTTATACATGGCATGTTCGATCTTATAATCAATATTATTGGAACACCAATATTTCTATTTACACAAATAACCGAGTGTAGATGCGAGGAACTCACTTAGGCGGGAAGATTTCGGATTAAGCAGTGGGGATTTGAAAACTATGGAGGAAATACTCACGAAACAACAACGCTGGTTTCTAACCTTAAGCGCAATGGATCTTTCTGACTATAGCCTTAAAGGAGACTTTTAATGAAGGTATGTGTTCTTGGAACGACTTGTGGTTGAAATAGCTTTACTGTGAGCTACATCTCTCATATTATGCTTTTCTAATGACCCATTGGGTTTCAGAGAAGCTCTGTCAAAAGAATGATTTCTGAAGTCTAAGTAAAGGAAACGCCCATTAAAATAGGTCTTGATCTCTGTGCCTCTGTGTGAGCCTAATGGGAATGTCCTATGAATAGGAAAACAAATAGGAAGGACTTTTCCTTCCTTAATACTTGCCCTCAAACTTTCCATGATTCAAATAGAAGTGTTTTTGGTTGTTTGTTTTAAATGGTGCAACAGTGAACATGCTCTGGCACAATTAATTTTCTTTCCCGGTAACATGGTCTAAATAGGTTTTGCTGGTTTTACATTTTGTGCATTATAGATAACAAAGATTCAAGGGCAAGCACGTGATGATTTTGAGAAAATTTTGTTGGAGCATCGAAGGAGTACAATGCATTTAGAAACGTGAGAAAATGTAAAGCTCAAAATGAAAGGGAGAAAAGGAAAATCTGTAATGAGAAGAAAATGGTACTGTATCAATACCAATTGTGAGAATATTTCTTGGTTAAATCATTAACCCGATATCATTAATGCATTCTGCATAGTAGTGTCTCTATGATTGTATTGATTCAAACTCTTATGGTAGATTGCAACAAAATTATAATTTTCTGTTATATTGATGAAATAACCCTCAGCTTTTTGTCTTTGCACATTATTGAAAGTTGCATATACGACATCCTAAACATGCACTACAAGAAAGAAGCAAATTAGAAACGGCCAAATCCGTTTCTAATTCCATAACTATTTGCAAATAGCGACGGAATTAGGCGGAATTGATACCATTTCAAAGAACCCTTCTAAATTTTAGAAAAGCGGAATTTGCGTGTCGTTTCTAATTTTGCGACAGGAAAATTAGTTTCTAAACATAGCGACGAATAGAAACTCTAATTCCGTTTCGTGTAACAAAGGAATTTCGTTTCTAATTCGATACTAAATAGCAACGGAATAGAAACTCCCATTTATTCTCAAATGTGAAAAATAGAAAGAATTTACGACTGTCGGAAGTACTAAAATAGCAGCGGAATAGAAACTCTATTTCCGTTCTAAATTTGGAAAATAGAAAGGACATTCCGTTTCTAACTTGCGATACTAAAATAGGCGGTACGTTCCATTTCTAAAATAGAAGCAGTTTATACAAAATAAGCGGAACTTAGATTGCTAAGAAATAGAAAGCGGAAATGATTCCGTCTCTATTTTGTTGGAATCGAGAGAACCGATTAGAAGCGGAAATAATTAGTTTCTATTAACTAGAAAAATAGAAACGGAATTTCTGTCTCTATTTACACCCCAGTGTTTTAATAATTTATAAATTGTTTATTTTTATACGAAACAAATATTTTATTAATTACCTTTTGGATAAAATTTTTCATTTAAAAATAAGTTTAAATCGCCCATCTTAATATTTTCATATTACATATATAAATTCGATGCATACAACCAAGCTTTAACCATCTGTATTGCATATAGATTACATACATAAATTGTAATATCATACAACAAAGTTTAACACAACAAAGTTTAACGCAACAATGTTTAATAAAAAAAAAACAGCTTCATGGCGTTTCTCTTGATATAATTTCTTTGCCCGGGGCCTCCATGCCCATCCCAAACCTTAGCATAGAAGGCACTTGGAAGAACACTGAAGAGACGTCTCGGCGGAAAAGATCATCGGTCGAATGTGCTCATGTCGTCCACGCAGATGGCGTGTCCTGATGTCGGCGCATTTATGGCCGTATGCTTAGGACAAAACTTGATTGTGGAAGAAGACTCCGCAACGGCTTCTTGGATAGGTCACGAGCCATCGACAAACTATTAAAAAAACCGGCTATTAGGGCTGACTCTAAGAGAGCAGAGCCAGGAGTAAAGCTCTAATTTGCAAACCACGATTTACGATGAATGATTAAGTTATATAAACAACACTTAACAGCGGCACATGGATAACCATAACAACCCATGATTAAAATGATGTTTGAAGAAATGGCTAAATGTTGAGGCTATGATCCATTCGAGTGCTACATTTCTCATGTAAACTAAACCGAGGAAAAGACATAAAGCGCGAAGTAAACTAATTAGATTTGGGAAGGAAAGAAAGCGCAATTCAACCCTATATATTATGATCTTCTCGAGATGTGAGTATAGCTGACCTGAAAGGTAGAGACAAAGAACCGTCGGGCAGATAAATTGCCAAAAATTAGGAGGAATGCGGTGTTGATGTTACTCTATTAATAGGCCATTTTTAAGGCTGGCATGAGGATTCTTTGGCAGATATGGAATGCAAAAGAGTGTGCACATGGAATAGAAGGATAGATGGTGAACATACTCTCCAGAATCTATTGAGCTTACATATAAATCAATTTCAATAGGAAAAGAATAGCTGTGAGAAAAAAGATCCCATTCCCATGGGATGAGAAAGGATGCCAGACATGGAAGAGTAAGAAGTGATTAAAACCGTTAGTTCTTCATTTAAGTGGTTTACGCTTGCACTAACCAATATTTAATATAATATTGAAACGATGCCCAGAAGACAAATTTGACGATTACATTCAATGGTTAATATATCATTTCTTTGAGATTGGAAGTAACATCTTTGCTTATAAAGGATTTCACAGTTGGAAATATAGTTTATAAACTACATAAAAGATCATTTGAAATTTTAAAGGAGTATGTGGTTTGAACATGGAATATGAACATGAGTGTTAGAATAAGAGGGATAAATTTTCGTTTCATTATGGTAGTAAATAAACCTTAGTAGCTCATAATGCTCTATAGACTTTTTGTATTAGAAAGCCTTTCAAGTCAGTTTTACTAATGTCAACCAAATAATGAACACGAATTGAAAATAACTTGGACAAATGATGAACACGAGTGTGAAATAACCAATCCAGTAACATACATATAAATGTAAAAGCACGCCAGCGCGTCATTTGAAAATCTTCACCTTTCAGTTAAACAAGGAAAAAGAAAAAAGGAAAAGGGCTCAAAAGTAGGGTTGCGGCCGACAACTTTCCTTTAACTGGGGCAAAAAAGGAGTAAAAAGGAGTAAGAGAGGTTCAAGATAGGGACCCCAAACTCAAACTTATCAAATAGGTATTGTACAGATTTAATATAATTCTTGAAAGAAGAGGATGGAACACATAAGGAATCTTAAATTTTCCTTGCAGTTTAGAATCATAATAAGCTTTTCTAATCACCTCTCCTGGATTAAGCTGAGAGAGAGCAACTCAGGAGTTGAATCTTACTAACATTGGCTTTCAAACATATAAATGTGAACTAATAACCAAGAATCCTAAATTATATTCTCACTTTTGGTTTTTGAAAAGGATAGGAAAGTAGAGGATAATCACGAAAGTACCTTTAGGGAGCTAACTTACCATGAGACTTAAAGCGAAAGAGAAGAAACTTGAATAATAGATTATGTATAGACTCTGAAATTCACAGAAGTAAAACCCACCAACAACCTAATAGAAAAGAAAAACAAATCTCCATCAACATGTAAAAATCGAGCAGATTAAGCGGGAAAAAAGAAGAAGAAAGAAACTCTTAAAGATACACTCTTTTGAATTTTAAGTAAAAAAAAAAAAAAAAAAAAACAAACCTAAGGATTTTTAATTTCTTTAGAAAAGCACTAAGAACTCCGTCAAAATCAAAAACAACTAACAATGAAAATTGAAAATTCAAATACTACCTACCACAATTTATATCAGAAAACGCATTCTCGATTTCTCAGAGTTGAAAACAGAATAATCCAAAACACCCGAAGCAGATGGGGGCAAAACGAGAAAGACGAGTCGAAACGCCGAGAGCTCAGCGGCATTGGCCGTGATGTGCGGCGCGGGCTGGGGAAAAAACGACGTAGAATCGGAGGAAGAAAGGCGAGGCGAGGCGACGTCGACACATCGTCGATCTGCGGATTAGGCAGGCCTGCAGGGACCTGAGTGCGACACGGCGCCTCTTAGCCACCATTTTTGGGATCACGATCATCTGACGTCGTTCCAGTTCCTCACTGCGCTTTTTAAAATCTGGGTTCAGCTCGAGATTCTAGTTTTTGTTCAATTTAAAGTCTCCGTTTTTTTCCCTTGCTTTTTCTTTGTTTTCTTTCTTGCGACGGAGCTCAGAATGTAGATTTGCTGGTGGGATTTGATTTTTTATTTTTTTTTGAGAACTAATACCTTTTAATATTCGATTTATTTTTATTTTTATTTTATTTATTTATTACATTCAAAAAATTAAATATAAAAAGCTAAATATCTATCATTTTTAAAGGTATTTTATGAAATAAAACATCATCTTTATTGAATAAAAAAGCTAATATTTACTAATTACAGACTTTTAAAATCATATAGCAATTTTTATGCTATTCTAATTATAATTTAAAACCAAATAATTTAATATTTAATACTATTGAAAACTATTTAGCCTAATTAATGGACTTACATTTTTAATTCATTAAAGAAACTGAAATTTCAAATCCCGATAAATTTCTCTTTTTTTAAAAGAGTAGACGCGTACGCGGTGTGTAGCTTTGGTATCCTGTGTGAGTGGGTTCAGGATATCTATGGATACTTTTAATAGCGTGCCCCTTGCCAGGGGCGTTGCCTGGACCGCTAAGGGCGCTACTTGCGGACCCATGGAGGCAGCTGCTAGGACCCGAGAATTTAAGCAGCGTAATGATTAATTGAGTCTAATTCTCGTCCTTGGTAAAGTGATGTTAGATGTATGTTTTGCATGGTGCATGGTTGGCCCTTTACCCCATATGAATGGATTATGTGTGTTGTTGATGGTCATCTGACTGCAGTCGTGCCTTTTAATCTGATTCGAGTTGTAAAATTGTTTTCTCATCTAAAATTCCTCGAATGTAACTTCGAGTTGTGCTTAATATACGATTAAGAATAGTATTAGATTAGATGTTTGGACCTTTAAAGCAGACTGAGAGAAAGCCCACGTTTTATCCCTTTTTGTTAACATATTTGCTACTTAATTAGGTGATTAGATTTAGTCTCTCCAATCATTTTTATCGAGATAAGACTTGGAAGTTAAGTTAGGTTAAGCCACATGCCTATCTAATGAGATCATATTAACCTTAACGTTGAGATAGAGAAACACATCTTATCAGATAAGATCATGTTGGTTTTTCAGTTAATGGCATCTTGCAGATAGAGTGTGTTTCAAAACCAAAGGGAGTTTTATGATTTGATTAAATAGAAAATGCGTCCTTTTACGAGCTACCACTTAACACTTTCGTTTTTGAACACCAATAAGCAAAGGGTCTCGAGGTTTAGAAGCGGGAGAGATAGAAAGCGAAAAATAAAAAAGCGAGCTAGATAGGTTGTCGCGGTGAAGATGAGTAACTTAGCAGAATACGTTAGGTGTGGATCTGTACGAAACCAGGACACGTGTTGTCTTGCATTCGGCCAGAATCGTTAGGATCAAGAATTTAAATGCTGCATGGGTAACATCCTTGTCCGGTTTTAATTGTATTCACTTGGATCCCATGAATTTTCATTTTCTATTTTTATAAGCAGATTTATTTACTTTCTATTACATACGTAACAAATTAATATTTATACTTTATAACAAAATATTCAAATAATTTTAATTTTATTCATAAAAAATATTGAATAATTCACTTAAGTGAGCTTGCCACATACTACTCATCTATATCTATCTATATATATATATATATATATATATATATATATATATATATATATATATATATATATATATATATATATATAATGAATATTTTAATATTTAAAAATCCATTTAAAATAATTCATATGTAATATTTAAATTACAGACATTAATAATTTAATAAATTCATTTTCAAATTCATTTTTCTGTTAAAATAATCAATATTTATCAAATCAAGAATTACTTATTTTTAATAATTAAAATTAATAATTATTAAAATAAGTTATTAAAATTTAATTTTTTACATTACGCAATAACATTTATAAAAATATTGTTTCTAAAAATATCGGAATTTTGTTTCTATAAATCTAAACGAAAAATAGAAACGGAATTGAATTCCGTTTCTAAAATTAGAAAAAATTAGAAGCCCAGAACAATTAAGATTTCTATTTTAAAAGCGAGGAATTCAATTAGTTTCTATTTTTAAACGGAATTCAATGATTTCTAAAATTAGAAACGAGAATTCAATTCCGTTCTAAAATTAGGGAAACGTGGCGGAATTAATTCCCGTTTCTATTTTGAAAGCGAATTCAGTCAGTTTCTATTTTAGAAAAAAATGAGAAAGCAGGAATTGAATTAGTTTCTAAAAATTTGGAAAATAGAAACGGAATTAAATTCTGTTTCCATTTTTAGAAACGGAATTCAATTCCGTTCCTAAAATTAGAAAAAATTAGAAACGGAATTCAATTAAGTTTACAAAATAAGAAAATTAGAAGCAGTTGATTAGTTTACAAAATTTGGAAAAGTGAAAGCGGAATTAAATTCCGTTTCTAATTTAAAAGCAGATTCGATTCCGTTTCTAATTTTAAACAGAATTCAATTCAGGATTTCTAAAATTAGAAAATTAAGCGGTGATTAGTTTCTGTTACACCTAACAAATTAATATTTATACTTTATTTTTTTAGAGAAGCGGAGTTTTAGTCGCTAAAAACTGACTCTATTTTACGCCAATGTTCCAGCGATAAATTTGAAATGAAAATTAAGGCGTTTCCAATTTAAGTTTTCTAATTCCGTTTCTAATTAAGTTTCTATCCTCCATATCCATTTACTCCACTTTAATAATTGTGACGGATTTTTATTAGTTTCAAATTTTTAGTAGCAAAATTACTTACTAGTTTCTATTAGTTTCTATTCCATTTCTAACTTTAGAAACGGAAATGACCGTTTCTATTTTCCATTTCTATATTGTTATTTTCTTGTAGTGATGTTTATAATATAGAAACATGAAAAGAAATAGGATCTTACATACCTTCGGCCATTGATTTTCTGAAAGCCTGAAATTGGATCACAAATAACTAACCTGTTTAACCTTTTTGCTTTCCTTTACTTTGCTCTCTCGAATTGATAGAATTCTCAAAGAATGAATGAAGTTTTTTTTTTTTTTTTTGACGTGATAGAGCTGTAAAACCCCGAGAAAAATCTAATTTTCTGAAAAATGGCAAAATAGTAATTTCGGTCAAAATCACGGATTTTCCCTACGAATCTCTGGATGACGAAGCAGTTTCATGGGTGTTCGCAAAATCCTTCCATGCTCCAATTTCATTTGAATTCGAGAACAGTCGAATTTCGCTTTCGAGGCACGTAGAGGAGTGCGGGACACTTGCCACTTTATGAGTGGCTCGAGGTGCCCGTATCACTGCAGGCGAGAATGGGTGACTTGTGTGAGCAGTGGGACCCATGGTGTGAAGTAACATGAGTGGAGGAAAATCTCGAGAAGTGGTTGGATAAGTAGATAAGGAAATTCTCTCGACTTGATTCTGAGGTGTGATGGCAAAGTGAGGGACCAAAGAACTTTCTTCCTGCTTTTGGGAGCAGAATCTGAAGCGATGGGGAGGTGCAGATTTAAAAATGGTGGGATTTTAGAGGGAGGGAAGCTCTGCCTTCTCTACAGGATTCAATGATCGGGCCCCGTGGTTTTTTAATGACGAAAGCAAGTTGCTCCCGCGGCGGGATTCCAGCGTGATGCAGGTTTTGGAGGATTTGAAGCAGAGCTTCAGGAAAATGCGGAGTTTTCTCCTACTTGATTTACCTTTGTTTAAGTGTTTTGTTAATGCTTGGGTTGATTTGAATTAGGTAATTGGTACAGTTTGTTCGGTCCCAAAATTTGGGACAGGTGTTAGATATTTTGAACAGTTTTAGACGATGTAGAGTACATTTTGGTGGTTATGTGTATTTATCTGATAAATTATGTTTTAGGTAATGTATGAGGCGAGGAAATGGCCATGGTTTAGGTTTCACTAAGTGGAACTGATGTTTGAGTGAGGCTGCCAGACATTGCTTGCTCGGTTTGGGACTAATTAAAAGCAGTCAGTTTGATAAGGGCTGACGAAAACGTCCATGTGTTATTTTACGTAGAATATTATAAGATAGATAGCTTGAGTTGTGTAGATTTAATATATTATCCATGGAATTTGATGTGTTAACATGATGTGGTGATTAATTTAGGTTAATACTATGCATGTAATATATTAGCACTTGTTGGATTGGAAATGGCGTAATGCATTATGTGCACGGGGCACCTACTGGAAATTAGGTGTAGGCCACGTGATATGAAATTGAAAAGAAAAACGAAAATGTTTGGCGAAGGAATTTCGATGGAAGATTTAGGAGAATTGGGTTGGGAGATGGTCAAGCCGGATCACTTCGGATGAGGACCATGACATTTGGGAAAGTTCTCAATAATTCGACTGAAGAGGAAGCGATCCACGTTTTCTAAAACTTCGGTAGTATGTTTTGGAAACAAAGTTTTGTTTGAAAACGGTATTTTCTCATACATGGCTTAAGAGCGAGTGTAAAGGGTCGGTGGGGACTCGAGACATGGAATTGGGCATGTAGACATTCAAATGGGATGCGTATTTAGCGAGTGTGTTACATTTGAATCATTGCATGTACTTAGGTAAGAGTAACCCATTTAGGGTAATTCCAGCTAAGACAGTGCTCACCACAACTCGGGGATCATTCGCACCCCGGTGCGGGGGTGATCGGAAGCGGCACTCATTAGGGCCGTTTTGAGAAGAAAGCTGAGCTTAATGGCTTTGATGTTTTTGATTTAACATGTATTAAGAACTCTTAATTTTAATATATGTTTGTATTAAGAGTCTAATCAACTCTTAAACCATGTAGTATAGTTGGTTGGATTTTTAGTGAGTATGGATGTATGGGCCAATATGGCCATTTTTACTAATGTGTGTGTCTCGTGATACGAGACGCAGAGATTTTCCGCGGGTTAACGGGTTATCAACGGACACTCCGGTTTTGGGACGTCACAAGAGTAGTAAGAGATGACCCCTTTATATAGTACTTCTTCCATCAAGAATTATAGTTGTATTGCTTCTAAAAGGTTACCACTTTAAACTTTCAAATTTCAAAGTTTCAAAAGTTGAAACTTTTCAAAGAGATTGCACCATTTAGAATCTTATAAGAGCGCACATTCTTCTACTTGGTGCGATCTGTTTAATAAAACCTTTGAGCTAACAAATACCATGAATCATGAGATAAGTCCTCGAAAATGTGTTGATGTTATCAGCTATGTATCCTGATGCATTTTGTAACACCCCCAAGGAAATATACCACTGATGGTTTTCGACATGTTTTTCAGAATATTTTAGCAGAATGTAAATTTATTTGTTTTATAGAACAAATGTATGGCAGGAAGCGAGGGCACAGGAAAGTTACAAAACCCAGGAGCAATATGGTAAATTGTCTAAAAGGGGCTAAAGATATGAATGGATGAGGTATGGGCCACGAAATGAGATAAAGGAAAGTTTAATTCATAAATAGGAAGGAGTTACTGGGCTTGAAATGAAATAAGTAAACTTGACCCAAATGATTAATTTGGAGGGCACTAAACAAAGGCCTTAATAAACCAATGTTTTAAAAGACCAAATTGGTCTCAATTTGGGGGTAGAAGCAGGATGAGAGAAAGGAGAGAAGAAGAAGAAGAGGAGAAGAGAAGAGGAGAAGAAGAAGAAGGAGGATTCTGGCGAGATCAAGCTAAGGTATGGATGCTTGGATTTTTGGTATGGAAACTCACCTTGTTTAAGAATCCCTATACAAATTATGCACAATTTCCATGCTTTGATGGTTACATCCTCTTGCCCCAGAATCTAGGGTTTTTGTTAGGGTTTCATCTTCGGCTGAAATTTATATCCAAGTAAGGTGGGTAAAACCTGTATTGCTTGCAAATGTAGCTAAATGAAATCTCTCTTGGAGGATGAATCTATGGTTATCAGAGAGTAATTGAGTTAGGGTTTAGACCCCAACAAATCCTCATGTCTTGTTTGTATGGGTTATAACCTGGCTATTAGATGGGTTTTTGGGAAGAAATCCATGAAGGAATTTTTGAAGAAGATATGAAATTGAAAGAGGAATGGAATAAAAGTGATTCCAATGTGAACGGAAAAGGATTAGATGTGTGTCGATGTATAGAAGTGATTTAAATAAACATATGGAAAATGGGAGAAAAACACCCATTCTGGCACTGATCTACCGTAGACTGTCCCACCGGTAGAACTTCTGGTTCTGGTCATTTTTGGCCAAGTCCTCTCACCGACTAAGTCCCACCTGGTAGACCTGTTCGTTTCGCCGATCGTTTTCGTATTTTGCCATAACTTCCTCATTTTATCCGATTTGAGCGCATCCGCCAGCCGTAAATAGACTCAAGGAGAACCAAACTTTAAGAAGGTATCTCCACTGACTCTATGGTCGAAAATCCATCAGTGAGGCCAGTAAGCTCCCATTTCCCGCATCAAGGATCAGAGAAGTCCTAAGAAGTTTTTGGATGTAACTGAGGCTCCACTGAACTGGTGATTCAGTTGAACAGAAACCCTAGCACCTTAGCTTTAAATAAGTACAATAACTAGTGCTACCAAAATATGAAGTTAAGACCCTGGAAAATCCTAGTAATTCAAATAGTCCTGGAGTGTAAAATCTGAAACGACTAGATAAGAAAATATAACCGGGCTGAAGATCCAATTGAATGATTCCAATTTCTGAGTAAAGATTCATAGGAAGAATAAGAATATATGAATAAGGTGTGATTACATCATCATACCTACCGCATAAGGGATTACGATCTGTCATGAACAGAGCAAAGTGGCTAACAATGTTCTATTATAAAGATAGTAAGTTATCGAACTTTACATAGTCAGAAACTCACCAAGACCAGTTACAAAAAATGACACACGACTGGGCCCTGATTAGTACTTCTAGACCCGATTAGTGCTCGCACTCCCGATGTGCACTTCGGGTAATTCCGACAGGGGTGTCCTGACTCCGATTAGCACTTATTCCCGATTAGGTGCTCCGCACCCCGCGATTAGTACTTCAGACTTCGACAAAAGTTCTAAGACTCATTAGTATCACTCCTGATTAGTGCTACTGCACTGCTTCCGACATTAGTGCCACGCACTCCCGTTCGACTAGTGCTACAAGACTCAGACCGCGGTAGTATCTTCGGTACACATGCCTTTGTCTTACTTAACTCGTATTACGTCTAGAAGTCAAACGCTTATATGATAAGTCTCTAGTGTCTAGTACCACGTACTCCTGGCTCGATATACCAGAGCACCTACTGCACTCCCGTATTTGTATAAGTTTTGTAGCACCACCGCACTTCGCATTCCAGATAAGTTTCAGAGGTACGACGTACCCCCGTGACGAAGGCGCACCCACCCGCACCGATCCGACAAGTTCAGCGCCCACGGTACCGCATCCGACAAGTCCGCAGTACCTACGTACCCCGCTCGATATGTCCCTATCCGACAAGTCCGTCGACTATATAGTCAGAAAATTCACGTACTCCCGCATTCGGTGCTTTGGTCCGAATCGATTGGCTCGATCTTGCGGGTACTCCCAGACTGAAATAAACAGTACCTACGTACCGTATTGCCCGCTCTCCCCGCTCTCCCGTTAAGTTCAGTACCCATGTGCACTCCCAGATCCGACAAGTCCCGTAGCACTCACTGGGCACTCCCATCCGGAGCAAGTCCCCAGATTCAGATAAGTCCCAGTACCCACAAATTCTCGCCCTCCAATAAGTCCCGACCGATAAGTTCCGTAGTACCTTAAGGGTACTCCCGCATTTGAATAAGTCCCGTAGTACCTACTGCATCAGCGTATCCGAATAAATCTCCGGGCTCGTTCTGATTAAGTTCTCGTAGTACCTACGTACTCCCAGATCCGATAAGTTCCGCTCTCAGACCGACTGCTCAGTACCTACGGCACCAGACCGATAAGTTCCGTCAGATAAGTCCCTGTAGTACCCACTTCTGCACCCGTATCCGATAAGCCTGCCTCGAATAAGACCCGTAGCACCCACGGGTACTCCCGCGCATCTCGAATGAGTTTTGCAAAGAAGTAATCGTATCCGATGTCCCGACTGGATCTGCTCAGAGTAATCACTGCAATTCCCGCATTTGATAACTCCCGTATAAGTTCGCTCAGACCGACTGCTCAGAAGACCTACGCCCTATCCGATGTTCGCCTCCGTGATAAGTCCCGTAGTACCTACGCACTTCGTATCCGATAAGCCTGCTCGAATAAGACCTCGTAGTACCTACTTACCCCGCATCCGAACGAAGTTTCAGCATCTACCGCAATTCGTGATCCGATAAAGTCCCGTGATCCGGGACTGCTCAGTACCTACGGTACCCGCATTTTATAACCCCGTATGTGATTAAGTTTTGTCTGTATCTAATAAGTTCTGTAGTACCTAGGGGTACCCCGTATACGGTTCTGAAAACGACGTACTCTTGTATCTGTGATAAGTTCATATAGTCTACGTGCTCCCGTGATCTGGGATTAAGTATAAGTTCAAAGAGGTACCTACTGTACTCTGTATTTGTGAAAATCTAATGTACTTCGCATACATAAGTCCTTGTACCTACGTACTCCCGCATTTGATTAAGTTTTATCCTCAGATCTCGATTCTGCTTCAGAAAACCTACGGTACTCCAAAGATTCGAATAATAAGTTCCGCTTCGATTAACTCCCCTCGTGATCCGAATACGTCCCGCTCGATTAAGTTCTAGTACCTACTGAGTACCGAATGCACATAAGTCATTTATAAGGATAAGTTCATGATAAGAATAAGTTCAGAATCCTACCCTGAGTCCCGTATGAACATAAGTTCTGGATAAGCATAAATGCTTATATAAGTCTAAGGATATGAATGCATGAGATTTCCGATATCTCATATGGTTATACACTTATTATAATTGTGTATATGCATGTGTTTCCTCAGATAAGAAATGTTTCCCAATTAAGCGTGAAGCTTAGCACGTGGTTTTTAACTGCAGGTACGTGGAGAAGACATCGCAAACATCCGCAAGATACAAACGGGCCAACACACTTGTGTGGTTCACTATACGAGGTTCCGTGCCTGCCTGTATTGAAAAAGTAAAGCTCTTGTATTTGTAAATGGGACTCGCTATATGATATAATATTTTGATTTCATATAAGATGTGGGCCATACCCACAAAAGCGCCTTGGCTTTTAAAAAAAAAAAAAAAAAGAGTCCTGCCTAGTCTCGCGCCCTAACCTGGGCGTGACAAGCTGGTATCGTGAGCATGGTGTATACGATAACCTAAGGCTCAGTTGAATATGATACCAACAACACAAGTTGGTATCGCAGCCCCAGTTTAGGCGCTTCTCGATAAGTCTCAGATTAAGGATGCACCTACATAGTAATGTAGTCGTCTAATGCATGTCCTGTCCTGTATATCGACTAGAATGAATAAGTATCAATCCAGCTCTGAAAGATTAAGACAGGAGATTTAGTTCTGATGGAGCTTTGATGGCTCAAGTGAGAGTCACGCTCCAGCTTCTGTAAAAGACATGAAAATAAAGGATCTGATATAGAGCATGCACATGCTAGAGTGTGAATTTCGAGGACGAAATTCTTTAAGGGAGAATTGTAACACTCCCAAAATATACTCCTAGTCGCTTTCGACATGTTTAGGTATTTTGTATGTAAAATTTGACCTGCTTCATAAGTTAAATGTGAAACCGGGAAACGAGAGACCCGGAAAGTTACAAAACTTAAGGGCAATATGGTAAATTGTCTAAAAAGGGGCCCAAAAGATATGAATGGATGAGACTATGGGCCAAAATGAGATAAAGGAAAGTTTAATTCATAAATAGAAGGAGTTATGGGGCTTGAAATGAAATAAGTAAACTTGACCCAAAAATGGGTTATTTTGGAGGGCCAAACAAGGCCTTAATAAACCCATGTTTTAAAAGACCAAATTGGTCTCAAATTGGGGTAGAACCGGATGAGAGAAGGAGAGAAGAAGAGAAGAGGAAGAGGAAGAAGAAGGAGGATTCAAGCCAAGATCAAGCTAAGGTATGGATGCTTGGATTTTGGTATGGAAACTCACCTTGTTTAAGAATCCTATGAAATTATGCATGAATTTCCATGCTTTGATGGTTATCCTCTTGCCCAAATCTAGGGTTTTTGTTAGGGTTTCATCTTAACCCAAAATTTATGTCAAGTAAGGTGGGTAAAACCCCATATGGCAATAAGTAGCCTGCGAAATCCCTCTCTCGAGGATGAATCATGGTTAATAGAGTAATTGAGTTAGGGGTTTAGAATAAACCCTAACAAATCCTCGTCTTGTTTGTGTATGGGTTATAACCTATATTAGATGGGTTTTGGAAGAAATCCATGAAGGAATTTTTTAAAGAAAGTGATATGCGAAATTGGAAAGAGGAATGGAATAAAAAGTGATTCCAATGTGAATTGGAAAAGGATTAGATGTGTGTCGGATGGTTAGAAGGGGATCGGGGATCAAACATATGGAAAATGGGAGGAAAACACCCATCTCCGCACTTTTCGGGATTCCCTCCTACCGGTAGGACTTAAGTCCTACCGGTAGAACTTCGGTTCTGGTCATTTTTGGCCAAGTCCTACCGGTAGGACTTAAGTCCTACCGGTAGGACCTGTTCTGGTTTTCCAGTTTCGATCAGTTTTCGTATTTTGGCCATAACTTCCTCATTTCTTATCCGATTTGAGTGATTCAAGTGGCTACGTAAAATAGACTTCAAGGAGAACCAAACTTTAAGAGAAGGTGCATTCCAATTTCTTACTCTATGTGGTCGAAAATCCACTCAAAGTGAGGCCATGTGCAAGCCCATTTCCTGCACTGATCAAGTAGAGAAGTCCGGGCTTGTTTCGACGACCGCACCCTGCTCGAATCGGGTGATTCCAGCTCTAATGTAACCCTAGCACCTTAGCTTTAAATAAGTACAAGGACTCCAGTGTCAAAATATGAAGTTAAGACCCTGAAAAAATCAGTAATCCAAACAGTCCCGGAGTGTAAAATCGAGGGATCCGACTAGATGGCACATGAAAATGCCATAACCCAGTTCAAGATCCAATCGAATGATTCCAATTTCTCGAAAGAAAGCACGATTCATGTAAGAATAAGAATATATGAATAAGGTGTGATTACATGCTCACCATACCTACTTGATATGGATTACGATCCACATGAACGTATAAAGTGCTAACAATGCCCTATTATAAGATAGTAAGTTACCGAACTCATATAGTTGTAAAACCACTTAAGACCGCTATTAAATGACACAGCACTCTGTCCTGATTTAGTACTTCAGATTCTGATTAGTGCTCACACTCCCGATTAGTACTTCCTAAGATCTCCGATTAGTGCTCCTAAGACTTCATTAGTACTCTAAGATTCTGGGATTAGTGCTCCGGGTACTCTCAATAGCACTTCAGACTTCCCATTAGTAACGCATCCTCGACAAGATTTCTAAGATTCGGGATTAAGGCTACAAGACTGTTTCCGAATAGGTGCCACTAAGACTTGCTCCGACTAGTGCCACGGCACTTCCAGACCGTGTAGCATCTTCTAGTACTTATTACGCCGCCTTACTTAATCCGTATTATCATCCAGGTCGTTTATATGATAAGTCTCCGATGTCTCGTAGCACCCACGGCACCCTGCCTCCCCGATTCTGATCCCAGGTGTCCCACTCTGCACCCGTATTTATAAGCCTCAGAAGACCCACGGCACCCATCCAGATAAGTCTGCAGTACCCACTTCGGCACTCGCATCCAGATAAGTTATGCAGTGCACCCACGGAAAATTTCAAGATCTGAATAAGTTCCTGTAGTACCCACGTACTCCCCGCATCCGACAAGTCCCAAGAGTACCCACGTACTCCCGTCTCCGATATGTCCCGTATCCGAATAAGTCCCGTCTCGATCTAGTTCCGTAGTGCACCCTAAAATTTATCCCGTGAGTAAGTTTTGTCCCGAAACTCATTATTCTCAGAGCAAACTCGGCTGGCACCTGATTCCAGTACTGTTCCAGAAGACCTAAATGTGCACTCCCCATTGAATCAAGCCCTGCCTGCCTGTTAGTGCCCGCAGTACCTAATGTACCCCGCATCCGAATAGCAAGTCCCGTAGTACCTACGTACTCTCAGACCTGATAAGTCCTCAGATTCAGATAAGTCCCGTGAGTACCCACGGTACTCCCGTCTCCCTCCGAATAAGTCCTGATCTGATAAGTTCAGAGTACCCAAGGGCAATTCCTGCATTTGAATAAGTCCCGCAGTACCTACTGCATCATGTATCCAATAAATCCTGGCCTGGCCTCGATTAAGTCTCCTGTAGTACCTACGGGTACCTCAGATCCGGGATAAGTTCCGTCTCAGATAAGTCCCTGTAGTACCTACGTACTCGTATCCGGCGTTCCCGTTTCTCGACAAGACTCGTAGTACCTACTCTACCCCAGATCCAATGAGTTTCATAGCACCTACGTACTCCCGTGATCCGAGCAAGTCCCAGACTGACCGTTTCAGAAGATTCCACGTACTCCCGCATTTGATAACCCCCGTGATCCGATAAGTTCCTGCTCAGACTGATCCGCTCGTAGTACCTACGTACCCCAGATCTCTAAGTTCTCGTCAGATAAGTCCCGTAGTACCTACGCACCCGCATCCGAGCTAAGCCCGTCTCTCGAATAAGACCGTAGCACTCACGTACCTTATCCGAATGAGTTTCGCAGCACCTACCGCACCCGCATCCCGATAAGTCCCGTGATCCGACCGCTCAGAAGACTCACGTACCTATTTTGATAACTCCCGTATGTATCAAGTTTGTCCGTGATCTAATAAGTTCCGTAGTACTTGGGGTACTCGTAACTCCGCCGAAGTTCCAGAAAGACTCACGTACTCAGATTCGTGATAAGCTCAAGTAGCACTACCAAAAGCTCCTTCAGATCTTAGATTAAGCATAAGTTCAAGAGTACCTACGGGCATTGTATTCAGAAGAGACTACGTACTTCCGCATATGATAAGTCCCAGATTCAGACTGCTCAGTACCTACTTCGCACTGCAAGATTCGAATAAGCCATCCTCAGACTGACCGGCTCAGAGTACCTACTTACCCAAGATCTCAATAAGTTCCGCTTCGATTAACCCCGTATCCGAATATGTCCCGTTCGATTCTAGTAATCTACTGAGTAATCAATGCACATAAGTCGCTTATAAGGATAAGTTCAAAGATAAGAATAAGTTCTCAGAATTCCTACTTCTGAGTCCCGTATGAAATTATAAGAAGTTCGATAAGCATAAATGCTTATATAAGTCTATGATATGAACGCATGATTTCTCTGGAGACCGTTATGGTTATACACTTATTATAATTTGTATATGCATGTGTTTCTCGTGATAAGAAATGTTTCCCACTGTTTATAAAGCTTAGCACTGGTTTTTAATCCGTGTAGGTACAGGAGAAGACATCAGCAAACATCCGCATACAGTTGAGCCAACACACTTGTAAGGGTTCACTACACGTAGGTTCCGCGGCTCTGCTCGTATTGAAAAAGTAAAGTTTTGTATTTGTAAATGGACCGCTTATATGTATATAATATTTTGATTCTCAAGAGTAAGATGCTGGGCCATACCCACAAAAGCGCTGCTTTTAAAAAAAAAAAGAGTCCTTAGCCCCGAACCATTCCGAATCTGTGGCGTGACAATTTTGATTCTTAATTACTTAATGTGGTAACAAAAACTTAATGAAACCCCATGTTTATTCTAGTCCAAAATGAAATATACTTTCAAATGAATTATGCACAAGAAAATGAGAAAATAATCTGTATGTATAAGAATTTCATGAATCCAAATGTAAATATACAATTACAAAGAGGAAACAACCCCATTCCGTCTCTTACATTGTGATCCTTGAATTTACGGGTGGTATGCCTTTAGTCAAAGGATCAGCTATCATCAACTCAGTACTAATATGCTCAATGACCACTTGTTTTTCCTTAACATGTTCTCTAATGGCTAAGTATTTGATGTCGATATGCTTGCTTCGACTCCCACTCTTGTTATTCTTAGCCAAGAACATCACTCCAGTCGTCACAAAAATCCCTAATGGCCGAGTCAGGACCATAACTCTAAGCCTAGAAATGAAACTCTTAAGCCATACACCTTTTCGAGGTAGCCTCAAAACAAGAGATGAATTGCCTTCCATGGTAGAAGTGGCACCAAAGCTTCAGTTTGACATTTCTCCAAGAAACACCACCCGCCATGATGAAAATGTACCTGGGACAAGTTGATTTACGAGAATCACCACGCCCAGCCAGTTTCAGACGAACAGCCAACCTGATCCAAGTTGGCCCATTTGTTCATACATAAGCAGGTAATCTTTAGCCCTCAGAGATACCTCATGACTTTCTTTGCATCTCTCCAACGATCCATACCTGGATTACTTTGATATCGCCCTAACACTTCAACTGCATATGCAGCCATTAGGTCTCAGATAAACCCGAGCATACATAAGGTCGTCAACCGTCGGGAACATATGGAATATTCTTCATGGATTCCTTTCTAAATCATTTTTCGCATTGATTTAGACTTAATCCGACGCCTTCCTTCATAATGGGAGCAACACTCGTGAACAATCCTTCATCCAAAATTTCTCCAAAACGCTGTTAATATAAAGCCGTGATAGACCTAAAATTCCATGAGATTCATCTCTATGGATCTAATGCCAATGACATAAGATGCCCACCCATATCTTTCTATATCAAAGTTTTTGGAGAGGAATTGTTTCACTCCATGCATCATTTTCTTATCATTGGTTGCAAGTAAAATGTCATCCACGTATAAAACAAGGAAACAAGTTTTACTCCCACTAACCTTCTGGTATATACATTGATCCATGGGGTTTTCAAAGAAACCAAATGAAGTAATTACTCCATGGAATTTGTATCATCATTGGATTCGAGGGAGGCTCGCTTAAACCGATAAGGGATTTCTTAAGCTTGCAAACCAAATGCTCACCTTCCCTAGAAGAGAAACCTGTGCTGTTTCACGATACCTCCTCTTTTAGATCATCGTTAAGAAAAGTCGTTTTCACATTCATTTGTTGCAACTCAAGGTCAAAATGTGAAACTAATGCCAAAATGATACAAAGAGAATCTTTCTCGGATATGGTGTGAGGAAAAGGGTCTCCTTTGGTAATCGATTTCTTCTGAGTGAATCTCAGCAACGAAGTCTCGCCTTATATCTTTAATGTCACTTAATGAGTCTCTTTTGGTCTTATAGACGGTTTGATGTACTAATGGCCTTCGCCTCTCGAGGCAACTCTATAAGGTCCTGCATTTCACTGCCTTCATGGAACTAACTCAATCTTCATAAAGATTATACCATAGATCAGACTCTTTACAACTTAAGGCTTATGAAAATGTTTCAGATCATTTTCACCTACACGCTCTTTAAATACACTATGTAGTCACTAGAATCGCCGACTTCCTTTCACGAGTAGATCGCCTTAATGCCGACCATCTTCCTCGAGGAGCCTAGGTTCAACCTGCTTGTTCAAGATTATGTTAATAAACTGTTTATCCTCTAAGGTTCTCGCCATCGTAACTTCAATGATCGGGTTATTCAACACTCAATCGAACTTGATGAGTGTTATGAACTATAAACGATCTATCATATGACGGAAGGTCGAAGTTTCTATATGATCGTGAATAGAATTAATCCCGAATCGACCCCTCCCACCGATCATGTAATTCATGAAACTTCGTCTTCTTGTTTCATAACTCAAATTAACAGATGGACAGGAAAATCTATAACCCTTAGACGTTTCAGCGTAGCCAATAAAGAAACCACTAAGTGTCCTTAGGTCCAATTTCTTCTCATGTGGATTATATATTCGCACCTCAGATGGACAACCCCAAACGCGCATATGTCACAAACTTGGTTTCCAATCTTTCCATAATTCAAAAGGTGTCTCGATACCTTTAGTCGAACACGGCGAAAATATACACTGCAGTCTTAAGTGCGTCAATCCACAAAAATTTAGGAAGATTGGAGTTCCTAAGCATACTTCACACCATGTCGATTTCTTCTTTCTGCGACACCATTTTGGTCCAGAGAACCAGGCATAGTGTGTTAGGCAACTATCTCATGCTCTTGAAGAAACTTTGCAAAAGGACCAGGTGCTTCATTCATCTCGTGTACCTACCTTGCTAATATTCACTAATTTACTCTATCTCACTATTTGTATTTGCTTCCCGCATTGGTTCTCAACTTCACCCTTAAAGACTTTGAAGGCATCCAATGTTTCATACGAGCAGAAGCAAGTACACATACATATATCGTGAGTAATCATCAATGAAAGTGATGAAATATTTTTACCAAGCATATCCATATCCGGATGTGCATATGCTCTGTATGTATGATTTCTAATATGTTTGAACTCCATCGTATAAGCTCTTCTTAGACTTGTTTGTCCGATTTCCCTTAATGCACACAAGTCTCAAGATCAGTATAATCTAAAGTACTAAGTACTCCATCATTTACTAATCTTTTAATTCTATCTATGGAGATGTGATCTAATCTCCGATGCCATAACATAGAAGAATCTTCATTATTATTACACCTCTTAGTACCAATATGAACATGCAAAGAATTATTAGTGGCTTCATTCTATAAAGAAATTCTATATAGACCATCTGCTAAAATACCTGTTCCAATATGATTTGTTTCATAAAATAAGTTAAATACATTGTCTTGAAAAGTAAAAGAAAAACCTAATGGAACAAGTCTAGAAATAGAAATCAAGTTTCTTGATAAACTTGGTACATAAAAGGTCCTTTCCAAAGCTAAAACAAAGCCATCATTTAGTGTTGAATGTGCATAAGTCTCGATAAATTTCCACATGTGAGCCCATCTTTTTGCTTGATAAGATGCTTAGCTCACTTCCCACTGGCTTCCTTAGGTTTTGCATACCCTGCAAAGAGTTTGCAATATGGAATGTAGAATCAGAATCAATCCACCAGGTGTTAATATTAACATTAACCATATTAGATTCATAACAAACAAATGATTGATAGATTACCTTTCTTCTCAAGCCACTTTTGAATTTAGGATACCTTTTCTTCATGTCTTTCATTTTACGTAAGAAAACACTTATTTTCCTTCGATATCACCGAGGTGGTATTCTACCTTTCCCCTTCTCGATTTGATTTAAGTGTAAGTCCTGAGATGTGTCATTCCTTTGCTCTTCCCAAAAAGTCGTTTCTTCCCAAAAAGTCAGAGCTAACATCGTATTTTCACCTAATTCCATCACGTGCCTCTCTTCTTCTCTTTCAACACATGGCCATTAATTCATGAATGACCATTCATCCTTATGTGTATTATATGAGATCTTGGGTGCTAGTCTGCATTTATGAGGAAGAGTGTTCGACAAAGTGCACAGAATGACCCGACATATCTATCCCGAAGCCTCTTATGCGTTGAGCTGCGATGTCCCCATCCGCATGATGTGCCTAACACAACTCCTAACGCTTGTGATACGAATGGAAGAGAACTTTATTATTAGGGTACTTACTAAAGCTTTGTCTGAAGTGACGAATTGTTCGCCAATGACTTTTAGTAAATCTTGGACCTTATCGTATTGCTCAACATAACCCTAATACCAGTAGTGATTTTTGTCTTAATGAACATTACGCTAAGTCGATTGGATCTCTCCCATCGCTCAAATAGGGCGCAATCTCAAAGAAAAAGGTTCATTAATTTCCTGGTTTCACTTCCTTATGGCATAATCGATATCCACATAATCCAAATGAAGGAGAATCCTTTCTTCACATTTTATAGTTGTCACCCCTAAGTTCCGAATGTCTAGGTGCATATCAATGTAACTAAGAATGAGATATCGTAAAAGTCCAAAAGCTATGTTGATTTGGAGGCTTATATCACTAATTGCATGTGTTATCAATGTAAAACACGACCAAACTATATCTAATTTAATAAAGATTACTTAGGCAAAATCTTTACACTTGGTTCTCTTTAACTTTATGATAGAAATTTCAAATTATTTAATTTTGATTGGTGAACAGTAACCTAGGAAACAGATAGGTACATGCATATATATACACCAGGAAAGTTCACAGGTAAGTGGAGAGGTCACAACGGTCCCTCTTAATAACCATTAGCCTTAAGGCTCTTATCACCCTTTTATCAGGACTTTCTTAGTCATGTATAGGCTCTAATTAATGTTTCATAATTTCCTGGTCATCCTAATTAATTATATAAATATAACAAAAT